>JAUTXW010005427.1:0-537500 GCA_030620095.1 Kuschelorhynchus macadamiae
TAATGTAATCCCTGTGTTTTGGTTGATAAAAAAAGGAAATATTGAGAGGCATCATAAAAGTGTACATCCGAATTTTGAAAAATATTTCCCGTTACATGCTGCCAGCAGAAAAAAAATTAGATCAATTAAAGAACCAGTTAATTGGACAGCAGTCAATATTTTTAAAAGCAGTTGACAAAAATAAGAATTCTGCAATGGAAGCATCATACCGTGTGTCCCAAATAATTGTACAAAAAACGAAACCGTATGATAGCGGAAATGATAGAACATTGAGCGTTTCAAAGATGCAAATTCCTTATTTTCCAACTTTAAAAATCAACGAGATAGTTTCAGCAATAAAATACTCTTGCAACTTTCTGCTAATACAGTGATGAGACGAGTGAAAGCAATGAGCAAGGATATTTTCACAGTTAAAAACTAGACAAAATAACTGTTTTTATTTCTTTCTTGAAATGGATGAATCAGCAAATGTTGTTGACACCTCCCAGATAACTGTGTTCGTTAGGATGGTTTTTAGTGATTTTATGATTAAAAGTATTTTGAAGTTTATTCCACTGAAAGGATAACTTGGCCAAATAGTTTTCTCGTTTAAACAATTTGATATCTTCTGAGAAAATTCCAATTGGGTGGGTTGTGATAAGGGTCTGGTAGCATTTTGTCGTAAAGATGAACGCTTTCCACAATTTCGGTGTTACCATTGCATTATTCATCAGCCAACATCATGTGGAAATTTTTTAAAACTAAACGTCCTGAAATTGGTAGATGATAAAAATTCTAAACTAAGTAGAGCTCACGCATTACAAAGATTACTTTAAAATCTTCATTGATGAAATTGATTGTAGGATTCAGGAACTGGAAAATTCAATTTTGGCTTAGAGATTTTGGGTTTGTGTGGACGTTACAAAGAATATTAATGAACTCAATTTGCAACTTCAGGGAAGAGATAAAGAACTGGCGGCAGTAATGTGAAAGACTATTTGCTTCAACCTGTTTTGTACAATATCTCTTTCTCCATTATTAAACCATACCGCAATCTCCTTACAATTGAACGTGGATAATTGTGTTCAATGGCTATATCAAATTAGTCTGCGCATATCAAAAAAATTCTCGATCAGTCCGAGTGTCAACCTCTCATTGAATGCATTCATTTTTTATCACATGTTCTTGTTTAACACGTTCGCTGCTCACCTAAATTCGTATGGGGGGGGGTCTGGTGCGCCTTCGCAGAAAACCTTAATTTATTATTTTTTGTATACATTCTTGATATTGAACTTCTGCATGTAAATGTATTTTGTTGCATTTTTGGCAGTCGAAAAAAAAAAACACACGGAGCATGTTGCGGTGTGAGGACGCTGCCATAAGTTTTTAATTCCCAGTGCTCACTGACACATAGGTGTCATCCAAAATAAATATCTTTCAAACTATTTTATTTAGCAAGCACTACATATTCAAAAATAAAGAAACATTAAAAACAGTGTAACAAAATAGTAAATATGTATGAAAGAATAAATTAAAACAAATATTCTGAAAATAAAAATGTTACAAAATAATATTTTATAATAAAATTAACAGTCCAACACAGAAACACACGCTTTACAATAATACATTGCATCTTTTTTTTTTTCTAATTCCACGTTTTGAACATATACGACATCTCTTCCGCCGTCTTCTTTTGTTTTCACCTGCCTCACATTTTGATGGAAGGTGTTGAACTGCTAGTAGTGCCCCCTCAATAACTGACTGGCGATAATCTGAGAGGGCATCTTCGGTCTGAGTATTGTTGTACATCATGAAAGAATAGTACATCATCATCTCACAAATATGAATCCTACTTTTTTATACCATCTAATGATCTTCCGGTGTGATGGATAATATGATTGCATTTGATCTTGCAAATCGATGCCAGACATATACCTGTTATACTGTGCTATTGGCGTTGGCTTTTTTTTTGGCCCGATCTAGAAACTCACATCTTCAAATGTATATTCATGATGTGTTGTTATCTGAGCACATCTATTATCCTTCCATTTACCCACGTACAAATTTCCTCCATAGCGATGTATAAATACACTCGCAGTGTTCCGTAAAAAAGATTTTTTTTTCCAACAGCTGTCTCAAGAGAAACAGAATTATAATAATTATCCATGTCCACAACCACAGTAGCTATTTAGAAGACTAAGGACAACATTTGCAGCATGCCCTTTAGCACCTAAATTCTCCAAAGCTCCTGTATAAATCTGCATTTTTACAATCGTCCCATCAGACTCGGTAAGCAAATAAAACTTTATGCCATATTTGTGTTTTTTGTTCTTAATGTATTGACGGAATAAGCCCTCCCACGCCACAAACCACGAAAGCATGGATTACGTCAATGGAAAGATTCTTTCCAGGTCAATAAATCGTCAACATTTTTTCGTTGAAAAAATCTATCAAAGGTCGGTCTTGTAATTTGTCATTAGCGATTGCTTCCCCCATACTCTTCGGGTTTTGAGCAAAATGAAAACATCTTAATATAATCAAATATCAAGTTCTCTATTCATGTATTTCCTAATTGGCAAATTGAATCAACATTCTGTCATTAGTAATCCCGTATTCTGGGTAGCTGTAGTACTCCCATATAATATGTAAATGCCAAAAACACTAACAATTCATTTTTGCTCTTCCGGACAAGCCATGAAAAATGATTTCCTAGTTTAACTTTCCTGTTTTTGTCTTTTTATTAATAAGCCATTGAATTCTTAGTGAGTAAAGAAAATAATACCTTTCCCGTAATCTACTTTAAGTGTGCCTCTACACCAGTAAACACATGTTTTTAGTTGAACATTCTCCACACAGCATTTGATTTTGTATGCTCGTCAATTCCCCTAAATTCTCAGACCCGCATATCTCCTACTTCACTGTTACCGGCCGCAGGCTCCCCATCAGCCATTTCTTCTGCACCAGCTCATTCACTTCCAGAGTCCTCGGAAGGTTCATCATCGAGAAGAATCAGAAGATTTTGAAATTGAATTCCTTGTCAGTTAAGTCATTAGGATTTTTAATTTTAATTCGCTTGCGCCGGATGGGCCGGGACTCGACATATCCGCCATTTTGATACTAATTTTCGAACCGCGTACGTATTTTAAGTAACTAAACCTCTACCGACGCTCATAACAAAGCGAAAAGCCTAACTGCAGTGCGCTTTCCTATAAACTTACATTTACTATCACCACTACGATGCCGCCACATAGTCGGCAGGCGCACCTGCGTGGAAAGTCCAATGATGACACAGTGTCGGCGAGAGCATCGAACGTGTTAAAATTTTAATTATAATGTTTACTTTTATTAAGTCGTATGTGACATGCCATTATGGCTATATGAAAATTTTGTTATTTTTTAGGTATGTGTATTAGTATTAGTTAAGGATTTATTAATTACATAAAAACATGTATGTCAAATACAACTGTGCATTATTTCTGGTTTAAACGTTGGTTACAAGTAGGTAGCTCACGGTTTATTTCTAAATTATCGAAGTAGCTCAACACCTCGAAAAGGTTCGCGACCACTGTCCTAGGCGATCTCCAAATTCTTACAAAACATTGTTTACTACTTGAGCTTCTGTCAGTCTAATTTTCTGTCTTATTCGGTCTTTAATATCATTAATATTGTTGGCTCTGTTAACATACGCTGTAGATTTTAGGTAGCTTCACAGATAATAATCTAAAGGGATCAAATCAGGGGATCTGGCAGGCCATTCTATCGGTCCACGTCTACCAATCCACATACCAGGGAAAACAGTATCAAATATTGACGAACGTAAAATATGTAACAGTTTAATTCTTAATATGAACTGCGTTCGGATACGAGGGGTACCTAGTGCTAAATTTTGATAAAAAACTTTTAGATAAAAAAAATATTGTTCTTATTTATTTTGGTAAAGATTATCTATACTCCGGGAGAAAAGTTGGGGTCAATCTATAAATGTCTTTTTTTTTTAACCACTTTGATTCCTATATCATATTTAGCTTTTTTGCAAAATTGAATAAGATTTTTTACATTGATTTTTTAAATCATTTATTTAGCCGTCATTTTGTTTTGCCATTTTGAATTTGAGATAAATTGGATGATTAGTTTTTCAGTAGTATCTTTTTTAGCATTTCATTAAGCCGCCGTGTTTTTTTGCCATATTGGAATTTTACTATAATAATGCCAGGTCATTTTCATATAACCCTCAATTTTTGACCCCAGTTTAAAGTCAATCGGGTAACTAGTTTTTTAGCTTCACCGCGAATTGACAGACAGGTAGACCGACAGACAAACCGAGGAATTGAAAATATATTTTTGGCAACTAGGGACGTTAAAACGTAAAGCTATGTAAAAAACAAAATCAATAGTTTATTTTTTCAATTTAAAAGCACATATCGACACATACAATAATTGGAGAAAAAGTTAGAAGGTCAAAAAATGTAAAAAAGGAAACTTAAATACATAGATATACTTAAATATTAAACTAGACAATGCAATATAAGATATATTTACGTACATTCCTGGACACCGTAACAGAAGTCCTGGAACTGGAACCTGTGGTGGAAAATAGATCAAGATACAAGAGTTCTAACCACACTACACCACAACTTGTTACGTTCTGGACGCGCGTTTCGCTAACCAAGTTAGCATCATCAGCAGATGATATAAACTAAAGTAACTTATCCTAACCGAAATTATTTATAGGTAAATGTGGTCACACTTAGTTGCACGCGACTGCACCGTTGTCAAGTAAACAGTAGAGGGGAATATAGGGAATAGGCCCTCTGTCTTTATTTAGTGCTTTCTTACCACATTTAACTATTTCTATACTCTCAAATGCATCCAATAATCTATTATTAGATACATTTTTAATCCACTAAAGATTATTTATTCGGTGATTGTTTTCCAAAGCATGTTGGGCAACGCTTGACTTTTCTGTTCTTCTGTATCTTAAATGTGCCATGTGTTCCTTAAAATTAATGTTTATGGAGCTTTCAGTTTGCCCAACATATTTTAGATCGCAGTCATTACAGCTAATTTCATAGATGCCACTCCTTTCCTTCAAGTCGACTTTGTCTTTAGGGTTTCCAAGGAGATTTGAGAATTTTCAAACTGTTTTCCGTTTTGTAGGCTACTCTAAAACCTACGTTTTTAAATACTTTTTCTAGACCTCTCGTATATCTGGGATCATATGGGATTACTATGAACTTATTGGGAGCCTCAGGTGTTTGAAGAGTAAACTAAAATTCAATCTAGCACATAGTAACCCACAGTTATCTAAACTGTATTGCCTTCCCAAAATCCATAAACCTAGGAAGTCCATGAGACCTATTGTTTCAGCTGTTGGATCACCAACGTACAATATTTCAAATGTGAAATTTTAATAGCTTTTGATGTAAGCTCATTGTTTTCTAGTGTACCCATACCACTACCTTTAGAGTACCTAAAGTAACTACTTGAAATCAATAATTTGAAGAAAGAAATAATTGTTGAAGAATATTTGCTTCTCACAAAATTATGTATAAATCAAAATTTTTTTCAGTTCAACAATAAATATTATAAACAACTTGAGGGAACTGCGATGGGCAATTGCATCTTTGTTCCTTGCAAATTTGTTTCTGGGTAGATTAGAAACCCAATTCAAAAAAGAACTCAAGTATTTCTCGAGGGCGTGGTATAGATACGTAGACGATATATTTGCTATTTTTGATACTAAAACAGAAAATTTAGATACTTTCTTAGAAACATTAAACAATAAATATCCATTCCCTTTACGTACGAAAAGGAGAACAATGGGCAATTACCTTTTCTCAACACGTTAGTTATTAGAAATAACGATAAATTAGAATTCGATATTTATAGAAAATTTATTTAGGTATATTATTAAAAGCAAATCACAACTGATAAACTAATAGTTTCAGTTTCCATATCGTTTATGTCTGGTCTAACTCTTAAACCTTTTTAGTGAATACGGGGGCACAAGCCTCATTTGGACATTGTAAAACCACGATAGCAAAAATTTTATTTGGCCGCCATTTGGTTTCGCCATTTTGAAGTCATACCACAATTTCACCAGTTCATCTCTAAACTACAATTAATTCTTCCCCAAAATTTGAAACCAATCTATTAAACAGTTTTTTCAGGCTCATTTTTTAAATATTTTGTTAGACCGCCATCTTGGATACGTACCGACATTTTACCAGTTGATTCCTACATAATACTTGATTTTTGTCCATAATTTGAGGTAATTTGAGTAAGCAGTTTATTAGTAATAATCTTTCTAACATTTCACTACACCGCCATTGTGTTTGGCTATATTGAGTTTGTACCAAAATATTACCCACAAAGGCTATCCTCATGTGACCCTTAATTTTTGACCAAAAGTTTTTTAGCTATACATTGCTATGCATTTTTAGCTATACATTGAAGAAGAAGTGGTATACCAACAGAACAGAGCCACTGTACATTTATCGTGGATTTTGCATGACTATTTAAATGAAACGTTTCCTGGTTTGTAGATAGGGCAAAGGGACGCAATTGAGTGGCCTCCGTGGTCACCTGATTTAAGTTTTTTGGAATTCCTCTTGAATGTATGTCGCAAAGGGATAGACAGACAGACCGACAAACAATCCCACTAAGTTGTTTTTTAACTATGCTATGCGAACAGACAGGAAGATCGAAAGACAGTGGCGGCTATTCAGGTGAAGTAGGTGAAGTGCTACTTCACCAAGAAAAATAAAGAAGCAAACATTTAACTATATTTATTATACATCTCTTAAAATTTAAGTTTTTACATTAATTTATTCAACTAATTGGCAAAAAATAAACTGTATATTTCGAATAAATATTTTACTTGACCGTCGGTGGCATGGCTTTTTAAAACTTTCAATCGAACTTTATTATAACAATTATAACAGTGGCCCAAACCGCTTCGACTTTGCTGGAGGTGCTATGTTTAGTTTACGATTTTCCTACTACGTTGCCATGACAACGCGTACTCGATGACATTGAGCGCATAGAAGAATAATGTTAAGCAGCGCCATACAACGCTCTCGGTGAACTGCTAACGCACTACCCTACACCCACGTGTCGTTCAGTTTGGGATGGTTGTTTACTTTTATTTTAGCGGATTTCGCTGCAACCGTTTAGTTTCTTTGCAGTTTGCTTGACTGTTTTGTATTATAAAAATTAAAATGCGAATTAATGCTAAAAATATTTGTAAAAAATCAATACATTTTAACGAAAACGTCCGATTAAATAGACTATTTATGTGCTTGGTAATTGACGCAGTTTTGTACCTTACAAAACAAGACTTACCGTCAAACGGGGCTACTTTGACACCACGAGATACTTTGACACTGCGCACATTTTTTTTTTTTGATTTTGCTTCTTTGTCAATTTTATTCTAATATTAGATTCATTTGTTACAGGTACTAACTAATTAGAAATGGTGAGACATTACGAAAAAGTTCCGGGAACGCGGAGTTACCGCAAATATTCGAACGAAGACTTAAGAAATGCATTTGAAGCTATTGAAAGAGGCATGCCTGGCCAAAGGGCGGCAATAGTTTATAAAATTCCTCGTATAACACTTCGTAATAAGTCCCTTGGTATACACAACCAGTCGGTAGGTCATCCAAGTGTCCTTAGAAGCGGTGAACAGGAAGTGATTCGTAACACTTTACTACAAGTGGCAAAGTGGGGTTTTCCATTAACGAAGTGTGATATTCGTGCCGTGGTGAAGAAATTCTTGGATAAACAGGGGAAAACAGTGCGTGAATTCAAAGACAATTATCCCGGACCCGATTTTGTCGAAAACTTTATTAAGAAACACAACCTCTCCACACGAATCGCAAGAAATATTAAAAAATCGCGATCGTCCGTAGATAGAAACGACTTTATTCAGTTTTTTGACAACATAAAAGAAGCATTAGGTGATGTTGATAATAAAAACTTATACAATTACGACGAAACTAACATCGCTGATGATCCTGGGGCGAAGAAAGTTATTGTTCCCAGAAACTTCCGTAGAGTAGAACGAGTACAAAACTATTCTCAGTCCTGTGTGAGCATAATGGTCTGTGGTAATGCAGCTGGAGAACTCCTGCCCCCTATGGTAGTGTACGAGAGCTCCAATTTATATGAAAACTGGTGTATTGGAGGACCCCCCGGCACTGTTTATGGGAACAGCCCTTCTGGATGGTTCGACATGAACCTTTTTGAGCAATGGTTTTTTAAAGTTCTTTTACCCCACATAATAGCAACCAAGGAACCAGAAACACGAGCAGTTGTAGTTGGCGATAATCTGGCTAGCCATTTTTCACCACAGGTTATAAAAGCAAGCCTAGAAAATAATATATACATGTGCCCTTTTCCAGCCAACGCCACACATTTGATGCAGCCACTAGATGTGTCTGTATTTGCACCCTTCAAGAGAGCAGATATTCTGGGACCTTACCCAAAGAACACTTCCGGTCCTTACTTTTACTTCTGTGGAACAAAGTTTCAGATACTGTAGAGACAAATTTAAAATCAGGATTTAGAACCACCGGACTGTACCCAATGAATGTTGATCAAGTCTTAAGGAAGATTCCTGGAGGATTGCTTGAAAACTTGGAAGAAACTGAGCGAGTTCTTGATTCACCATTGGTAGAGTTTTTCAAAGAAATGAGGGGAACAAGCGAAGACCAAAAAAAAAGGGGGGAAAGAAGTTTGAAGCTGGAAAACAGATGACTATCAAAGACCAAGCAATTCCCAGTGAGCAAATCGAAAATGAAGTAGGATCTCCACCCCAGACAATTCCATACAACAGCGACCAAGAGTTGCCTTGTTTCTCCGACACCCTTCTAGGGCCATCAGGAATACGAACGAAAAAGGTCAAAGTCAAAGCCAAGAAACCCGAGAATAAACCTAAAGTGCGTCCTCCTATTAATATAACCAAAGCAAGTTTAAGGGGTGAGAACGATTCAAATTCAAAATGTGCCTTATGCCGCATGCTTTTAAAAACTACAGAGGAAGGGCCGAATGGATTGAATGCAAGAAGTGGATTTGGGGACTTTGTAATTCAGAAAGCACTGATCCATTTTATGTGTGCCCAGTTTGCGAAGACTCAGATGACGAACCGGAGGAACCATTTGCCGATGACAGTGATGAGGAGAGAACCTTTAACCCTGAAACTGAGACCGAAAAGGATCGAAAATTAAAAAAGCTTAGATTTAACTTTTAATTTTTTATGCTTATGCCAAAAGATTTTAGGTTAAGACATGTTTTCTTAGTTTTTTATGTTTTATCTTTCGTTCCTACATGCCAAAGAATTTTTTTGTTGCTGTTTTAGACTGAAATGTTTTTTATTTTATTTTTATAGGTAATGTAAACCGTAGATTATCTTGTTTTCTCGAGATTTTTGCTTAAGTTTGAAAATAATAATAAAATATTATAATTAAAAGGTTTTATTTTAATAAAGTGCCTTAAATAATCGTTTTTTAGTAAAAAAACTGTTTTTCTTAACAAAAAAAAAAACAAACAAAAAATTAGGAGTGGTTTTTAATTCTACATCCATTACCGGGGCTTCTTTGACACTGTGGTGCTTTAAAATGCATTTTATATTGAAATTAAAATGTGTGTCAAAGTAGCCCCAAACTCAGGGTAACATTGACATACCCTTTTTCATTTTTTATTTTGGTTTCTATTGTGTTTAGAGCAATTTGGAGTGCATCAATCGATTCAGCAGGCTAGATTTGTTATAATTCAACTTATTTCACAATGCTAAGTTGATAAATAACAACGTGATATTGAAAAATGTCCGAAAAACATATCAAAGTAGCCCCGTTTGACGGTAGTCTTTCGCAGCCATGATGAGAGCAGCGAGTCAATAAATAGGGGGAATTTTAAAAATCTTTTAGGATTATTAATATCGATTAGTTCACAAGAACTAAAAGATCATCACGAAAAAATTAAAAATGTTTTTACTGGTGACTCGAAAACTATTCAAAATGAAATAATTGAATGCATTTCTGATTATTTGTAAAAATGTAAAAAAATGAGATAATGAACACACAGTTTTTTCCTGTGCAAGTGGATGGCACCACTGATATTACGCAAACCTCCCAGTGCTCCATAATTTTAAGATACGTTAATTCAAAAGGTTCAGTAGTCGAGAGATTCTTAGGATTTTGTAATGACAGCTCCGATAGAACGTCCGAGAATTTATATTCTCTATTGGATCAAATTTTAGACCAATTTGACTATAAACATAAATTAATAGTGCAATGTTACGATGGCGCAAGTGTGATGTCTGGCCATCTAAATGGCCTTCCAAAAAAAAAAGAAAAAGCGCCGCAGGCGTATTTGTCCATTGTTTTGCTGCTATGAAGGATAGGAGAATTGATTTAGTATTAAAAAATGTAGGTAAGTCGTAAAAAAATATTGCACTTCACTTACTTTTTCACCCGCGAGCCGCCACTGTCGAAAGACCGATGGAATTGAAAAGACATGTTTTTTCGGCATCTGAAATATACAGATTTAATCAAATCTGCTTACCTTTTACAAGGGAAGTAAAAAAACATAATTCTTATTCAAAGTCAAAGTGCAGGACTTTTAAGACGACATTTAAGTTACTGAGCAGCGTTTAAAAAAGGGCAATTCTGTAACATACACAGGAGTATGGGCACTTTACACAAACATTCCTTTGGTTTCATTAGCGAGTAACTGTAGATTATCCTGCAATTTCCTCAAGTTTTAAAACCACTTAACAATTTAATTTAACATATGGCTTTTTGCTAATAAGATAATTAATATTATGTTGTTGTTAAAGCATAATGTTGAAGGAACAACAAAACCATTTTAGTAACCATACTGTGTGTACTTTTTCTACAAGGTACCTTGTGGTTACGTAGGACTTTCGTGGCTCCACCTATATAGGAAATCGTGCGCCGAAATATTGCTCTGGGCTGAATCAAAAGGTTACTGCCCTAGTTAGTTGCCTAAGATGGTTTAACAATCTTTCCGGCTCTTACTATTATGCAAGGTCTGCGGCTACATGTATTTTTGAATAGCCACGGGATATCTAAAGCCATAAAATCTAAGTGTCAATAATTCGATGTTTGATCATGTAAAAAATGATATGGCGAAAAAATTAACGGAAGAGTACTTTAATTAATTTAAAGTCAAAATTAATCAACATATAACTTGAGAAATACAAGAATCAGTGGCGGGTCGTGATGTTTAGTTATCATGCGGGTCCAAAGGTCACCAACATTATGAATCAAATCAGAAAATACAGTGAATACCAAAATGTTGTGTGATATTATTAAGATAGCTATTTACAAATATACAGGGAGAAAGAAAATAGTTTTTTTATTATATTAAATATTATTTCATATATTAAATGCCGAGGGACTAAATAAGAAAATTCGCTAAATATGTATTTGGTTACATTTTTTTGGTTGGCAAAAACAAAAATACACAAAATGGCAAGCGAATTAATAAAGTCGGAAGGCGGTTCGAATCAGTGAAACAATCAAGATATGTTCTGTTTATACAGTCACTTAATGAAAGTGAGATTTTTTATTAATCAACAAAAATTATGAGCCCCGCTTGACCTAAAAATCTAACCACTTATACAGTAACATTTATTTAAAGGCGGGCCACCTCTGTGCAAAGAAAACTTGTTTTTTTTTTGTATTGTGTGTATTTATATTGTGAAAATTTTATTTTGCAAAAATATTATACACTTTTGTTAAAAACACAAGATAATTAGTTATTACTTCCCTCGTGAGATTTTTTCAGATCTTTACGTTTAAGGGTTCCTAGATTCCGGAAAAAATGTTTTCCCAATTTCGTCTGTCTAAAATTTTTAAATTAAAATTCACTGACTAATATCCAAGAGCCAGTGGCAGAAGCTCTGGCAATCGGTATAAGGAATGTACAGAAACTTGTGCATGAAAAAAAAACATAATTTACTTTCCGAAGAAGATTAAAAAATGGAAAAAATTGCAAAAGATGGACATGCAAAAATGGATACATAATGCAATTTACGTTATCGATTCCACCTAATATAATCCTTCAGAAACTTTTTAATATTATAGACAAAAAAATATCATCACTTAAAAATGTTCCACAGATTTCTTCTACAGTACTTCGGCGTAATATAATTTAATGAATCTTGCCAAACAATTTGCACTTCATCTGATGTAAGACCATCGTTCACGTGTTTTTCGTAATATGATTTTGCCCCAGCCCATATTAATTCTATTGCGTGAAACTGCCAATGGTATAGCCGCAGTCGTAAAACCTCATGTCCATTTATAAATATCATTTTTTTTCCAGGATGAAGTAGGTTGTTTATTTAAGATTTTTGAATGATAAGATGCATTGTCCAGAATGATTAAAAATGGAGCATCTAAATTTGGAATCAATTGTTCTTTTAACCACTTTTCAAACAGTTCACAGTTCATATTATCATGGTAGTCCATACTTTTGGATGTTGAAGAAAGCAGTAAACTTGCACTTGGGAGAAATCTTGTTGAAGAACCTGCATGCAAAATGATGAACCGTTCTCCCGTCCGGCATCTCTTTTTTCTCTTGACACTTTTTACAGACTAGTCCTGCCAAGATTTCGAATCACTTCCATTAGAAAATATCCAAGTCTCGTCTAAAAATACCACTTTTCTAAATTTTGAATTAACATTTTACGTGTATTTCTTAAAAAACTGCATACGCTGACTTGCTATATGTGGCAACTCGCATAAAAATCTTCGATTACAGGCCTTTTTATACCGAAAACCTAACATTTTTATTAATTTTGACAACGATTTTAGTCCAGTTTCCAGTATGCCTCGTACATTTCTTAATCTTCTTCGGTAGTAGTACATTATGCTCTTTTTCATGCATAATTTTCTGCACAGTATGTATGCACAGACCGTATGTATGCTTTTTAAAATGACTATGTATGAAACTAAAATGCTCACACTTCACTATTCCTAATAAAAGATTCCTACCCAGAGAAGTTCCTGGTAAGGTAATTTTAACGATTTTTATATATGTAATTTTTTATACTACATTTGTGCATATCTACATGCAACAAATAAGCACTCACTATAAAATGTTAATTAAACGTCTATTGCTAGATTCATTCCGACATTGGGCAGCAACACAGACACAATTTTTATATCGGTTCAGCTGATTAAATAAACTGAACCAGATTAGAAATTACCCATTCATCGACCTTTTCAGCATTGTATTGCCATTGTAGACATCACAATGGGCCAATTAGTTACAAGTTCTCCAACTAATTAAGTTAACCTCTCTCTAATTGTGTTGATAATTATAGGAAATTGCCTTGATTATTAAACATTTTTCCAGATCGCTGAGATACGGCGTTATTTTCTGCGATTTTTTGCTTGCGAGAAAATTCCGGCAAAGGTAACTGTAAATTTCTGCTCAGGAATAATATGACTTCGATGTTTCAACATGTTGTTGATGAACAGGTTGTCCAATTTTGGGTACTTTTACGTTAACTTAATTTTTATAGATAGAAAGTTGACGTTTTCTCGATAGTGCACTACTTTTTCGTAAAACTAAAGATGCCGTTAACAAAATTTTCATAGGTCTTTTAATTTTTAAGATACAGGGCCAAATTGAAAATGTGAAAACTGTTTCTTATATAACTTTTCCCGTAGAAATCAATTCAGCTTTCGGAATTAGTATACAGGGTCAGGTCAAAAAGTTATCGGACCCTACTTTACTTTTTTAAATGGAACATCCTGTATATTTATAGATTATAAAATTTGTCGTTTTTTACCTCATAAAAAATATATACAGTGTAGGTATTTAAGTGTGCAACATATGGGAATTTTTTGGTGCATCCTCGATAATCATATAAAGTGTACTTAGAATGGTTGCAAGTCAAACAGCGTACAGGGTAGGTCAAAAAATATTAGTAAACAGGGTCAGGTCAAAAAGTTATCGGACCCTACTTTATTTTTTTAAATGGAAAACCCTGTATATTTATAGACTAGAAAATTTGTCTTTTTTGGCCTTTTTAAAAATATATAATAGTATGCACTTTTCTCAGAAACCGCAAATAAATGACAATTTTCTGAAATTAAATGCATAATTTAATAGTAGACTATGGCTATTGTTTATGACAACAAGAATAAATGTCAAATATTTATCTCATCGGTTTTTGGATGAGTTTATAAAGCAGTTTATAAACGTTCTTTTGGTATTTTTATTTTATCGATTTATTAATTTCTTCGAATAATGGTAACGTATGAAAATTATGAAGAAGCCTCGGAATTATATTTCCAAAGGTAAGTAAGCTGTTATGCCTATATGAAAATCTGTATTATCATTATTAGGCTTAGGATATATATGCATTTACATGAAAGCATATTTTGGCAATTTTTGTATTTTAATGCATATTTTGCAGTTATTACAGGAAAAATGCAAATATTCTGATTTTTCTGAATATATTTTTATTTCCCAAGACAAATTTAATGTATTTCAAATATAATCCATAATAACAAAATAATAAAAAATGTCTAGTTGCTGGCAGGCTAAGGGTTTTACCCATCCTTTCTTAAAATTGTTATAGGTAACCAATAAAACATCTGTGCTTTAAAAACTATGGATATACCACGGATTTACAAACATAAATACGCACGTTTTAAGAAAGTTAGAAATAATTTTTCAATTCAGTTTACTTTACACATTGTGGCGTGAACATTGTCCAATGTGCCGAAAGAAAAACATTCATTAAGTGCGGTATTAAATAAATTCGTGAAAGATTTTCCTGATTTTACGACTGACGGTTTTGTGCTGTTTTGTAAAAATTGTGATGTTCCTGTTACTGCGAACAAGAAATTCCAAGTGACACAACATATACGACCTACAAAGCATCAGATCCAAAAAAAGTAAAATGTGTGCTCAGAAACAAGTTTTAATCACCACAGCATTTTCACCGGGACCGGGACCCAAACGATCAAAGTTTAATGAGGATTTGTGCAAGGCGTTTATTAGTGCGGATATTCCACTGAATAAATTAAATAATCCTGCCCTGAAGTCATTTTTAGAGCAGTACACAAAGACATCAATTCCACATGAATCCACGTTAAGGAAAAATAATGTTCCAGATTTGTACAATAAGACAGTTAGCAAATTGTCGGAAAAAGTTGAAGATAAAAGTATATGAGTGTCTCTAGATGAAACAACTGATGTGGAACAGAAATGTGTTGCTAATTTTGTTTTTGGTGTGTTGGGTGTAGAAGCAGAAAGGAATAAATCATATTTACTTACAATGAAGACCTTAGACAAAGTAAATCATTCAAAAGTTGCTGGATTTTTCAACGATTCTCTCACTCTTTTATGGCCTGGTGGTATTAAATACGATAGAGTGTTAGGGGCAATTACAGAGGCTGCTCCACACATGTGTAAAGCAGTGAGTGGGTCTACAAATATTGCACCCCAAAATCATACATGTCACATGTCTTGCTCATGGACTTCATCGAGTTGCAGAACACGTTCGAGTGTAGAAAGTTTTCCTAAAAGCTCCGACTCGGGTAGAAAAATTTAGGAAAACTGCAGGAAACATCCCCCTGCCCCCATCAACAATTGTAACTAGATAAGGAACTTGGATAAACGCTGCCATTTATTATGCAGAACATTTCGAGGCAATAAAAAACATAGCCAACCAATTTAATGCGGAATACTCACATTGTATTGTAACGTTACACTTTTACGGTAACTAATTATGATTTTGCTAATTATATTTTGTCATTTATCAAGATGTCAGGAACTAAGTTTTTGGAAGTTATTTAGATTCTTTGACTATTTTCATTATTATAAGTACTTAATATTGTATAACTGACAGCTTGGTATATTATATACATTTTATGTTTTATATTTACAGATGCTGAGGGTCTGGTTGTTGAAGCTTTCTTTAATGCCCACATATAAAAGGGCCCTATTTTTATAAGAATTTCATTATTAGATGTTCATTCACCTATAGTTTTTCTATTATCTTACCTTGACATAATTTTGATCAGAAACAAATCCGTTATAAAAAACCTAGTTGGGTATGAGCTGTTGTGATACAAACTAAACAAGATATTTCCAATATTTCCATTGTAGCCTGGTATATACCTCCGATTTCGTTTGTCGCCTTTTAAATCTCGTTCAGTTCATTAAATGATTTGTCCTTTTGATAAAATGTAGTTTAAGATGTTACCTATATTGTTAAATGTCCGGTAAACACATGTCAGGGGTTCATTAAACAAGGGTTTGTGTTATTTATTTAAGTAGTTCTCCAAATGGTTGGTTTAAAAAGCCTTGTTTATTTTCGTTTTATAAATTGGGTTAAGTGACAACAAAGTTTGACGTTTTACTGTGTGCGGCGACGCTAAAATCCTTGCTTTGGCCTTTTCCATGAATGACTAAAAGCCATACGATTCCGTCCGACCACTTTACTTTCATTTTTATAAAAACCTAACATTTTAAAGATTTAATTATTTAGGACGAGGCTTATGTAAAGATTAGAGGAAAATATTAAAAAATAACAACATAAATTATTCAAAAATAAATATTTAAATTGAATGTATATTAAGATTTATTGTAATAAATAATGTATTCTGAGTTGCCTATCTTTTTAAAAATCTTTTATTTTTGTCAAATAAATAAGGGGGAAAGAGACAAAATATAGGGACATTAAAATCAAGTTTTGCATGTAGCACTTTCAACAGTTTAGTTTTTTGGCCAAATTCCTACCTTTTTTTTAAACCTTTTTTCTTACTAAACCTTAGCTGAAAATCGTCTTGGAACGAGTTCGAGTTATTTCGTTTTGACTGTGGCCGTAAAACTACCTTTAAAAAGGCTGGTCCTGTTTTATAGTTATTTTAAATTTTGTGTTAAACAGTGGTCAAATAACAGCCAGGTAATTATTATTTTAATTTATTTAGCAAGGTTCTTTCATTTAATTTTAATTTAAACAATAGGTTACAATGGATTTTTTCTCTTTTTTACAGCTCAGCGGCCACATAGCAAATAGCGCATTTTAGTGCACATTGAACTTATTAGCATTGCTATTAAAACCTTGCATCTTAGCGCACGTTTGCTTTTTATAGCCTTTAAAGCATTTTGAACATTTTTGCACCCACATGATTGTGAGGTACTTTTCACGAGAAACAATTGGTTGAAGCAAATAACCTAAAGGTTGGGGTTACCTTTGAAGTTGAAGCAGTAATTCTACATTAAGAAAGAGCCCCCTCTTTACCGAAGAGGTGTTGGAATTTTACCTCTAGCCCAACAACCAGGCTCCAGTAACTCCAGTTTTCCTGCCAGTTGGTGAGATTTTTAAAAAGGCTTTATATTACAGTGGTACCTTTTATTGATCAATTTATCCTTTTCAAATTACCACACATATTTCTATTTATAAACAATTTAAACTACATTCTCTCATAAACAGGTATTTTTTTTAAATAAAGCAAATCATAATATTAAATAGTGTTTTGCTGGTTGTTTCAGTACCTTTACGAACACACGGGTAAGGGGTGTATGAAGGCGGTGCAGTAAGTTCTGTTTTACGTGTGTTGGCGCCCTTCTTTCATATTTATAATTTTCACTTGCCTCCTTCATACACCAAGGAAAAGGACTGAAAATTTTGAACTCCCCCAAAGCCCAACTACCGTATAAGCTAGCCAACGGGTCGTAAGTGCAAACTTTTATTATTGCACTTACGTAAGAACTCTTTATAACGTGGCTTTTATAACACCAGAGTTTACGTTATAGTATACAAGAAGGACAAAACTTTTTGCGCAAAGAAGATGTACGTGAGGATTAGCTACGATTTTACAGAAAAATATTGGTTACAAAAATTTGAAAAATATTAGTGCAGTTTTGGACAATAAAGTGACATTGAATCCAGATAATAAACAATTTTTAATAAACACTGATTTCGATTTGTTTGAATATGTTCCAATTGTATCTTGTGATGTTGAACAAGTATTTTCTGAGTATAAGGTAATATTGTCAGATAATAGAAGAAAATTTGAATTTGATAATTTGTCACATCATAGAGTTATAAAATGTAACCACAACTTGTTGAATAGCGTCAACAATAAATTTTAAACAGGTCTATTTTTTAGTTAGTTTGTTTAGTTAGCTATATATCAAAATTTTATTTAAAAAAATACTTTTATTATATAGCTTTATTAATGTAATAATTATTGGTAAAAATAGCGTCTTAAGGATACCTTGAAGTGTAAATAATTTAATATTTTAATTGCTATACTTTTGCTTTATTTCTGTTTTTTAATCCGATAATAAATGCATACTTTTCCTCGTTTCGGAGTTTTTGCTTGTTAGATCTCCTGAAAGAAGGCAACCTTTTTTTGAGATATTTGCTTGTTTAAAAGCAAATTTATTATTTTTTTTATTTTGGCCTTGAGCTTAGCTCATTTAGCCACGAGAGGCAAATACATTTTTCTAAATCTAAAAGGAGCTATACATTTAGGAAGGTTCTTAGGTTAATTATTATTTGTATTAACTATATAAATAATAGGATAGAAATGGTATCAACATTAAAGTCCCCAGAATTAGGTCCCTAATCCCCTACAAGGATAAAAATATGAATAGTTGAATATCTCAAATCCCTACAAACCCAAAAATAAATTAAATACGGCAAAGGAAATATGGACATGGAGACACACTTCTCATCCTGGGGCCAATGCAGGACATTTTATAACTATACGTATCACAGGGGGGGGGGCGGATAGGTAGGTTGACAAACATTTAAGGAAAGGAAACAAAGGAGGTCGATAACTAAGCAAATAGATCCCAAAAACTAAATAACCATTTTATAGTATCTTAAATAATTCATAAAAATTGTCTCTATATTAGTATCAGTACACACTTTACTCATGAAGGAAATATGATTTAATGGAAGTAAATGCAGTTTCGAAAGTTCGGAAGAAAGATATGATACGGCTTCCGTGTTATGGGAGCAGCTAAAAAGTCTGTGGTTTAGTTCATCTAATGATTCATTGTCACAAGAACATAATAAAGTGTGAGATAGTTTTAATTTTTCCATGCCCCATCAGATACCTGAAATAAGACACAAACATTTTGCGAGAGACTTGCACTCTATGGGTAAGAGGGGTCTCGTTTAGATACTGGTTAGTGGAGCTAAGTGCATTATTTATATATAAATGTTTCCAAATCTCCCGTGTATTTTCTTTCATAATTCTATACAAATCTGAATGTGGGATCCCTTCTGAGGGAAGTCCCACTGATATTGCTTCCTTGGCGACTTTATCCGCCAGTTCATTTCCAGATAGACCTGAGTGACCTTTTGCCCAAACGAATTTAATATCAGTTTCACTAGAGGACAGTCTAGAGATCATATTTAAAATACTGGCAATAATTGGATGTTTACAGTTAAGGTTGTTTTTTAGAGATAACAATACAGACTGAGAATCAAATATTATGACCGCTTTAGATATTGTACTATCTAAACTCACATATTCTAGAGCTTTTAGTAGGGCTAGCGCTTCGGCCGAGAAAATTGATGAAAGTTTATGGCATTTGGACATTTTAGTTATTTTAGTTTGTGGGATTACAAAGGCACAGCCTACTCCATTGTTATTTTTTGATCCATCAGCATATATTTTGTAATAGGACTTAAACTGATCCAAAACTTCATTTAAAATACGTTCGTTTAGTATTTGTAACTCCGTGAATTTGGAAAGGATTACTTCCATATTTAAATAAATAATGTTAAATGGTTTACAAATAAAAAATAATTATCCCATTTCAGAATAACATTATTGTATTTTGCTGTTGTAGCGAAAGCTTCAGCAAGCGGAGGGCTATTTTTATTGGAATCATTTTACAATATCTTAAATAATTCATAAAAATTGTCTCTATATTAGTATCAGTACACACTTTACTCATGAAGGAAATATGATTTATTGGAAGTAAATGCAGTTTCGAAAGTTCGGAAGAAAGATATGATACGGCTTCCGTGTTATGGGAGCAGCTAAAAAGTCTGTGGTTTAGGCCATCTAATGATTCATTGTCACAAGAACATAATGAAGTGTGAGATAGTTTTAATTTTTCCAGGTGTCTTCCATGCCCCAACAGATACCTGACATGACACAAACATTTTGCGAGAGAGTTGCACTCTATAGATAAGAGGTTTCTCGTTTAGATACTGGTTAGTGGAGCTAAGTGCATTATTTATATATAAATGTTTCCAAATCTCCCGTGTATTTTCTTTCACAATTCTATACAAATCTGAATATGGGATCCCTTCTGAGAGAAGTCCCACCGATATTGCTTCCTTGGCGGCTTTATCCGCCAGTTCATTTCCAGATAGACCTGAGTGACCTTTTGCCCAAACGAATTTAATATCAGTTTCACTAGAGGACAGTCTAGAGATCATATTTAAAATACTGGCAATAATTGGATGTTTACAGTTAAGGTTGTTTTTTAGAGATAACAATACAGACTGAGAATCAAATATTATGACCGCTTTAGATATTATACTATCTAAACTCACATATTCTAGAACCTTTAGTAGGGCTAGCGCTTCGGCCGAGAAAATTGATGAAAGTTTATGGCATTTGTACATTTTAGTTATTTTAGTTTGTGGGATTACAAAGGCACAGCCTACTCCATTGTTATTTTTTGATCCATCAGCATATATTTTGTAATAGGACTTAAACTGATCCAAAACTTCATTTAAAATACGTTCGTTTAGTATTTGTAACTCCGTGAATTTGGAAAGGATTACTTCTATATTTAAATAAATAATGTTAAATGGGTTTACAAATAAAAAATAATTACCCCATTTCAGAATAACATTATTGTATTTTGCCGTTGTAGTGAAAGCTTCAGCAAGCGGAGGGCTATTTTTATTGGACCAAAATGGTAGTGTTAGGTTGTCTATAGCTAGTTTATTTACTTTATTTAATAGATTGTTATTGTTGTATTGCATAGTTTTTAATAAAAATTTCTCCGCTAATATTTTTCTCCTTAAGTATAATGGGGGTTGACCACATTCTGCCAAAGGCGCCTGCATTGGGGTGGATTGAAATGCCCCAATGATTAACCTCAAAGCTTTATGTTGAACTATATCAATTTTTTTAAGGCGTGAATTACAAGCTGCTCCATAAAATATTGCTCAGTTGTCTAACAGAGATCTAGTAAATGCCTTATAGAACATTAGGGATGTTTTTGGATCTGCACCCCAAGACCTTGACACCACTGCTCTGAGAATGTTCAGACTTTTTTCGGCTTTATCTATAACGTGATTAATATGGCCGTTCCAAGATAATTTTTGAACAAAAAATACGCCCAGATATCTAATGGAGCTAACCCATCGGATACAGGTATTATTAAGTGTAATGGGATCCTCTTTAACAAGCCGGTGGCGTGAAAAAATTAATATGGCGCATTTATTATTGGATATACTAAAACCATTTTCAGAGAAGTATGTATTACAAAGGTACATGGTATTATTTAAAATAGATCTACATTCTAACATATTTTTTTGTTTTGAATAAATGCATAGGTCATCAGCAAACTGCGATATAGTAGCATTCCTACCCCAAGAATGTAAATCAGCTGTGTATAAATTAAACAGTAGGGGACTCAGTACAGACCCCTGTGGTAAACCAGATGAGACTGAATTTAGTTTAGCACGGATCATTTGTTCACCCGCGTCCTAAAACTAAAAATTGATGTTTTGCTATATATACAATGAGGGCATAAAGTCTGGAAACCTTGAGATATGTCAAAAACTATACAAGTTGGGTAAAAAAGTTTAATATAAAAGTTGTATAGTTCCTTACGATTTATGATTCAAAAATGTCTTGAAATATACAGGGTGTTTTAAAATCAAGTTACACGCCAAAACTTCAGAATCTCTAATAGAACACACTGTATATTATTTCATTTTAAGAATCTACATGAAATTCTGATCATATTTTATTAAGCATACCCTATCCCTAAAGTCAACTGTTTTTGAGATAAAAAAAATGAGAAAACTGTTTTACAAAATTATTTTAATAACGATTAACAACGATAGTCTAAAATTCTAAATGATGCGTTTTAACGTAATAAATGCTGGAACTGTTGTCCGTTCACTTCCTGACAATATCCTAATTTGATTGATGAACTCTTGTTGTAGATTTCGAATGAAAGTAGGTGGGATTTGTCGAATTTCATCTCTTATACGATTTTTCAGCGCAGCGATATTAGGAGGTCTGTTCAAATAAACTTTGCTGTTTAAATATCCCCACAGAAAATATTCTAGAGGAGTTAAGTCCGGGGACCTGGCCGGCCATTCGTAGGGACCATGACGTCCTATCCACCTGTTAGGAAATATTTCACTGAGATACTGCCGAACAGGTAGCGCGTAGTGAGGTGGTGCTTCATCTTGTTGGAACCACATTGCTGCAGTAGGCATATCGGGCTCATTACCTGGATACAATTGAGCTAAGGCAAGAATCAACTCGAGTTGTAAAAAATCAAGATAAATTTCGCCGGTTAAATTTGAAATATTCCAGACCAAACGTTGATTTTCTCGGGATATTGCGTATCAGCCACTTGAGCCCAATGGGGATTCTCTGTAGACCAATATCTACAGTTTTGTCGGTTGACAGTACCATTAGGAAAGAAAGGTGGCTTCATCGGAAAATAAAATATTTCTACAAAAGAATGGATCCAGGTTGCACCGCTCTTGCATACTTTCGCAAAACTCAAGTCGGCGGTCAAAGTCGTCTTCATTTAATTCATGGATTAATCTTATTTTGTAGGGATGATACTTTGCTGTGTGCAGAATATTTTTTACCGATGATTGACTAAGGTTTAAATCTAATGCTACTTGACTTGTAGGTAAATGTGGATTTTCGTTATAACTGAGTAAAACATTCAATTTCATATCATCATCTAGTTTTGGCCTACCTGTCCTGGGAAGATCTTTTACACAACCATGATCACGAAATTTTTTCATAATTTTGCTAACTGTGGATTTTGCAATTGCTTGTCCTCGCTCGGGAAGCGTATTATCACAAAGTTCACACACAAGTTCAAGATTTCTTTGGCGATCTCCCCATCCAAACATTATAAGAATCTCTATTCTTTCTCTTTCTGAAAGCATTCTCTTCAACAATATGTTAAAAATTGACGCAGTTTATTGTCAGTACATGACAGTTTCTATGGGAGTTCCAAAATAATCCACCGGGTTTCACTATGCATAGGGAAATAAGTTAATTTTGTTTAAAGCCAAATTTCCATTTTCTCATTTTTTTATCTCAAAAACAGTTGACTTTAGGGATAGGGTATGCTTAATAAAATATGATAAGAATTTCATGTAGATTCTTCAAATGAAATATTATACAGGGTGTTCCATTAGAGATTCTGAAGTTTTGGCGTGTAACTTGATTTTAAAACACCCTGTATATTTCAAGACATTTTTGAATCATTAATCGTAAGGAACTACTATACAACTTTTATATGAAACTTTTTTACCCAACTTGTATAGTTTTTGACATATCTCAAGGTTTCCAGACTTTATGCCCTCATTGTATAAGCAACACCTTCGCCCTCATGTAGAAAAATTGAGAAGGAATTTGGTGTGGAAAAATTTGACGGTCAGAGGATCGTGAAGAAATATAAGTATCATGCATACAAATTTAATATAGTACAAAATCAGCATCCTGGCGATGGCGAGGGCCAGGCACTGTTTTTCCGGTGGTATTTGCAACAAATAGATGTTAACGATTTATTTGGCAAACTTGTTATATGGTCAGACGAACTTCTTTTTTTCAAGGGAGGGAATTTTTAATCGTCACAATACCAGGAATTGGCATAGTAAACATCAACATTTAGTGTTTGAAAAGACATAACAAGGACGCTTTGGAGTTGGGGTGTCATGTTTTATTTTGGGCAGACATATAGTTTATAGGATTTTTGAAGGAGGTCTTACAACACGTAGATACCTAGAAATCCTTGGGGAAGTTATTCCAAAACTGCTCGAAAATATTCCATTAGCTTACAGCAAGATGGTCACAACTCTAGGCTCTTAAAGGAATATCTTCATAATAACTTTCCTCAAAGATGGATAAGTACTAACGAACCTGTTAAATGGCCTCCACGATCTCCAGATCTCTCAATTTTAGATTTTTTTTATGGGGTTATGTAAAAAATGGAGTATATAAAACACTATATGACGGCATAGCAGAACGAGACGCAATTCATTTAGCCTTTCGAAATCTGCGAATGAGACCAATGGTTCTTTTTAACGCTATTCAAAGAATTACAAAAATGTGCTAATTTTGCTTTAGAGAAAATGGTTGTCAATTTAAACATCACCTTTAAAAATTTGTTTTATCTTTTTTTTTTTATGTTATTTTTTTGTGTTTTGTATATTGATACTTTATGCTATAAAACTGTTGTTACAAATTTACTGTTAATAAGAAACTCTATAGGTATTTTTATATAAGAAGATGCCTATATGCAATTCTTCATTAGTAATTTTCAATTGTTTATTACTGTTATTCATGGCCTATTATTAAATTATACATTTAATTTCAGAAAATTCTCATTTATTTGCGTATTTCTGAGAAAAAGTGCATACTATTATATATTTTTGAAGAGATAAAAAAAAGACAAATTTTATAGTCTATAAATATACAGGGTATTCTATTTAAAAAATAAAGTAGGGTCCGATTACTTTTTGACCTGACCCTGTATACCAATTCCGAAGGCGGAATTGAGTTATACGATAAAAGTTATAGATGAAACAGTTTTCACATTTTCGATAAATTATCTGATAGTTGAGATACGAGGGGTGTTTGAAAATACAACATTTTCATTTTAGCCCTGTATCTTAGAAACTAAAAGGGCTTGACAATTTTGTTTTTACGAGAAAGTAGCACATTGTTGCGAAAACCCTAACTTTCTATCTATAAAAATAACGCAGATACGTCACAAAAGTACCCAAAATGGACACCCGGTACATGGTGCCTAAATTTCGTTGTCATTATAAGGTATCTCGATTACTGGGCAATTCCATGATCGATGCTTACTCTTTTTAGTAAAATTCAAAAATTCATTCATTCAAAAAACCTGAATAATTGTTTACAATTGAGTTAAAGTTTATGAAATGTTAGATAAATATTCCTAATTTTACCTAGTGACTTTAAAATGTTACGAAAAACTGCAGGAATCCGTTCCCGCATCACACTGCATTACAAAAGCATTGTTTATCACAGGTGGCTATGTAAAAACAAAAGCAGTGCTTGGAAACTGGTGCCCGTCAAAAACTGTTGTGCTGTCAAGCTTTTAAATAGTGAATTATTTTTTGCAAAAAGTAAGTAGAACTTGATCAAAAATTGCTTATTTATATTCCAAAATTTTGTCCCGCGAGTAAACTGAATCCAATACTTTTTTTAATTTTTAATTAGACCGTAATAGAAACTTTGGATAAAAACATGATATTTCTTAACCTTTGACTTGCTCGTTATAACAGTATAATAGATAAATATTAAGAAGCCTAAAATATATTTTTAATATAATTTTCTTTTTGTCCCGCGAGTAATCTTTAATAGCCTAGAAATATTTATTTTTTATTTTCAACGCTCATAAAAGTGTTTTCAAAAGAAAGTTGAGATTTGAATAAAATTGCTTTTAGTAGCATCAAATTATTTGTAGTGTTATCGGCATTTAGGTAATTTTTTATGTTTTTTTTTTATTTTTTAAAAATACTGCTAGCTACGGAAGGTTACAGAGCGATTTAGTTGTATTGATTTTTGGATTGAAAAAAAGAAAGAAATGATAGGAAGTTATCCATTTTTAGGATGCCGAAAATACAAAATGAAAAGAGGAAAATGAAAGTGAAAGAGTATGTCAGAAAGCATAGAGAGAAAATAAATGCAAATGAGAACCTTAAGTCGATATACCGTAAACGACATGCTGAATGTTGCAAAAAATACCGAGAAAAAATGAAACAAAAAATGTTGTCCTCGACAGATTTGATAGAGTTGAACAGAAAACAGGAACGAGAAAGAAAAAGAAAATACCGTGCAAAAAAAGATGCTCAAAGGTTGGATAAAAAAGGGAATAGTGCCTATAAGACCCCTCAAATTATGGGGAAAGATTTGAAAAAAATCAAGAATGTCCTTCCAGAACATAAAGAGAAGAAAATAGAGGTTATTAGAAGGGTTTTGAAAACGATTGATAAGAATTTAACCATAAGTTTTGATATTGGTCAAAATAATCCAGAGTGTTTTGAGTCTGTCACAACAAATAATAAGTATAACCAGCTGAATATGGAAACAGTAAGGAAAGTTGAGATTTTTTTCTGTAGAGAAGATATAAGCAGGGTTTCGCCAAATGTTAAGGATAAAATCAAAATAAAATCTGAAAATGGCACAGCATACGCACAAAAAAGACATATGATGTATACAGTGTTAGAAGCTTTTAGTATTTTTAAAGAAGAGAATCCGGGGGAAACGATAAAAATTAGTAAATTTTATGAACTAAGACCTAAATTTGTCATGCTTTTGTCAGATATGCCTCATGACGTATGTGTCTGCAGGTATCATGCTAATGTCTTTTATTTAATTGATATATTGCACAAAACTGTAAAGTTCCCAAAAACACACAGAGAGCTTCTGCAAGAAATCGTTTGCTACTTAGAAAGCGAAGATTGTATGATGGGGATTTGTCAGAATTGTAAAGACATTGACTTAAAATATTCAGTTCTGCCTCTGAAATATGATGAGTCTGTGGAATTAATTTTTAAACAGTGGGCAACTATCAATGGAAAAGTAGAAATAATAAGTATTGAAAAGTCCATCGAAACGATTATTTCCACCTTAGAAAATCAACTGCCTTTTTTCAAAAAACATGTATTTATCAAAAACAGCCAACAAAAGTATTTTGATTCGAAAAGAAGCACCGTTGGCGAAAAAGAAATCATATTGCAAATGGACTTTGCGGAAAACTTTTCAATTACAGCACAAGATGAAATTCAAAGTGCGCATTGGTCGCATAACCAAGTAACAATCTATACTGCCGTCGCTTGGGGTCCAAACAATATACTTTCGTTTGCTATCGTGTCTAACTATCTTTCACATGATAGATACGCTGTCAATGTTTTTTTAAAGAAAATCATAGAATTTCTGAAACTGAAAGTATTAAATTTTGAAAAATTATGCGTGTTTAGCGACGGATGCGCTGCGCAGTTCAAAAACCGTTATACGATGTCTTTGTTGTGCTTCTTACCAGCAGAAATGAATTTAAGAGCAATGGAATGGAATTTCTTCGCGTCATCACATGGAAAGGGTGCTGTGGATGGTATAGGGGCTACAGTAAAAAGAAAAGTATTTAATGCCAAACTAATCGAATTCTGACAATTATAACACATTTTATATTTTAGGTTTGGATGGAAATAAAAAGTCGAAAGTCTTTAATTACTAATGCGAAAGAATTTTACCAATGTACTCAAAAACTGGACAAGATAAACGTCATTTATGTAGAAACAGAAGAGATTGAAGCAGCAAAAAAAACTTTAGATGATAAGTGGAACTTGGTAAAACCATTTCCCAACATAACAAGCTGTCACAACTTTCGATTTTTGGATAATTATCATGTAGGAGTTAAAAATGTATGTAATTCAAAAGAATCAAACGTTGTTTTGTGTTTTCCTATGTAATTTCTTAGTTTCATTGTTTATTGTAATAGCTGAAATAAATATTTGTTTATTGAAGTTGCATTGTCCCGCGAGTAATCACTAAATTGGTATATAATATACAGAACTTAAAGAATTTTGGCATTTTAAGTATGGTCCCATAAATTTCAACTAAGAGTAGGTAAGTTATAGTAATATTACTTTTTTTAGATATCTATAAAATTTAGGGAAAAAAAACAACTAAAACTTGCGCATATTGATTAAACATTTTGGATGTCCCGCGAGTAAGCATAGATTTTTCAAAAACTTTATTTATTAGGTTTTGCCTTTTTTCAAATGAGCAAGTACTAATAGCAGAGACATCATTGCCATAATAGAATAGCAATAAATCACATGAGACTTACTATGCCTATGGTAAAAATGAATATTTTTAAAATTGATGTTTTTCTAATTGTCCCGCGAGTCATCATGGAATTGCCCTACTGGTAAAGATTGACTTGAGGTTCTCGCGAACTTTTTGATGGAACGAAAGTTCGCGAAAAGAAAATGTTTATAACTCGCTTTGTTTTTGAAATACAGGGTATGACAAAATTCTTCTCCCACCAAACGTACCAATATTTTGTAAATACCATTGTGTACACCTAATGGTAAAAATATCCGTTTTTAAACTTATTTAATTGCTTTGCAATTCCAGAAAGGAAATGTTTAGCTACAATTTTAGTTGTGACAGCTCAATCGAACTAAATATAAATCGTCGGCGCATTTAGATAAAAAGATTAATAGTCCAATATTCGTCATTCCGCCGATATATGGAACCGAATTCAAAAGGCATTCCGAAAGACTAATGATGCAAGATAAATTCGATACCTGCTGACAGCCCCGTGTACACAAATCGCGACGCATTCCCGTTGGAAGCCGGATGGCAGCCGGCACCGGGCTTAGCAATGGGCGACGATATCGACAGAACTGGAAGAAAGAATGAAAAACTGGGTAAAGCACTGGGTCGCCGTAATCCCAGAAGTGGTGAGATTTAAGAAAAAACTTTAGATACAAAAGTTTTTTGACTTAATTTTTATTTTTTTATTTTTCATATATACAGGGTGTCCGGATTTGGTTGCAAAAGCAGGGTATCTCGCTTATTTTTAAAGATAGAACCTTGCGGTTCGTTTATGAGATACAGGGCGAAATAGAAAATTTTGCATTTTGGGACCCCCCTCGTATCTCGGTTATCCTTTAACTTAACGCAAAGGGAAAAATTGCTGCTTATGCAGTTTTTTACGCTGGATCCAGTGGCGTAGTCATATTTTTCATTTGAGTTGTTATTTTTTAGATATGACTCAAAGTTGTGTTTTTTTAAATGGGACACTCTGTACATTTGTCCAGAAATTGTCCTTTTAAAAGCTTCTCAAAAATATATAATAGTATGGGTCTATTTTAATAAACAACAACAAAAATCCTAATTTTTGTAATTATCATCCCAAATTTTGCAGTAGGCCATGCAAAACGATGCCGTTTTCTTTTGTTTTCTTGGAAGCAAATGACATTTCCCAATTTTGTACGCGTATTAAAATATAGCGCTAGTTTTTTGTATTTATTTATTGTGTAAAAATATATTTGCATTATTATGGAAGAAAACCAGACTTTCGAACATTATGAAAAGTACGATATGTTAGCTTGTTTTATATTAAGTAATGAAAATGTTGAAGCGGCTTCTGAGATGTATTTTAACACGTAAATAGTTAATTTTTAGATATGTTGAAATACTATTGCTTAATTTTTATTTAGATATTCAGAAAGGAGGCAACCTAATATATCCACTTTTTATCGGATAAAAAAGAATTTACTTAATCACGGATCATTTATCAAACCTCGTACGAAAACATATGATAAAGAAAATCGGGAGAGGAAATTACGGTTTTGGCTAATGCAGAAGCTTACCCTACAAACTCTTTTAGGGCCAGTGAAAAGAGCATAGGGATTCCAAAAACTAGAGTTCAAGAAATTTTAAAAAAGCACAAATACCACCCATACAAATTTAGGCTCGTGCAGCACTTACAGCCAGGGGATGTAGAGCGTCGGGAAGCCTTCTGCAATTGGTTTCGAGAAAGATGCGATATGGTTAGAGATTTTGAAAAGAAGGTTATATGGTCAGACGAAGCACATTTCAGTAATTCTGGTATACTCAATAGGCACAATAGTAGATTCTGGTCCCAGGAAAATCAACACCAAATATTTCCCAGAAGACAGCAGGGCAGGTTTGGTCTAAATGTGTCCTGCTTCATATTAGGAACACATAAAATTTTATATATTTGAGGGAAATCTAACAGCCAATCGCTATATAGAAATTTTAGAGGCAGCTATACCTGAATTACTTGACGATGTTCCTCTAGCGCAAATTAACGAAATTTATTTTCAACAGGACGGTGCTCCTGTATGTACACAATTCTGGAATGACGACATTATTTCTGGACAATCATTTTACCAATCAATGGATCGGAACAAATGGACCTATAAGATGGCACCCTAGGTCCCCAGATTTGTCGATTTTATATTTCTTTCTATGAGGATATCTGGAAAATAGAATTTACAAACACCACTATGATAATGTCCAAGATTTAGGAAATGGTTATTTTGCTAATTCCCTAAAACGAATACGAAAATTGTGCGAAGCATGCATAGAACAAAATGGAAATCAGTTTGAACAGTTCTTTTGATATCCTTGGTTACTGTAGTTCTTATACGACAGTTGATTTTTTCTGAAAGGCTTGTTACATAATAATTTATTACTGTTTTGTTCTTGTGTTACATAAATCTAGGTAGGTGGTACTTTTTTGGTGTGAAATTATCAATACATATTTTAATAAATAGATTTAATTACATATTTATTTTGATTTATTGTTAGGATGTAGATATTGTTAACGACTTTATATAAAAGGCAGCATTGTTTTGCATGGCCTACTGCAAAATTTGGGATGATAATTATAAAAATTAGGATTTTTGTTGTTGTTTATTAAAATAAACCCATACTATTATATATTTTTGAGAAGTTTTTAATAGGACAAATCAATTTTTGGACAAATATACAGGGTGTCCTATTTAAAAAAACACAACCTTGGGTCATATCTAAAAAATAACAACTCAAATGAAAAATACGACTACGCCACTGGATCCAGCGTAAAAAACTGCATAAGCAGCAATTTTTCACTTTGCATTAAGTTAAAGGATAACCGAGATACGAGGGGGGTCCCAAAATGCAAAATTTTCTATTTCGCCCTGTATCTCATAAACGAAGAAGGCTATGAAAATTTTGTTTACGGCTTCATGAGTTTCACAAAAAATTAGCTCAGGTTCGTGAAAACCGCAAGGTTCTATCTTTAAAAATAAGCCAGATACCCTGCTTTTGCAACCAAATCCGGACACCCTGTACAGGATGATTATTTAATGCGTGGGAAGCTATCAACTTTTTTATTTTAAATACAACACTGTGTATAAACATAGCTTTTAGTAGCCCTCTCAAAGACCAATTCAACGATGTATAATATAATGAGACTGTGACGCAACGTTTCGGATTCATTTGCGTTTATCTTCAGTTTTGGAATTATTTTCAGCCCGATATACCTCCGGTACTAATAAACTTTTTCACCTTTTTATTGTGGACCAAAAAAAACAAATTCATGCTCTATTTGGTTTGTAACAGAATACAAGAGCCTCTTAAAAATGCAAATATATTTTTTATATGTAAAATGGTTAGCCTTTTTACAAAACGATACAACTGAACAAATTTATATTCGGTTTTTGCATACACAAGCAATGTTTTACTAATCTTAATCTAAGCAGGGTGAAGCAACTCCCTAAAAATTTAATTAAAATTGTATGAATTTAATAAAAATATGTCCACTTAAGTATTAAATTATGCCGAATTGTTGCCAAATTTACTGTTTTTCTGTTATAAAAGAAAATTTTTATTTTAATTAATTAAACATCCTATAATTAAATCATTAAAACACGTTTTAATGATAGTCAACAGTTTTTAGAAAGATAAGGGTCTAATATCCATAATTTAAAGTATTACCTTTTATTAAGTTAGGAATACTAGACGTTTTTCTGGACAGCTGCAAAAATATTTCTTTAAAATAAATAACTACTCCGCTGGCTAATACCACGACTGGCATTGAATTACACTGTGACTCCTGGCTTTCGTTGGAAGCATTAAATGATAATATATTTTTATTCCACGTATACCAACATCATAACAAGAATATGATCCTTGTTCGGAACATGATCTGTTTCACAGCAGACACAATGATCCATTTGTGTCAAACGACGATCGCGATTTCGCTCTCATTAGAGCTCATCAGGCCCCCATAGACTAGTGAGCCCCGTGTAGGGCAAAGGCACAAAATGGAATCACAAAAACAACTACTCCGCTGGCTAATACCACGACCGGCATTGAATTACACTGTGACTCCTGGCTTTCGTTGGAATCATTAAATGATAGTATATTTTTATTGCACGTACACCAACATCATAACAAGAATATGATCCTTGTTCGGAACATGATCTGCATCACAGCAGACACAATGATCCATTTCTGCCAAATGACGATCGCGATTTCGCTCTTATTAGAGCTCATCAGGCCGCCATAGACTAGTGAGCCCCGTGTAGGGCAAAGGCACAAAATGGAATCACAAGAACAACTACTACGCTGGCAATACCACAACCGGCATTGAATTCCACTGTGACTCCTGGCTTTCGTTGGGAGCATTTAATGATAGTATATTTTTATTCCACGTACACCAACATCATAACAAGAATATGATCCTTGTTCGGAACATGATCTGCATCACAGCAGGCACAATGATCCATTTGTGTCAAACGACGATCGCGATTTCGCTCTTATTAGAGCTCATCAGGCCGCCATAGACTAGTGAGCCCCGTGTAGGGCAAAGGCACAAATTGGAATCACAAGAACAACTACTCCGCTGGATAATACCACGACCGGCAATAAATTACACTGTGAATCCTGGCTTTCGTTGGGAGCATTAAATGATAGTATATTTTTATTCCACGTACACCAACATCGTAACCAGAATATGATCCTTGTTCGGAACATGATCTGCTTCACAACAGACACAATGATCCATTTGTGTCAAACGACGATCGCGATTTCGCTCTTATTAGAGCTCATCAGGCCGCCATAGACTAGTGAGCTCCGTATAGGGCAAAGGCACAAAATGGAATCACAAAAACAACTACTCCGCTGGCTAATACCACGACCGGCATTGAATTACATTGTGACTCCTGGCTTTCGTTGGGAGCATTAAATGATAGTATATTTTTATTGCACGTACCCCAACATCATAACAAGAATATGATCCTTGTTCGGAACATGATCTGCATCACAGCAGGCACAATGATCCATTTGTGTCAAACGACGATCGCGATTTAGCTCTTGTTAGAGCTCATCAGGCCGCCATAGACTAGCGAGCCCCGTGTAGGGCAAAGGCACAAAATGGAATCACAAAAACAACTACTCCGCTGGATAATACCATGACCGGCATTGAATTACACTGTGACTCCTGGCTTTCGTTGGGAGCATTAAATGAGAGTATATTTTTATTGCACGTACACCAACATCATAACAAGAATATGATCCTTGTTCGGCACAATGATCCATTTGTGTCAAACGACGATCGCGATTTAGCTCTTGTTAGAGCTCATCAGGCCGCCATAGACTAGCGAGCCCCGTGTAGGGCAAAGGCACAAAATGGAATCACAAAAACAACTACTCCGCTGGATAATACCATGACCGGCATTGAATTACACTGTGACTCCTGGCTTTCGTTGGGAGCATTAAATGATAGTATATTTTTATTGCACGTACACCAACATCATAACAAGAATATGATCCTTGTTCGGAACATGATCTGCATCACAGCAGACACAATGATCCATTTGTGTCAAACGACGATCGCGGTTTCGCTCTTATTAGAGCTCATAGACTAACGAGCCCCGTGTAGGGCAAAGGCACAAAATGGAATCACAAGAACAACTACTCCGCTGGCTAATACCACGACCGGCATTGAATTGCACTGTGACTCCTGGCTTTTGTTGGGAGCATTTAATGATAGTATATTTTTATTCCACGTACACCAACATCATAACAAGAATATGACCCTTGTTCGGAACATGATCTGCATCACAGCAAAAATCAGTTTTTCTCAAAAATTTCTATATCTTTGCTATGCTTGCTTTTCTATATTTGCTTTAAACAAACCAAAATTCAGCCGAGACATCTATCATAACTGACATGTCAAATATCTCTGTAAATTTTATTATCACCCTAGGCCAAGGCCACCTATCACCTCGCGTCGCAAACTATCGATTTTTGACCGATATGTGTACTTTTTTCTTTAAATCGAATTTTCACTCACTTGCTGAGCAGTTAGAGGTATGTTATTAGAGCTTTTTTGCAGTCAAATATATGCTCCATCTGCCGGTCTAGAACTGATATCGATTACTATTCGCAGTAAGCGGTAAAATGAGGTTAAAGTTAGAATTTAAATGATCAACTTTAAAAAAATTGCAGTAATTTAACCTTTAAAGTTATAAACTTCAAATTTGGTCAGGGTCTACCTAAAAATATCTTGTTTAGTAAGAAAAATACCATACGATCTTAGATACATTAGTTTCTTTGTAATACAGGATAATGTTAAAAATGTACCCATTCTTTGGAACCTTTGTGCACATTTCACCTCGTTGGTGCACCCCCTGTAAATATAATCCAGGACCCCATAGGCCATTTTGTGTGGCCTTTTAAGCACTTTCTGGTGGGGTAATTAGTTTTTTGATCAGATGCCTACTATTTTTTATAAAAAAGAAAAAGTTGCTAAAAAATTAATATTTATGACTTTCGAAAAATTTCAGTTTTTCTTAAAAATTTCTATTTTCTCACCATTTTTCCGCTAGAGATGTTTTAGGTTTTTGTTTTCCTAGATATTTTGTATAAAAAATGTCTCTTGGAAAATTTCGATAGGACTCACCCACTTTGAGATATAAACGCCCCAAAACACCCTTTTTTTGTAACGAAATTGAAACCCAACCAAAAACAATAGGGTTTTGTAAGACCGGAAGAACCATTGTTCCAGAAAATTTCGTCAGAAAACAATTAAAATTGCGACTTAACCGTGTTACATCGAAGTTGACATTTTTGGTCAACTTTGCAGTACCATATTTTCGCTATCAAAGGTGGTACAGAATAATGTTTCAAACAAATCTTGAGATCTACGTCTCCTCTAAAATTACATAACAAATTCAATGTCCTATCTCTAATAGTTTCCAAGATATGCCCGGCGAAAGGTTAAAACACACCGTTTGTCTGAAATGACACGCCCCACTCCAGGTTTTCGTTCCTGAGTGTGAGAGCATAGTAGCAAGAGCCTAAAAGGCACTAGCAACAGCGAGCATACGAGTAAAGAATTACTGTTTAGCCATGATTTATATACAATATTTTTTATCGCTGTTTAAAGCTTAAGAAACATATACAAAGATAACACAGGGTAACAAAATGAAAACAAAAATTTGGTGCCGAAAATCTAACATCTGATTTTAGATGTTTTTAATGTGCTGATTCGAAAAATGCCATCCGCTCTAGTTTTTGAGATACAAGTTACAGGTTAATTGATATTTTTTTCTGATAAAGGACAACAAATAAAGAGATAAATATGTACTTAATCGTCAAAATAGAAATTTCCCAGAATCTGATTAACCAAATGGATACCTGGAATTGTCCCTGACCCAATGTTCCTATTCTAGGAACTACTCAATACACTGCTCTTAATTACTTTTATACCTGTAATTGCCTATGACCCGATCCTTCTATACCTGCTTGGCTGTACTCGATTTAGTATATTACTGAGTTTTCCCAAGTAAAGTTCTGTTATCATTTTGTGTAAATTTTGGTCGTTTTGTAGTATCAAGCCACTAAACTGAAACTATTACCTCTTGTACTTGAGGTTTCGGAGCCAGGGGGCGCTGGTACGAGAATCGGTCGGTGATTTTATAAGGACAGTGGCAACAATAGAGTAACCAATTTTTGTTCGGTCATATTGCTGCTAAAATCGCTTTGTTTACTTTTCGCCTACGTGCGTTTCTTATGAGGTTTGTTGTTTTAGTGTCTCATTTTATTAGTTTTTGTGATTATTAAAATGAATATTGATTCAAACAAGAAGTTCTCAGCCATTGGCCACGTGGAGAAATGTAGTTAAGCCTGGTTCATCTGTGTTTTGCTTGTAATTATAAACTGTTTGTAAGTTTAGTGCAAGAAAAGTTATTAAATATTGCACAATATTATATTGTGGTTTTATTTTGCTGTAAAAGACAATATTGTTTCATGTAGTAGTGTATGTTTTTCTTCATTCAGCACCTCAATTTGAAATAGAAGCTAAGATCTGCATAAAAGAAACTTTATTTTGTAGGCCTTCTTCAGTACATATTACATTACTAAATTTACTTGACAAACAACTCTCATTAATCGCTTGCACAAACATTGTTATTTGTTAAAAATCCAAATGAAAAGTAAGTTTGTACTAGATAGTTCGAATAGATTACACAGGGTAACAAAATGAAAACAAAAATTTGGTGCCGGAAATCTAACATCTGATTTTAGATGTTTTTAATGTGCTGATTCCAAAAATGCCACCAGATTTTTCCTATCAGCTCTAGTTTTTGAGATACAGGTTACAGGTTAATTGATATTTTTTTCTGATAAAGGACAACAAATAAAAAGATAAATATGTACTTAATCGTCAAAATAGAACCCAGAATCTAATTAACCAGATGGATAGCTGGAATTGTCCCTGACCAAATGTTCCTATACTAGGAACTACTCAATACACTGCTCTTAATTACTTTTATACCTGTAATTGCCTATGACCCGATCCTTCTATACCTGCTTGGCTGCACTCGATTTAGTATATTACTGAGTTTTCCCAAGTAAAGTTGTGCTATCATTTTGTGTAAATTTTGGTCGTTTTGTAGTATTAAGACACTAAACTGAAACAATGGCATCCACAAGCAGACGTACCTGTGTAAATCATCCCGATATTTTTTGTATGTGTGTGGTGAATACACTTTGAAAGAGAGCAGAAAAACGATTTCTGACTTTGTGAAAAGAGCTTATCTTGCCTATTTTGGCGTTCATTTAGGAGATCAAGAAAAATCTTGGGCCCCACATTTCATATGTAAAACATGTGTTGAACATTTGCGACAGTGGACAACTGGAAAGAGGAGGTGCTTAAAGTTGGGTGTACCAATGGATGAAACCATCATGATGACTGCTGTTTTTGTATCGTTAATATTAAAGCCATAAATAGAAACAATAGACACAAATGGACATATCCTGATCTAGATTCTGCAAGAAGGCCTGTAGCGCATTCGGAAGAAATACCCGTTCCATCATTCAGCAGTATACCCGAACTGACAGAAGATGATACAGAAACATCAACGTCTGACGAAATTCAAAGAATTCAATCAGAAAACGAGAGCGAGTTTGAAGCAGATTTAGCAACTCCGCAGTGTTTCAATCAAGAAGAACGATCTTATAAGAGACCTGAATCTCTCAAAGGAATCCGCTGAATTACTTGCATCCAGATTAAAAGAAAATCTACTTTGTCCAAGTGCTAATATTACATTTTATCGTAAAAGAGATAAGTATCTGCTGCCTTTTTTCGCTCAGAAAAATGACTTGGTATTCCGTAACAATATAAAACGGCTTTTGGAAAAATGGGTTTGCCTGAATACACTCCAGATGATTGGCGCCTTTTTGTTGACAGTTTAAAACGTAGTTTAAAATGTGTTCTTTTACACTTCGGTAACAAATATGGCTCAATTCCTATCGGTCATTCTACTACCATGAAGGAAGAATATGAAACAATTGCATTAGTTTTGAGAACAATTAAATACGAAGAACATCAGTGGGCAATTTGTGTCGATTTAAAAATGGTTAATTTCCTCCTTGGACAGCAGAGTGGTTATACAAAATATCCTTGTTTTCTTGTGCCTTTGGGACAGCAGAGCTAAAAATAAGCACTGGGTTAACAAAAATTGGCCTTCAAGAGATGTCACGCTTCAAGGAAAACAAAACGTGATCCACGAACCTTTGGTTTCAAGAGAAAAAATCTTACTTCCACCCTTGCATATCAAGCTAGGCCTAATGAAGCAATTTGTGAAGGCTTTAAATCGAGATGGAAATTGTTTTGGGTATTTTTCACGTAAATTTCCTGGCATTAGCACGGAAAAACTAAAAGCTGATTTATTTGATGGTCCTCAAATAAGGCAACTTGTTAAAGATCCACAATTCACCACATCAATGAACGAGACTGAATCTAACGCTTGGTGTTCATTTGTTCAAGTAGTACAAAATTTTCTTGGCAATCATTAAGCAGAGAATTACGTAGAATTAGTGGAAACTATGCAAATTTTAATATTCTCGGCTGTAAAAGTTCACTACCTCCACAGCCACCTAGATCGTTTTCCAGAAAACTTATCTTGGTGATTGTAGTGAAGAACAGGGGAAAGATTCCATCAGGATATTAAAACTATGAAAGATCGTTATCAAGGACGATAGGATAGCCACATGATGGCGGACTACTGCTGGAGCCTTCAGCGAGACTGCCCTAGTAAACTTTATTCTAGAAAGTCGTATAAAAGAAAATTTTTATGTGATTAGTGACTAATATAATTATGTAAATTAAGTTTTTGCAATAAATACTTAAATCCATGTGTCTTTGTTTTTTTAACTGGCAACAGTAATATTATATACTATAACAGTTATAACGTAAAATATATACACAATTTTTTTTAAACTAGATCTGTTAGACAAAATCTGAGAACTTTTTTACATTCTGCATCCAAAAATTACCCAGGAGCAGTTAAAAAATCGCAGGCACCAAAATGTGTGTAGGCCTGTGTAATATTACGAATTTTGAATGCATTTTTTTATCACAAAAAGAGGAAAATTTATAGGGTGGTTTTGTTTCTATAGAAACGTAATATTGTGATCGATCATTGTCAAAACTTGTCCGCGTTAGAATGCCCAACATTGTGGAACTTTCATAAAGTTGTTGCCGAAAGTATTTGGAACTGTTAAAAATTTGCTAGGGGTGCAGCTCGAGCATTGCAAAGTATCCCTATTTATGTATTTTTTGTGTTTTTTTTCTACGTATTCAAGACGTCATGGTAAGTGTGGGTTTGGGGGTAAAATACTTAAGATGTAGTTTCTGAATGATCTCCTTTTATTCAAAAGACAGCTTACAGGTAGTACAGGTAAAGACTGGTTATACCTAACGAACGAACGTAACGAAGGCAACCTAAAACTGTCACTGTCTGCTTGTTTACACTTTGAAATCTCAAACTAAACTGAATCAATATATATTATATAGCCTTTAGAAAAGGATGGAATGATCTAGAAAATTCTAGAATAATCTGAATACTACGGGGTGAGAAAAATTAAGTCTAACAGAACATTCGAGAACGATTTTTGACACTATCATATTCGTTACATGGATAAAAATTAAGGTAAGTCTACTTCAATAAAATAACAAATAAATAATTTCATCTAAATCTTAACAAATCTATAACTAGAGCTAAATTCGCAACAATAGTATAAAAAAATTAAAAAACAGTTAGTAAATTGTTATTTGCTTTAGGTAGCTGCGATAAAAAAATCAGGTGAGCCTCTACCGCAAAAAACAATCGAATGGCATTGTGGCCGAAAATTAAGTTGGCTTTTATCATTTAACGTAAATATCAAGGAAAGGGAAATTACAGCAAATAAACCCGTTAATTAAGCCAATCATTCTGCTGTTGTAGTCTGTTATCCTGTCTAATTAAGACATTCTTCTAAATTAAATGACAAGATAACCTAATGGCAAAAGTTGATCCCTCTTAAGTTGAGATATATTTTTAATGCAGTTGGTATGCCAAACGCATATAAGTATTTGCAGCGGACAAAAACAAAGGCCGTCATTTTGAAGCTACCGTGGGAAGCATAATCTTTTGTTTATTCCACAAAATCTTAATTGCAAAGTTGTTATTATCGAAAAAACAAAAAATTATTAAACTGGTCTGCGTAATTTTTGTTTTGTAAAGTTTTTTTTTTACAGCCGTGCGGAAAAATCACTATTTTGTACCGATATCCATGCGGAAATTTTTCCGCACTTTATATTTCAAAATTAATGTATTATTTATTAATTGATTAATTACCCGTCTTTGATACTTATCTCAGAAAGTGTAGCAGGCTTAATGTATTTCGTTTTGGTTATCTACCAGGTTTCCAGGTTACTAAGAATGTTTAAAGTCAATTAGGAAATCAAACTTAGAGATCAACACACTGACATTTCGACATATTTACTTGTTAAGTCTTACCACTTGAACCTGTGGTGGAAGATAGATCAAAATACAAGAGTTCTTACCCCACTACACCACAACTTGTTATGTTCAGGACGCGCGTTTCGCTAACCAAGTTAGCATCATCAACAGATGATATAAACTAAAGTAACTTATCCTAACCGAGACTATTTATAGGTAAATGTGGTCACACTTGGTTGCACCCGACTGCACCGTTGTCAAGTAAACAATAGAGGGGACTATAGGGAATAGGCCCTTTGTCTTTATTTAGTGCTTTCTTACCACATTTCACTATTTCTATACTTTTAAATGCATCCAATAATCTATTATTAGATACATTTTTAATCAACTTAAGATTATTTATTCCTATTCGGTGATTGTTTTCCAAAGCATGTTGGGCAACGCTTGACTTTTCTGTTCTTCCGTATCTTAAATGTGCCATGTGTTCTTTAAAACGAATGTTTATGGAGCGTTTAGTTTGCCCAACATATTTTAGATCGAGGTCGTTACAGCTAATTTTATAGATGTCACTCCTCTCCCTCAAGTCGACTTTGTCTTTGGGGTTTCCAAGGTGATTTTTCAAACTATTCTCCGTTTTGTAGGCTACCCTAAAACCTACGTTTTTAAATACTTTTTCTAGACCTCTCGTGTACCTGGGATCATATGGATTACTATGAATTTATTGGAAGCCTCAGGTGTTTGAGGAGTAGTGGCATCTTTTATTTTCTTATGCTTATGTCTATTTACTAATTTATGTACAAAATTATCATTATATCTATTACTTTTAGCTATATTTTTAATCCGATTCATTTCATTGTTAAAACGTTCTTCACTTAATGGAAAATTGACTAACCTGTAAGTTAAGAAATGGAATGCTGCCATTTTGTGTTGACGGCAATGAAATGAGTCGGATGTTATATACCTATCAGTATTAGTAAATTTCCTATAAATATCAAATTCTAATTTATCGTTAAGTTAAAAAGGTAATTGCCCACTGCTCCCGTAAAATTAATGGAAGGGTATTTATTGTTTAAGAAAGTGTTTCTAAGAAAGTGTCCAAATTTTCTGTTTTAGTATCAAAAATAGCAAATATATCGTCTACGTATCTATACCACACCCTTGGGAAATACTTGAGTTTTTTTTAATTGAGTTTCTAATCTACACATAAACAAATTTGCAAGGAATGGAGATAAGCAATTGCCCATCGCAGTTCCCTCAAGTTGTTTATAATATTTATTGTTGAACTGAAAAAATTGATCTATACATAATTTTGTGAGAAGTAAATATTCATCAATAATTTCTTTCTTCAAATTATTGATTTCAAGTAGTTCCTTTAGGTACTCTAAAGCTAGTGGTACACTAGGAAACAATGAGCTTACATCAAAAGATATTAAAATTTCACCTTCTTTTAAATGAACATTCTTAATTTTATTTAAGAATTCTAACGAGTTAGTCACTTCAAAGTGATCATACTAGATATTTAATTTGCTGAATTCTTCTACTAACCATTTTGAAATATTGTACGTTGGTGATCCAACAGCTGAAACAATAGGCCTCATGGACTTCCCAGGTTTATGGATTTTGGGAAGGCAATACAGTTTAGATAACTGTGGGTTATTATGTGTTAGTTTGAATTTTAGTTTATCGGACACAAGGTTTTTACACTGTTTTAAAGTCCTTTTACTTCTGTTATCATTTTTGATTGCGGTTTTTTCTCAATTAAATCGTAAGGACAGATTTGAATCAAATTGTCTACTCTTTCAAAATAATCTGTTTTGTCTAGTATAACAACCTTATTTCCTTTGTCAGCTTTTAAATAAAAACATTCCTTTTTCTTCAGTCCCTGGATAACAGTATTTTTGAACATATTGATTGATTTGATTATCTGCAAGCCTCTCTAATGAATCCCTTAGTTGACTTTGGCACGTATTGAATGGAACTTTCGATATTCCCTATAATAGTTGGTAAACTATTTTTTACTGGAGGCTCTGCAAAATTCAAACCTTTGTTCAAAAGGGCGATTTCTCTATTATCAAAAGACTGAGAAGAAAGATTTTCTACAATGTTCTCGACTCCAAAGAAATTTGTTTTTGTGGTTTCAACTTTCTCAGTTTGTTTTTAAGTGAACCCAAAAAATTTGGCATCGATAACTACGAACATTTGTCTCTGGAAATCTAACCACTGTTCAAATTCTAAATTACTGGACACTGTTATAGACGCTCTTCGGCTACTATTCTGACCGACGCTGGAGTGGATATTACTAATTTAAAACGTCTCGGGGGATGGCAAAAGTTGCAAAATTATATGTGGACGAATCCATGGAGAATAAAAAAGGCATCGCCAACCAAATTTTAAGTTCTACAGGAGAAAATTCCAAGGAAAATTCGCCTCCGCCTTCGCCCTTGCTTTCTACAAGTTTTGCGTATGAGATTGATAGTATTGCTGATAATAATGGATCAGTTAATCAGCACCATTATGACAAATTAAGAAGAAAAAGTGTCAACATTATTGCCAGCACCGAAAAGGCTAACTATCAAAATGCTCCCAATTTAGTTAATAACGCCTATAATTGTCAATTTTCAGTTAATTACAACAAATAATCATTTTTTAAAAAATTTTCTATAGCTAACCTTTTTCCAAATAATTAATACTTTTAAATATATAATAAGTTTGTTATAGTTTAATAAAAACTCCCAATTTAGTTAATAACGCCTATAATAGTCAATTTCGAATCATTTTATTGTTTATGATATGTTAAATATTTACCATGTTAATTACAACAAAGAATCATTTTTTAAACAAAGTTTTCTACAGGGTGTTGTAATTTCTATATTTTTTTTAGATATTTCTTTATAGCTCCACTACCTTTTTCCAAATAATTAATTCCATGTAAAACGGTTGTAGTTTTTTCGTTTGCCCCCATTTTTTTCCCCTGAATTTTTTTGCGCTGCGTCGCTTATCTAGAAAAAAATGAAAAAAAAACGATTTTCTGTAATTACCTAGATCAAACTAATTTTGTTGAAATTGAAGTGTTTGTTAGCGATAAGAATATATCACGAAAAGTATCCTGATAGAAGACAAACTCAAGAAGCGTATTTGAAAGATTATGCAACGGTTTGTTGAGACGGGAAATGTAGAATTCACGAAAACTGATAGAACCAAATCTGTTTTAAACTAGTAAGGACAGCTAGGACTTAGCTAGGACAAATTAACAACTAGTTCAAACTAGTTGTTAAGTTGACCATCCTAGAGTAATTAGAATGTAAAAATAAAAATAATAATTTCAGTCAAAAAAACAATACTATGTAACAAACCGTACAGCAACAACAGCAAAAACTACTTAATTATATGTTCGAAATTAGGGGTTCGCGAGACCACGAGACTAGTCTCGGTCTCGGTCTTCGAGACCGAGACAGAGACTTTAAAAAGTATTTCGAGACCAAGACCGATACCGAGACTTATCTATCGAGACACTCGGTCTCTATCTCAAATTGAAGTAGCAAAATAACTAATGTTCGTAAATTATTTGTTTTGACAAAATAATTCAAAAAATATATGTTTGGGGGCAAATTAATTGATGCAAAAAATAATTTTTCTATAATCAATTATATTATACTAGCATTGTATATGTTCTTCTAACAATGATACTAGTGAAATAGTCATTTAAAAAAAGATATAAATAATCATAAAAAGAGAATTTCCCAAATTTAGAAATTCTAGTAGCGAAATTCCACTTCACATGTCGAAAACCGCGGTTTTTATGTTTAAGTTGAAAGTAACTAAAATCCCTTTTAGTTTTTTGTTCAATAATTAATAACTAAAAGAGAGGTAAGAACTAAAAACATCGCAATATCATATTTTATATAACTATACTATATAGGATTTTTATTTTTGTTTAAAAATTTTCTTTAAACAAAAAATTGTTTGTTAAAATACTGGACGATATAAAATTTTTAACTGTTTAATTATAAAAATAATACATATACTAAAATTCAAAACACTTTTAGTTTTTTGGTGATCAATAATTAATAACTAATAAAAAGACGCACTGTTCTAATAACAAAGTAAAAATTTAAATTTCTAAACATACATTATAAGCATATTTTTATATTTTATTTCAACCTATATAATAAACCTAAACATATTACAGAAAATTTAAACTAATATTTTATAATTTCATTTTTCAAGTTACTTTTATACCATGAATGAATACATAATAAGCATTTGTTTGAAGTTTCATTTAACATGCTTCTTAGTTTTGTATTAATTAACCCTGCTTGTGAAAATAAACGCTCTACTGCTACAGAGGTCGCCTGTATAGACAAAAGATCTTTTGCCATTTTGGCTAAATTTGGAAATTGTTTATCGTGTGCTTTCCACCATTCTAAAATATCTGTACCCTTTGGAGCGCGCTTTAATTGCAAATATTCTATTATTTCTTTTCTCCAATTTTCGGAATCACTTTTTTTTCAAATAGTGATGTATAATCGATGTCATAGTTATCATCGCTTGAGGAACTTGATATTATTGGTGATTCAGCAGGCACAATATAATATTTATCCCTGTACATTTTCTCAAAAAAGGTTATAGATTGATCTTTCAGGCGAAAAATCGAACAAGTAGATATTTGTTTAACAAATAAATTTAATTTTAAAATCTACTCCACTTTTAAAATTTATAGTTAATTTACCAAAGAACAAAAATAGTTGATTCACAAGTAGTATTATGAACCATAGCCGCCTTTGTGCAAGCACAACGTGCAGACCCCTAAAAACGGTCCTGGTTAAGTAAATATGCATCAAGTAATAAAAGTTTGGTTCAAAATAGCAAAGTTTACAGAATATCCAAGGGTCCTTTACTGGGCCATCGATCGTTTTCTACCTATTGAATTATAACGTCTGTCCCTAGAATGCCCAACACGTTGCTTGCATGAGTTCGGCAGCGTTATACAGTGTGTCCTTATTTTGTGTTTAATATATCTTATTCCATTTGTATTTCGAAATGTCAAATAATTATTGTTCTGTGGATGTTTGTTTAAGTAACTCCAGTGATGTGTGGCCTTTCTGTTGATGTCCAAAGAACAAGGGATATGTGATATTTATTATGATGCACCTACTATTGTCCGTATATCTTCATTTACTGATTCCATCTGTTGGCAACATTATTTCGAATTATAAATTTTTGGAATAATTTTTTATATAAATATATCTACAATTTTTCCACTTTGCTGAAATGTTCTTTAGGAACATTGAGCTATATATTATTTACATTAAATTTAAAACGAAATAAAATAAGATTGAACTAGAACAACAAAAAAACTTGCAAGTGCGTTTCGAACGTAGGCTTCCTATCTTCGTAAATGTCAAAATAAAAACATTTTTGTAAAATGGGAATTTGGAGAAAGCTTTACTAAATAATTTTCCTATCATAAACCCTAAATGCAATAAACAGTTTACAATAATTATTTTTAAAATTTTGTAAAAATAAAAATTAACGGATACATACAAGAACCTTAAAACTAAATTAGACTCTAAATGCCGATGGAAATTCCCACAATTATGTAAAGTAAACTAAGTACCTCTAAATTGTTACATTTCTCAATAGCAATAGATAATTAGCCTAGATTAAAAAAGTAAATGTAAAATAATATGTACAGTATGTTAAGCAGTAACAATGAAAAGAAAAACAAATATATACAGTGTGATATGCGCAAATTTTAACTTTGGCAGACAAATGTGGGAGACATTCAGTCGCCACAGTTCAAACATTGAGTTTCTTTACATTAAATTTTTAAGATTGGAAAAAGTTTGAGCACGGTTTTAAATAACATCTCGGACACAATTATTATTTTTAAAATTTAAACGATTTTCAAAAGAATACCGAGACCGAGACCGTCAACACTGATTCAGTTTGATCGACACAAATATTTAAACGATTTTCAAAAGAACGCCATCATCTCTTAATGTGTTAAAATTAATATTATTAAATATACTTCAGATTCTTTCCCTAATATTTTCTTTTGTAGTCGGAGGTGTTCGATAGACTACATTTTTAACAAAGCCCCTAAGAAAAAAGTCCCTTTTGGTCAAGTCAGGGGATCTAGGCGGCCACGCAATCGATCCTCCCGTTCCTATTCAGCGTTCTTGAAATGGTGCATTAAGAAATGCATGGAAGTTAGCCTTATGGTGAACTGGGACACCGACATTCACAAACTATATTTGATCAAGAATATTAATAGGGATTTGGTATAATGGTATTCTAAAATCTTCCCTCGAAAACTGGAGATATCGGTGTGCAGCAAGCCTATCCTTCAAATTAATTCGGACCGATGAATAAAATTTCCAACAATTCCAGCCCAGTGTTAAGAGACCACCTATTTGGACAGTTGTGCGAATATAGTGAAGATTTTCAGTACCGTAGTAATGAGAATTATGTCTATTGACATTTCAATTTTTGTGGAATGTTGCTTCGTCAGTAAATAACACAAAGTTAGTAAATCTTGGCCCTCTCTGAGTTTGTTAGGGTGCCCAGTGAAATAATCTAGTTGCTTGTGATAATCATCCCTATACAATTCTTGAAGAAATTGAATGTGCTATGGGTGAAACTTTTTTAAAATTCGTAGAACAGTGGTTTTTTTACATCTGTTTCTTTTGCAATTCTTCTTGATCCAATTCTAGAGTTCCCGTCTCATCAAACCGTGGCTCAAGCTAATAAACAATTCTTTCACTTGCTCCTAACACATAAATCATATCGATCATTGTTTGTCTATTGAAATTCATCTTTGCGTCTTACAATAGAAACTGTACTTAGTTTTTAATACAAAACTGAAGCACCAACATTACTTGACAATTCAAATTCGTATTTTTGACAGTTTAATTTCATTTGTAAAAATAAGGCCCGCTAGATTTTTGTCAATGGGCACAACAACAAATCCAAAGAGAGCCAATATTTATTAACGAATCGACATTCCACAAAATAGATATAATTTTCATTATAAAGCTACTAAACAAACTTTATTTTACTCGTGCATTTTCAGACATCCCTCGTATCTCAACTATCAGAAAACTTATCGAGAATGGAAAAACTGATTCTTATATAACTTTTCCCATAGAACTCAATTCCGCCTTGGGAATTAGTATACAGGGTCAGGTCAAAAAGTTATCGAGCCCTACTTTATTTTTTTAAAAGGAACACCCTGTATATTTATAGACTATAAAATTTGTCTTTTTTACCTTTTCAAAAATATATATTAGTATGTACTTTTTCTCAGAAACACGCAAATAAATGACAATTTTCTGAAATTAAACAACTGAAAGTTACATATTGCTAACGAAGAATTGGATAACTTGCATATAGGTATCTTCTTACATAAAAATACTTTTTTTTAATAACAGTATGTATGCAACAACAGTTTAATAGCATAAAGTAACAATATAACAAACAGAAAAAAATAACATTATTAAAAAAAAGAAAAAACAAATTACAAAAAAATTTTTGTAATTCTTGGTCTTATTCGCAGATTTCGAAAGGCCAAATGATTTGCCTTTCTAAGTTCTGCTCTGCCGTCATATCGTGTTTAATATACTTCATTTTGTATATAGCCCCATAGAAAAATCTAATCTAACAGGTTCATTGGTACCTATACATCTTTGAGGAAAGTTATTATCAAAAAAAGCTATATAAGAGGCAGTCTTCATATTTTCGATAAGTTATCTGATAGTTGAGATACAAGGGGTGTCCGAGAATGCAACAATTTCAATTTAGCCCTCTATCTTAAAAACTAAAAGGGCTACGAAAATTTTGTTTACGGCATCTTCAGTTCTACAAAAAAGCAGGGCAATCGCGAAAACTTCAGCTTTCTATCTATAAAAGTAACGGAAATGCGCCGCAAAAGTACCCAAAATGGGACACCATGTACCTCTGATATTTTCGAAAAGCGGTCATAAATCTTGAATGACTCTGTTTAGGTTCCACAAACCCTATATTGGGTGAATGGCCAAAAATAAAACAATATTTAGGGTGTTCTATTTAAAAAAATTGTAATTTGGTTTGTGGCAAACTTATCCTCAACCCTGTATAATCTAAAATAATTTTAGGTTGTAACTCTCAGCGGTCCCTACAACTTTTGTATACATTTTTTTATCTAATTCCCACAATAACCGAGATATTGGACTTAAACGCGCTGTTGCACCACCCTGTAATTATTTTTAATCAAAATCTTCCTACAATTTGTAAAATTTTTGTTAATACGAGATATAAATTATCATTTCTAGTTAAACAAGAAAAAGTCAGTTTTTGATTTTGTTTTGAATCAAACAGCCCTACATTACACATCAGTAATTCCCGACTAGATGTCTTCCAGTGAGACACCGCCCAACACAACAAACATCCATCCCAAGTCCCGAAACGCACTGAAAACTCGCGTTTCTCTTCACCCGTTCCCGAAAACGCTCCCGAAAACCGGCCACGTGATGCGCATCGCTAAAACTCGACGACCGCGAGAGCTTTTGCCGCTTTTGGACCAAAAACTTCTTCGGCGAGCGCTTTCAGTGTCGAATTCGATGCGAGCGGTTCGCCATCGGGACGGCGGCATTGGAAAACGAACCGAGAACTTCGCGAGCTTTCGTCATTTTCAGCCGCGCATCTTTGTGACAGTTTCGTTTGGCCTTTCGTGCGAGGCTATTTTTTTAATCGGTTGTGATTTCAAAAAATGTTCAACATAGTGTTTTAGTGAAATAAATTATTCTGTAGTAAAAAACTTCTTTCTTAAAGGAAAGTTACGTTTCATTGGTTTCTCGAACATTGTATCAGTGAAATCGTGTTTGGCCTGTTGAAACTGTGGAGTTTGATGCAGAGACATATTTATCGTAGTCCCTGTCATATTAAGAATTATTTACTGAAACGAACATATCAAACGTGCAGGTTACTCTCCCTTGCGTTACTTACGTTCTTACAAGCTTCGGTTGAATACCCTTTGACAGGTGTCCTATTGTCAACAGGTTTAAGAGACATTTCCAGCGAGTACATTTTTGTCTGTGGTTTCACGGTTTTGATGGAGAATACGTCAGTGAAGCGCTTACTGGCTATTTAAACTCCAATTTGACCAGACGAACTTTGGTGTTTAAGTGTTAGTGCTTTTACGATTTTCGTTTTGTGTGTTTTTTTGAGTTGAGTTTGTGCTTTTGTTTTGGTTATTTTCTTGGATTATTTTTATTTGGATTCCGATAGCTGCGGATGGATTGAATTGTCATCAGGAGGACTTCGTTGAAGTAGGGATTTAGCAAATTAAAGGTAGGTGTTTGCATTTGAATAATTATCTAATAGGTTATTGATTATATACGTTTTATGAAAAGATTACCTATTCAGTACGAATATATTTTCACAGATCTAGTTATGCAATTAAAAAAATAGGACTGTAGATTTAAGTAGAACGTGTGACAATATTTTCTCTACGAATGTTACAAATTTTACAAACTTTTTATTTATTTATAAAGGTAAGTTCTAAGCGCGCGTAAAGCAATATTTCTTATACGTCATAAAATCGTAAAAAACCTTAAATAAATTAGAAAAACTTTTTATTTTAACTCAAAACAGAAATAATCTTACTTATTATTATTAACAATATTAATAATGAAAGTACAGTTTGTGGCATGCTGCAAATTTAAAGCTGAGTGCAACTGGTTTCTTGGGAAAGCTGATGAAGATGGTACGTTATCCGGCATTAATGAATGAAATGGAACTTCAATGGTTTTCTCGCAAACTGACAAACTCGGCATTTCAACTGGATAGTTAAGTCGCTACTGTTGGTGACTTCCAGCCTCCTAAACGCTTTACTACGCCGTGTAGAGTTCAGGGTTGGGCAATTTTAGAAATGCCGCAATTTCTGAGGGCATCTTCCCGAAACTGTTAATCGCGACACTGTGTTGTGCACTTCCCTCCTAAAATTTATAAAAAAACATTGATGCGTTGTTGATGGTGGTCGTAAGGCTGTATATTTTCTATAAAATAGTAGATACTTTCCATTGCTCATTTCGTCGGATATAACAAAAGAGCGTGAAGTGTAATTTTTTCAATCCTGAATTTTGACCGCAAATAAATTTCGCTTATCTTGCTAATTTCTCTCTTCTGCAGGCGCCTGCAAGCCCAAAAAGAGTCGCAACTTTCAACAAAATTCAAAGAAATATCATCTAGCGCCTTATTATTGAAATCCGATACGTTAAAATAAAAATAGTTGCTTTCTTTGGTTTGAAGCCAACATTTTGTTTCTTGATAATAGCAGTTAATTTGTAGAATTGGTTTATATCTATATTTTCTTTAACTTTTAAAACCCACGAAGTATTTGGTCTTCCCCAATAAGTCGTACTACTTTCCATACTTCTGTTTTGATTTTACTAGCAGTAGCTCCAAATTTGCTAATTCCGCGTTTTTTAGTACCTCTTCTGGTACTTCTTCATCTGAACTATAGTCAGTTATCGTGCGGTTCATACGATTCATCAACGACAAACTTTTTAAGTTTGTTTTTTAGTTATTACGTGTAATCATATACTCCGCATAAAATCCGGAAGATGAATTAGATAGACCTATGATATTTTCATATGAAAAAAGAGGATAAACATATAAATACCAGCAGTTGCAAAAATCTTTGAGCGATGTCACTTCAAAGTCAGATTGACAAGTCAGTGACAAAATGAGTAATAGAAAACAATTTTCGGTTTTTTTGCATCCACGAGCGAAAAAAATGGTATTAAATCTAATAAAATATTACGAAAATGAAAATTCACCGGCCAATATCCAGCAGACAGATAGCAAAAGCTCTGGGAATCGGTATAAGGACTGTGCAGAAAATTGTGCTATATATATATATATATAAAAAAGCATATATTTATATATATAAACAGTGTGTGTGAAATGTACACGAAAAAAGCCAAAGACAGAAGACTTAAGTGACAATGTAAAAATGGATGTTCGTAACGCAATTTACGATTTATACACATCAAAAACTAATATAACCCTTCAAGTTTTAGAAGAAGCTTTAAAAAATCGAGGTATATATTGGAAATTGGACTAAAATCGTTGTCAAAATTAATAAAAATGTTGGATTTTCGATATAAAAAGGACTGTAATCGAACATTTTTATGCGAGTTGCCACATATAGCAAGTCAACGTATCCAGTTTTTAAAGAAATACACCGAACATGTTAATTCAAAATTTAGAAAAGTGGTATTTTTAGACGAGACTTGGATATTTTCTAATGTAAGTTGTTCGAAATCTTGCAGGACGAGTCTGTAAAAGGTTTCAAGAGAAAAAAGGGAGGTGGGACGGGAAAACGGTTCATCATTGCAAGTTTACTGTTTTCTTCAACGTCCAAAAGTATAGACTACCATGATAATATGAACTGTGAACTGTTGGTTAAAAGAACAACTGATTCCAAATTTAGATGCTCCATCTTTAATTATTCTGGACAATGCATCTTATCATTCAAGAATCTTAAATAAACAACCTACTTCATCCTGGAAGAAAAGTGATATTTATGACTGGCTAATAAAACAAAAATGAAATCCTTTATCCGATATGCTGAAACTAGAACTTCTTTTAACGGCAGAATCTAATAAAAAACAAACAATATATGCCGTAGATCAAATATTACGGGAAAATGGACATGAGGTTTTACGACTGCCGCCATACCATTGCCAGTTTAACGTAATAGAATTAATATTGGCTGGGGCAAAATCATATTACGAAAAACACGTGAACGATGGTCTTACATCAGATGAAGTGCAAATTGTTTGGCAAGATTCATTAAATTATATTACGTCGGAGTACTGGAAGAAATCTGTGGAACATACGGATAAATTAATATTGCTGGAACATAGATATATATATATATATATATATATATATCCATTTTTGCATTGTAACTATATATATCTTTTACCCTATGGATTTTATATATATATATATATTCTTAATATTCTTCGGAAGTATATATATATGTTTTTTTTTTATGCACAAGTTTCTGTATATTCCTTATACCGATTCTCAGAGCTTTTGCCGCTGGCTCCTGGATATTAGCCCAGTGAATTTTAATTTCAAATTTTTTTTGTTAGATTTGACACCATTTTTTTGCTTACCATTTTAGTACATTTGTAATTTTGTAGACAATAAATAAATAATTATAGAATACTTGTTCCAATTTTAAAGCGTGTTTAAAATAAGTAAATTTTTTTATTATTTATAAGACAAAATTTTATATATAAAAATCGGTAAAATCGCTTTAGCAGAAACTCGGGGCTAACGAAAAATACAGGCTATATATAAATATATATACTGTTTTTTTCTTTTTGTGTACTATATTTTCAAGAAAGCTTATCTTTTAAAAACATATTTACTATTGAGCATTTTAAAGTTGGTGACAATGCATCTCAAAAGATGGCAACTACATGCGCACCATTTTTGATTTTCAATTTTGAAACGTGAGTGGTTTCAAATTCGAATTGGCCATAATTTAGCATTGCCAACGTTGTATACAAGAAAAATTAGTGTCGAAAAGAGTCAGTGTTGCCAGGTCTGCTGAAATTTCACCAGTTTTGGTTATTTTATGCAAAACCTGGTGATTGGTGAAAACTTCTCTGAAAAAGACCATTTCTGGTGAGTTTTGTAAAGTCGATTTCTGCTCACTTTTTCTTCAGCAAAATCCAAAAAACGTAGGTTTTTAATTGATTGCACATACATTGAATTAATCCCGTTCATATGCCTTGGCTATTTGTCCGCTGTGTTTCTAAATATGGACATTGATGTCAATGAATTAGGCAGGGGATTTAATTATTAAAATCTACAAAAAGAAACGATGAACATCTAATTTTTTCGGAATTATCAAAATTTATTAACAGGTTAATAGCTTTTCCAGACAGCAGTTAATGTGTAGAAACATGGGCGTCCGCAAGACTATTTCCAGGGGGGGACAACAATGTTAAAAACGAATTGATGACACATAAAAAGTCTTCCACAACCTGGTATATGAATATAACTCCATTTTTGACCAAGGGGAAGCAAAACCGATATACAGGGTACGTCTAGTAAGGGAGACCCCCCTTTATTTCTGTGATAGCTGAGAATGAAAAAAAAACTATGTATATAAAATGTTTTAATATTCAGAGAACTTTATTTTGTGAGGAGGGGTCACTATACAGAGTGCTTCAAAAATGTTGGGCGTGGTCCAACTTTGCGTTTTTAAATGTAATCCTATATTTTTTATTTCATTTTTGGATTCATATATATATATATATATATAAATTTAATAGTTTTCGCCTATATATGATATATATATAACAATTCTTCATATATATATGTTATAAAAATTGCACCATTTAAATCTATTTTCAAACAACAATATTGTAATTTTAACTTTTTTTTTATTAATAACTAGGTCCTAACACTGAAACTTGTGGTGGAAGATGGATCAAAATACAACAGTTCTAACCACATTACACCACAACTTGTTACGTTCTGGACGCGCGTTTCGCTAACCAAGTTAGCATCATCAGCAGATAATATAAACTCCCCTCAGTCTATTATGTCTGAATATTTTTCACTATTGTTTTTCGATATAATTTACCGTATTTCATTGACATCATTCCTTACATTTCTTGTAAACATTTTCATATTGCTTTTCTGATTTTTCTGCCAACAAATCTAGCGTAGATTCTTTAGCCGTTTATTTAAGTTAAAGAAATCATCATTTCTGTTTACATATTACTAAATATCTGGCTGTAGAACTATTTCTCTTTCCTTTATCAAAGATGATAATCATAACTAGGGAACTTCCGATCATTTTTAGATTATTGCCATTTAATTTCTTTTTAATGAGGAAATTTTTTTAACTAAATGTCGATATTAAAATTTAAATAAACGGTTTTTTAAAAACACTGAAAATATGAGTTTATAAAATTTGTTTGAGACAAAAAAAATACGAATGCAATTAATTTTACGGCTAGTACCGCTGCAAATAATTTTCTTCGTAAAGAAGGCATTTTGGATATGAAACGCCTCGTTTGCCCACAAGCGAAAATCCTGCCGTTTTTGCGCCCATCAACGTCCACGACTCCGCACATGTTTAGTTTAAATACTTTATGTCCATCGGACTTTTACGAGGATTTTTATTACATTTTACCTCACTCTGACTTTGTACTTATATCCTAGCGGTAGTCTTTGTCTGAGCGAAAAGCTTATTTTAGAAATAATCTAATTGAAAACGCTTTCACGAATATTCGTAACTTAGATCGTCCAACTTCAATACCCAGGAAGCGTAATCAGTCGATATCATTTTCTGCGCGAACCAAAAGAAGTGTGTGATATCCTTATTAACTACGCCAAAGATCGCTTTCAGTATTTCAGTTTACAGATCATCTGCTAGTATCAAAACTTCTTTAGTATTGAAAATACTATTGGAATCACTTTTATGCAAACTTAACACTGTCTGTCGTAACCTCGACACCGAAACCTGTCCAGTTAAATAATACGTATATATTATGAGTGTGGACGCACTAAATGAATAAATAAGAAAACATTATAATATAAATGCGGGACACGAAAAAAAACCGGGCGGTGTCAATCGATTTAGGAAGGTCGGCCAAGAAATCTCTTTAAACCAGTAGTGTCCCGTCGTTCTTTAAATAATATGGCACTCCTTTTTGACTATACGCACTTCAGATAATTAAAAAATGTAATTATGCTTAATGAACCGTCTCCGCACTTTTATTTCTCTTTTGTGTTGCAAAAACGGCGAACTTTCGAATTTTAAAATGATTTAATTTTGATTTTTCTTGATCGATTTACCTATAAATATATTTTTTCTTGAGTTCTGTCATTAACGGTTCCCGGGCTACTGCCTAAGTCCACTGTTGTTGGACCACTCAGTATAGTGATACACGATTTACAAGTCCAGATTTTACAAGGCTAACCAGCATCAGATCCAGTGAACGAGATTTATCAAAATTTTGATTTATGCAGTTCGACTTTGGTCTAATCGGGTGGCCGTCTGTTTCCGTTTATCATATTGCTTTATACAGGTGCCGTCATTGTAAAGTTCTATACAGGGCGTTTCCTAATTGCGTGCTGATTTTAAAAGGGGTGTTTTTATTTCCTAAAAGTCTTAACTTTTGAGATACAGGATGGTAAAGTTTAAAAAGAAAACATTTTTTTTCATCCCAATTTTGATGTTATTGTAGATAACTGCATGAAATTTGATACACGTCTTCTATGCATTAAGGAGCAGGCGGATTTACCCAGGTAATTACATATGCACGCCACTGGTAGAAATTTCGAAAATTGATTGTTAATAAAAAATGCCCTTTTATGCATAAAAGACGTGTATCAAATTTCACACAGTTATTTATCTATAATAGCATCAGAATTAGGATTTAAAAAAATGTTTTTTTAAAACCCTGTATCTCCAAAGTTAAGACTTTTAGGTTCATATTAAACTTTTTTCTTAAAAAAGTCCAAGAATCACTACCCTTTAATATTAGCATGCAATTAAGAAACGCCCTGTATAGTAATTCACAGTGATGCCCCCGGTACAAAGTAATTTGACAGACGGAGACAAACGATCACTTTTGGCATACTCGAATAGCCTAAAGTCGAACTGCATAAGTTAAAATTTTGAGAAATCTTGTTCACCGGAATCAGTGCTGGCTCCCCTACTATAACTACATTGATGTGTTAATTTTGGGAAAATATGAGTTCTATAGTTTTTCAAATATTAATTGCAATATTAGATATTTTTTGACACCCGGTATTGAACAGAAAATTAATTATTTTGAAGCAGTTTATTGACAGCTACTTTATGAACAATTTTACAAAATATATGAAAAAAAACTAAGCCATTTTTGAGGTTGACGGCTGTGATTCTAATGGTTCGATAGCAGCCGATCTCAAAACTATTTTTTTTTTGTTAAAAAGGGTAAGTTAGATATATTATATGTATGTTATATTTGAACCGATTTTTACCACAAATTATTTATTTAATTTTAACTTACCAAAACGTCCTAGGTTTTCGATTCATATCTTATTATGTAACTTATCAATGTTAAAGAAATTATTAATAAGAACGGATTTATGTCACAGCATAACAGTAAATAATTCTCAACTATAGATGTATATTAATTTAGCATCTAAATGTAAATGGAATCAGAATTTAATCACATCCAATGTTCTTTGAAAACGTTGGGACAGGGAGAAAGCCGACAAATTAAGAAGAAATATAGGGAGGTCTATTATTTTTGACATAATTACAATAGTCACATTTAACCCATCTTTATTAATAATATTGAAATGCTATAAATGTCACAAACTCTGAAACAAAATTTAAAAAAATTGGGAATGGAGCGATTTTTATCTTTTAATATATAAATTGTTTTATACGGCTATACCATCTAATTTCAGGCCCTCTCTCCCGAAATTTCTTCCATTTTCCATTCAAATGTGAAATATAAAAAAAGATGTCGTTTGTATCGAAAATTTAAATGGAAAAAATGGGACATGCAATGTATACCTGTAGATGAAATATTTTCATAAAAACAAATGTTTGAGCGAGGGTGATTACCATTGTTGTGTGTACATTTGAAATCTTTAACAACTTTTTTTGTTGACCTAGGAAAGTTAGATATGTTAGATTTAGGCCGATTTTCATAATAAAACTACATTTGAAAAATTTAACAGAATTCATTTAGTAGTAAAATAAGCTATTATAGTCCGTCTTTTAAAAATAATAAAAAAGCGTCATTTTGGGTATTTATTGAATTATTGGACTCTAAATTCGATGGTAAATTTTATTTTGGGATGTACAGGGTGTCCGGATTTGGTTGCAAAAGCAGAGTATCTCGCTTATTTTGAAAGATAGAACCTTGCGGTTTTTACGAACTTGAGCTAATTTTTTGTGAAACTCATGAAGCCGTAAACAAAATTTTCATAGCCTTCTTCGTATATGAGATACAGGGTCAAATAGAAAATTTTGTATTTTGGGGCCCCCCTCGTATCTCGATTATCCTTTAACTTAGCGCAAAGGGAAAAATTTCTGCTTATGTAGTTTTTTACGCTGGATCCAGTGGGGTAGTCATATTTTTCATTTGAGTTGTTATTTTTTAGATATGACCCAAAGTTTTGTTTTTTTAAATAGGACACCCTGTATATTTGTCCAGAAATTGATTTGTCCTTTTAAAAGCTTCTCAAAAATATATAATAGTGTGGATCTATTTTAATAAACAACAAAAATCCTAATTTTTATAATTATCGTCCCAAATTTTGCAGTAGGCCATGCAAAACAATGCTGCCTTTTATTTAAAGTCGTTAACAATATCTACATCCTAACAATAAATCAAAATAAATATGTAATTAAATCTATTTATCAAAATATGTATTGATAATTTCGCCCCAAAAAACTACCGCCTACCTAGATTTATGTAACACAAGAACAAAACAGTAATACATTATTATGTAACAAGCCTTTCAGCAAAAATCAACTGTCGTATAAGAACTACAGTAACCAAGGAAATCAAAAGAACTGTTCAAACTGATTTCCATTTTGTTCTATGCATGCTTCGTACAATTTTCGTATTCGTTTTAGGGAATTAAGCAAAATAACGGGATGATTTTGTAAATAGCGAAAATTTTCTCTTATTGCATTTTCTAAATCTTGGCCGTTATCATAGTGGTCTTTGTAAATTCTATTTTCCAGATATCCCCATAGAAAGAAATCTAAAATCGACAAATCTGTGGACCTAGGGGGCCATCTTATAGGTCCATTTGTTCCGATCCATTGATTGGTAAAATTATTGTCCAGAAATAATCTCGTCATTACAGAATTGTGTGCAGGAGCACCGACCTATTGAAAATAAATTTCGTTAATTTGCGCTAGAGGAACATCGTCAAGTAATTCAGGTATAGCTGCCTCTAAAATTTCTATATAGCGATTGGCTGTTAGATTTCCCTCAAATATATAAAATTTTATATGTGTTCCTAATATGAAGCAGGACACATTTAGACCAAACCTGCCCTGCTGTCTTCTGGGAAATATTTGGTGTTGATTTTCCTGGGACCAGAATCTACTATTGTGCCTATTGAGTATACCAGAATTACTGAAATGTGCTTCGTCTGACCATATAACCTTCCTTTCAAAATCTTAAACCATATCGCATCTTTCTCGAAACTAATTGCAGAAGATTTGTAAGAATTGTAAGTGCTGCACGAGCCTAAATTTGTATGGGTGGTATTTGTGCTTTTTTAGAATTTCTTGAACTCTAGTTTTTGCAGTCCCTATGCTCTTTTCACTGGCCCTACAAGAGTTTGTAGGGTAAGATTCTGCATTAGCCAAAACCGTAATTTCCTCAGCCTCCCGATTTTCTTTATTATATGTTTTCGTACGAGGTTTGATAAATGATCCGTGATTAAGTAAATTCTTTTTTATCCGATAAAAACTGGATATATTAGGTTGCCTCCTTTCTGGATATCTAAATAAAGCAATAGTATTTCAACATACCTAAAAATTAACTATTTACCTGTTAAAATACATCTCAGAAGCCGCTTCAACATTGTCATTACTTAATATAAAACAAGCTAACATATCGTACTTTTCATAATGTTCGAAAGTTTGGTTTTCTTCCATAATAATACAAATATATTTTTACACAATAAATAAATACAAAAAACTAGCGCTATATTTTATATACGCGTACAAAATTGGGAAATGTCATTTGCTTCCAAGAAAACAAAAGAAAACGGCATCGTTTTGCATGGCCTACTGCAAAATTTGGGATGATAATTATAAAAATTAGGATTTTTGTTGTTGTTTATTAAAATAGACCCATACTATTATATATTTTTGAGAAGCTTTTAAAAGGACAAATCAATTTCTGGACAAATATATAGGGTGACCCATTTAAAAAAACACAACTTTGGGTCATATCTAAAAAAATAACAACTCAAATGAATAATATTACTACACCACTGGATCCAGCGTAAAAAACTGCATAAGCAGCAATTTTTCCCTTTGCGTTAAGTTAAAGGATAACCGAGATACGAGGGGGGTCCCAACATGCAAAATTTTCTATTTCGCCCTGTATCTCATAAACGAAGAAGACTATGAAAATATTGTTTACGACTGCATGAGTTTCACAAAAAAATAGCTCAGGTTCGTGAAAACCGCAAGGTTCTATCTTTAAAAATAAGCGAGATACCCTGCTTTGGCAACCAAATCCGGACACCCTGTACAGAGTTACCAGTGGTAAAGTCGGCAACATATGGGAATTTTTTTTTTATTTTCACATCTAGATAGGTAAAATTTAACTACTACATACGTTTTTTTTATAGGTTTTATTAATCCGTTTTATATAATATGAAATATAAGCAATTTATTAAATATTACAATATTTTAATACCCAAGCTTTGAGTTTCTAGATTGCTCAGTTTGTTATTTGGATTGTAATCCTCTTTTTTATATATTATAAAATAAGGGTAGTTTCTAGAGTGTCACGTTTTTTCTATAGATTTTAATAATATTTTTTTTAAATATCAAATATAAGCATTATATATTATACGAATTAGTTTAATTTGATCCATTTCTTCACCCATCTGATAATAAAATCTACCTATTTAATAACCATAAAAGATTATAACCTTTAAAAAAATAATAAAAGAATAAAACATAATTTAAAAATTGTTTCAGGTAGTTTCAATACTTAGGATACTTGCGTAAGGTGCAAGATCTGTGCATTTTCTCAAAGAAGTTTGAGGGGGAGGCAACCGTTGGTAAGATACGTTTTAAATTAACCGTGCAATCGCAAGCTTAACTGAGTTTAAAAAATTTAATTCGGGCAATATTAGGTCTGCAAGTAATAAAATATTTAAATTATCAAATACTAAATATGTTTACTAAAAAAATTTAGATTTATTATCATGATAAATTGTCTGACCGTAACGCACGACAGTACACCGTTACAGTAGAATAGAAAATTTGTTACGTTTTAATACTTTTCAGAGATTAGATGAAGATATTTTCTGATAACTTTTTTTGAGGCAAACTAATTAATTTTATTAATTATTATTGCAGGATTTATTTCAGTTTTTACTAAGAAAATTTTATTATAGCTATTAAGTATTATTTGGAGAAAAATTTCAAACTTAAGTTCGAGAGCGATACTGCCATGGTCAATAAAATTCCAGCACATAATTTTCAGCTCAAAGAAAAATAAGAAAGCCTGTATCTGAAAAGCATCTGTATTTGCTTGAGTTGGGAGTCATTCTAGCTGTAGGAAGATTAATAGATGCTGTTACAGCATAATGGTCGGAGAGGCCAGGATCGAAACAATTGATTCAAGGTGATAATCAGAAACAAAACAGAAAGTTATCAAGACAATTGTTCTTTCTTTTAAAAGAATTAATAGTCACTATCATTTGAAGTAAATTTCAAAGCAGGGATATCCTGAAAGTTTCTATCTTTAATTTAATTTTAAATGAAAATTTACTTATTTCGGATTTAATCCCTTTCAGTAATTGTATGACAGACACTAAGAAAATTAAAAAGTTTTCTCTTAAGGGGGAACTGCTCGCAGTAATATGGATCATTTTAATAGGGAAATATGTATAGTTGGGCGCTAAAGGCGCATTTTTATGAAAAAAATCAAATCTAGAGTTACAAAATAAAAGTAGATTTGACCATTTTCGACCATTTTTTGACCACTTTTTGATGCACATGCTTTCGCATATAATTTTTTTTACACAAAATGGCTCTTTACCGCCTTACATTGATCCTTTGTCTACGTAACTGCAAAACTTGAAATGGTAAATCGTACTCATGTCTTTGCACTTTTGCAGCGCGTGAACCCTTTTGAACCCATTTTTAACTGAAATGTAATTTAAATTACCTATACATAACATATTTTTTTGAGGTCGGACGTGCAGGAAGTTTTTTTTAATGCGTAGGTACCTTTTCATCTTACTTTCAACTCGACTAGACCTTGTCGCTGGTTTTTCCCTTTTTGCGTGCAGTTCTCCCTTAAATATCTCTTACTTATTAAGCATAACTGCAAAAATATTATCAAAACTGTATTAAAAAGCGGACCAAACTCCCCCCCGCAAAGTCGGCGCCCCTGATTATACAGACGTAATATTACCGATAATCGTTCTGAAAACTGATTGACCTGTTCCTCATTCGCGTGCTAATGCGCCTACATTATAAACTCGGCCGCAGTTTCAGGGAAACAATCCGACCCGTCCTGTCCTCCTCAGAGACCGGTTCCTGGAGCCTCTATAAAGCACTGGCCATACCGTTCCCATCATTAACTCGGCATTGGTTATGTAAATTGTCGGCGAACTCGAGAGATCCGCCAAATTATACATTTTGCCGGACGAATAAGTGCGGCGGGGAGTTTTTGCGATCGGGAATTAACCGAAAATGGCGGGACCATAACATTATACTTTGTAAGTAATAGTTCATTCGGTCAACACCGAGGGGTTGATCAGTTCGGAAATACTTGAACGTTTATCTGGTTATACAATTTCACTTACTCTTTGGTCAAATGTTAATGTTTTCTCCTCGGTTTTAAAATCCACATTGGAGCCGACTCTTAAGTTTTGGCCTGATTTTCGACTTACTAGAGTATGACAATGGTCAATAACCCCCTAAAAATATTTCAGAAAATAAATTATTCTTTTGACCTCCTAATAGTTGTAATAAAACGCGAACCTCGGCAAAAGTTAAACACGCTACACTATTAGCCGCGTGCGGCGGTTCGAATGGTCTGGTTTCGATCCTTGGGCATAATAAAATACTCTATACTGAGCTAGGCTGGGCAGTCCGAATTACCCTGATTACCCTAAAGCTTGAAGAAAGTACCCGAAGATTTCACAGCTACCGAGCGGCAGCCGAACGTATTAGCAAATGGAATATGAAATCGTGATTTGGATCATCAGTCAGCCTCTTCTCATAATTCGATCGGTAGCGGCATCACGTCGGCATGCGGATGTTTAGTTGCTCAGAGGTCGCGCCGTGGATATTCCAACTCGATGTTGTTTCGAACGTTTTTAATCGATGAAAATTGATTTATATACTGTTTTTTGTCATACAGGGTGTTTCTTAATTGAGTGTCAATATTTAAGGAGGTGATTTTTGGGTCCATTTTAAGAAGAAAACTTCATATAAACATATTTCTTAAACGGAGTAAATTTTGAGATACAGGGTGCTAAACTTTCAATAATTTCATAATTTTTCGATAATATCTCGAATACCACTCTAGATATTGTAATGAAATTTGGTATAGAGGTACAAGGTGTTCCAGCGAGGACTGAACAGGGACCTATTTTCGACCTTCCTTGTATTTTGGAAAAATTCAAAATAGCCAACCGATGTATTTTTTCTTGTAGAATCCAAAAATGTCATCGAAAAAATATTTGAACCAGAAACAAAAGAGTTACGCTATGCATCAGGTGTTTTTTAAATGGAATGTATCGTTTTTTATACGATTTTTGGAAAGAGTGATTTTTTTTATGTCCGTTCTGATTAAAAGATTTCATTTTGCGATAGCTGTTTATATTACATTTTAATCTTCACCTGTTTAAAATATACGATAGGTTGGTATAGGTGATCAAGGTAAAATGACGTTTGAATGCTTTGTCAATAAAAATTGACATTATTTTAATTATTGTCGAAGTCTTCACCTAAAAAATATATATTTGACTCTGATCAAAATGAAATACTCTTTGGACGAGAGACTACAGATTGTTATGCTATTTTACAAGTGCCAAGAAAATGCAAGAGAAGCAAGAAGAAGATTTATTGCAAATTTTCATAGAAATATATCCATCAATACAATTCTAAGGATAAAAAACCTATTTGAGGAAAATAAAACTTTACATGATAGAAAAAGAAATTCAATAAAAAATAATTATTAAATAATAAAATAAAACTACTAATAACATAAGTTTTCAATGTGACCCCCGTTTTTCTCGAAACAACATCGATAACCCCTTTGTAGCCTTTCTAAACTTGCTGTTACAATATGTTTTTCCTAGTTAAGGCGGTTTATTTCATCGACACTTTTTCCCATGATCTCTTGAATATTTTCGTTTCGTTGTCTGTATACGACGTTCTTCAAATGGCCCCAAAGAAATGTATCCAAAACTGAGAGGTCGGGGCTATTGGGCGGCCAAGCATATGTTCCATTTCGCCCTATCCATTCGTTATGGCGCCGATTTAAAAATTGAACCACATCATGCACGGCATGAGGAGGCGCCCCATCATGTTGCCAAATTAAATTCTGATATTCTGCCAATGGTAAGTCTTCCAAAAAATTTTCAATTTCGTTTTCTAAAAACTCATAATATCTGTGCCCATTTAAAGTCCCGTTAAAAAATATTGGTCCCAAAATTTTATTGTTTTTTATCCCACACCAAACATGAATAGAATTCCTCCCTTGAAATTTAATAGTCTGGAACTTTTTTGGATTTTCAACGGCCAAGTGGTGACTATTATGTCTGTTGAATACTCCCGATGTTGTGAAAGTAGCTTCGTCGGTCCACACAATATTTTTGAATAAATCAGGGTCTTCGTTTTCTTGCCGAATTACCATTTGAGAAACAAATTGGAAGCGAAGTTCTTTTTGTGCCGGTGTTAGGTGCTGAAGTGGAAGGATACGAAAAGGCCTAAATTTATAAATTTTCAGAGTCCTGTGAACAGTCCCTCGGGTAACTCTTCTGCGCCTTACACCGCCACCGTACTGAACTTCCCGAACTGCATCCGAAATAGATTTGGTTGGATTAACTTGAAAATAATTTATAATGGCCTGGTCTCCATTTCTTCTTCTTTGTATATTTCTTTTTCTATCATGTAAAGTTTTATTTTCCTCTAATAGGTTTTTTATCCTTAGAATTGTATTGATGGATATATTTCTATGAAAATTTGCAATAAATCTTCTTCTTGCTTCTCTTGCATTTTCTTGGCACTTTTAAAATAGCATAACAATCTGTAGTCTCTCGTCCAAAGAGTATTTCATTTCGATCAGAGTCAAATATATATTTTTTAGGCGAAGACTTCGACAATAATTAAAATAATGTCAATTTTTATTGACAAAGTATTCAAACGTCATTTTACCTTGATCACCTATACCAACCTATCGTATATTTTAAACAGGTGAAGCTAAAATTTTAGTTTGTAAAACATTAAAATGTAATATAAACAGCTATCGCAAAATCAAATCTTTTAATCAGAACGGACATAAAAAAAATCACTCTTTCCAAAAATCGTATAAAAAACGATACATTCCATTTAAAAAACACCTGATGCATAGCGTAACTCTTTTGTTTCTGGTTCAAATATTTTTTCGATGACATTTTTGGATTCTACAAGAAAAAATACATCGATTGGCTATTTTGAATTTTTCCAAAATACAAGAAAGGTCGAAAATAGGTCCCTGTTCAGTCCTCGCTGGAACACCCTGTACTATGCATCTAGTGGAATTTTTTGATGGACATTTTTTTTTATTTTCACCAGTGGCGTCCGTACGGAATCCGACCTGCATCTTTTCCCAGACATTGATGGTACGCCACTGATTTTTTTCAAATAAAAATTATTTTTGAAATTCCCATTCATTCTTGAGCAAGTTTGATCCCTTGGTAATTTTGTGTTGGACGCACGGTTTTCGTTTTAAAAAATGCTTCTCTGCATGGTCCAAACAATCCTGGTCATAAGACGGATATCACCATGCATGCAGAGGAATATTATTGTATTAAACTCGAGTAATCAAATCTTGTCGAAAATAGATACTAAAAGTTTTCAAAAACAAACAAGTGAATCAATAAAAATGCTTTATTTTAGAAAAATCAGTGGCGTGAAAGGAATTACTATATCCATTCTTATTAAAATCAGAAATCGCTTTATCTTAGTGAGAGATATTTATAGATAATAGTATGTAGTCTTCAGCCACCAATCTAGGACCACCATGTCAATGTTTTTCAGAAGTCTGTTCCTTCATAAATACTTTTCATAAATTTTATTAAAATAATATGACATTCTTCAACAATAAGAAGTTATTTACAAAACTATACTAATACAACTAGGTACATAATTAATAACTTCGACAAAAATAATTTGGTTTTAACAAATTGACAGCACACTTTGTGAAACAAAATAGAAGAAAAAAATTAGATAAGTTGTTGAAAATGCCCACCACCTTTGGAGAATACACGCTTCAGACCTTTTCCTCATGTTGTCGCTTTGAAGGATACCCTCAGTGTTTCTGATAATATCGCAAGAATCTGTTATACGATCCTTCAGCTCCTCTACAGTGTTTACTGGGGTGCGGTAAACTAAAGATTTAAGATGTCCCCATAGAAAAAATCCAAACTATTTAGGTCTGGGGATCTAGGGGGCCATGGTTGGGGTCCGCCACGACCTACCCATCTGTTGTTAAATGTGCGGTTCAAATATTCTCTGGCTTCAATACTAAAGTGAGCGGGCGCGCCATCGTGCATAAACCACATTCTGTTTCTAATCAGAATTGGTATATCTTCTAACAATATCGACAAATCGTTCTCAAGAAACAGGCGATAATTGTGGCCATTTAGTCTTTCTGGGAGGAAAAAAGGTCCATTTAGGTGATTTTCGATAATGCCAGCCCAAACATTTACAGAGAATTGCTCTTTATGATGATGTTCTACAATGGCATGGGGGTTCTCGTCGGCCCAGATATGATTATTGTGGAAGTTTCTGATAGCGTTCCTGGAGAAGTTCCCTTCATCTGTGAACAATATTTCGCGATCGAATAAGGGATTACGCGCAATTTTTTCCAAAAACCATTCACAAAAGTTAACTCGGAAAGGAAGATCTCGGGGAAGTAAGGCTTGCACTCGTTGAATGTGATATGGGTATAAAAAATCATGTAGAATTCTCCAAACTAGGATGTGCGAAATATTTAGGTTAATTCCAATTTTCCTAGTACTCAGTTCAGGATTTTCATCTATGGAATTTAATACTGCCTCTTCAATTTTTGGAGTTCTTACAGTCCGATGGGCCCCTTTTAATTGATTATTTGGCTTGAATGTACCTGTTTCAGTCAACCTTCTATGCACATTTGCAAATATTCGCCTATCTGGTATGACTCTACCAGGAAAGCGCTCTTGATATAATCGCCTAGCTTCCGGTGAACTGCCATCAGCCAAACCATACTTGTAAGGCATGTCTGCCAACTCTTCATTGGTAAACTCAACCACTTCTTTTCTCAGATATATCAGATATTTAGAACACAAAACTAATTAAACCCGACTGAATCTGAAAACTGAACTGTCAAATTAAGTTACAAGAGAAGTATTAATTCTGACAGCCAAAGCCTACTACAATAATAATTATTATCAGTAATCTTTCTTTATTGATGAACTAATAGTATTTTATAGTTTCGTGTTAAAAAATTATAAGCTCAAATAATAATTTTGAAATATTTGGGTATTAGTTATTCATAAGCAAATTTGATTTCTTGAATTTCAGTCAAAAAAAGAATTCCTTGCATGCCCTGGCGATTGGTGTTGTCATATTAGCGATATTGTTAAAACTCTTCAGAGAAACGGTTTTTATTTTTTAAAACGAAAACCGTGCGTTCAACTCAAAATTACCAAGAGATCAAACTTGCTCAAAAATGAATGCGAATTTTAAAAATAATTTTTATTAAAAAAAATCCGTGGCGTACCATCAATGTCTGGGAAAATATGCAGGTTGGATTCCGTACGGACGCCACTGGTGGAAATAAAAAACAATGTTCTACATCAAAAAATTCCACTAGATGCATAGTACCTCTATACCAAATTTCATTACAATATCTAGAGTGGTATTCGAGATATTATCGAAAAATTATGAAATTATTGAAAGTTTAACACCCTGTATCTCAAAATTTACACAGTTTAGGACATATGTTTATATGAAGTTTTCTTCTTAAAATAGACCCAAAAATCTCTTCCTTAAATATTGACACTCAATTAAGAAACAACCTGTATATTTATATTTGTATTTTTATGATCTATGTGTGAGTTGGAAATATACAGGAAATAAAATGTTCGTAGTGACTAGTGCAAAAAAATAAACAACTAAAAAGTGCTTACGAACTTAATTTTGCAAAAATAACCAATTTCAAGGTGGTCTATGTTTGAATTGTGAATGTAGATGAAATAAAATGTCGGTAGTGCAAAAAATTAAAAAAGTAAAGAGTGCTAACGAACTTAATTTTGAGAAAATAACCGAATTCGAGGTAAGTGGTCGCAATTTGCCAGAACTTAGTATGATACAAACTAGTAAAGACAAAAATAAAGAGGTTCATCGAAACTTTCGCATAAGTATGCTAACTGGATATGTGGTTGTGAAGTCTCTAACTCATTTTACTGTTATGTTTGTTTGTTGTTTTCTAAGGACTAGTCGGACTCATTATGGTGCAACACCGGTCTTAAAGACTTAAAACAGCTAAAAGAAAAAATAAAAAAACAACGTGTCATTCAGCATTTTTCCAATTCTAAAGAACGAAGAGTAGACCTGAACTACAAGAGAATTTAGAGCTCAATTTAAAGATAAGTTATTTATTTTTATTTTAAATATACCTTCCAATATAATTCACCACGAGCCGGCACTGCTCTACCATATCACGAGTTTTAATAACCATTCTCTTTTGATTTTGTTTTATGAACTAAATCTATTTCTCTTGGTATTGATATAAACAAGTAGTGTGAATAAGATTCAACATTGTTTCAAATTACATAAAAAAATAAAAAGTTCAAAATTAATAATTATTTTGCTTTACTAATTATATTACTTATTTAACCCCGAACCACTAATGTTCATCAGACGAAGAGCTGCGCTACGGTCGTGTGCCATAAAAAAGGATAAACACAATTGTTGTAAAGAATTTTGGTCTCAAATTGGGAGAGCTTTTAAAATGGACGACTTAACATCTGCTAGATAATAACGAGAATTGGCATTTAAGTATCTATTAATATATTTTATGTTTTCACAGATCACGAAATATTTCTTGATGTGTTTGACATTAAAATATACTTGAAAATTAGGTAGAAAGAGGTATTAATTTGACTCCGACTTCAGAAGGTCAAATTTTGAATATGTATAAAGTTTTTTCCACGTATTCAGTCGGTTTTACTTCCCTTATAATTCTTTTATTGGATTTGAAGATAAGTCCCATAAGTCTGGACATATTTTATATGTGAACACAAGAAATAATTAATAATTGTTGCATAAACAAACAAGCAAAGAAAAGTATGCTTTATTGCCGCAGGGAAATTGTTACAACTTTATGGACAAGCGAAATTTACATTAAAAAAAAACAAACCAATGAAGAAACGAAATATTAATCGAAAAAAATCATATTTTTCGATAGGTCAATGCAAATACATAAATTGTAAATATACCAGTAATGATAGCTATAAACCCATCACGAAAAAACGTAGGTGACCTTAATAATAAAGGAATAAACAAAACATATGCGAGATAAATCATTTTAATGACATTGAAATTAAAATTACCCGATTTTAAACTCTATTTTGTTATCGTTTTACAATCAAAATAAGTGAAGTTAAACGAAAAGTGTACTGAATTAATATAGCAATTAAAGTGTATTAAAAAAAAGAAAATGTATAACTTTAATCTAATACGTAACAAAATAATTAATAATAATAGTTAATAATAATATAATAATAATAATAATAATGAATCCATGAACGGCAACAAGTCAAAACGTATCACACAAAGTGTAGAGAAAATCAAATCTGCATCTCCTGATTACACGCTTACAGAAATCCTTGACACTCTGAAGCAAAAATTATCTGTGTATGCCGCAAGACTCCGAAGATACAAAGAATCAAATGAAAGAAAGGACGCTAACAACCTGCTTCGAAGAAGCGAAAAACAGTTCTACCAAAAAATCATGAGCAATGAGGAGGCACGAGTAATAGAACCACCGACCAACCAAGAGATCACAGAATACTGGAAAAGTATTTGGTCAGAACCGAAACTACACAATAATAACGCTTCATGGATTAAAGCGAAAGAAGACAGGCAAAAGTACTTAGAGGAACAAGAGGGCTTTGCAATGACAAAACAAGAAGTTGCAGAATCAATCAAATACACGCATAACTGGAGATGTCCTGGAATAGATAACATTCGTAACTTCTGGTACAAACAGTTTACCTCCACACATGAAGCTCTCCCTCGCCAAATTATTGAAATTATTTTAAAACCTAGCACACTCTCCAGTTTTCTCACCCAAGGAATAACATACCTTAAATCCAAAAATTCAGACAATAAAGACCCGTCAAATTACCGACCTATTACGTGCCTTCCAACCACAATTACCAGGAGAATAGAACAACATCTAGCACACAAAAACATTCTAACGGAAGAACAAAAAGGGTGCAGGAAAAACAGCCGAAGATGCAAGGAGCAGCTCATTATAGACAGCGTCATCATGGAACAAACCAGGAAAAACTATAGAAACCTTCATACTAGTTACATAGATTATAAAAAAGCCTTTGATTCGATACACCACAGTTGGCTAACCAGAGTACTAGAATTATATAAAGTCAATAAAAACATCAGGCAATTTCTTACGCAAATCATGAGTACGTGGAAAACTAAAATCAACCTGAGAATACAAAAAGGGCACATCGAAATAAAAGAGATCTACATCAGACGAGGTATGTTCCAGGAAGATTCACTCAGCGCTTTGTAGTTCTGCCTTTGTCTCAATCCACTCTCAAACACACTGAATAACACAAACTTCAGATTCCAAATTAAACACCAAAAAAATAACCTACACAAAATAAACCATCTCTTGTACATGGATGACAAAATTATATGCAAGCACAAAGGCACAGCTAAAGAAACTCCTTAAAATCACAGAAATGTTTATCCTGGACATCAACATGGAATTTGGTATAAGTAAATGCAAGCTGCTTCATATCAACAAGGGACAGTGGAAATACCACCCTACGGAGGAAACAATCAACAATGAAACTATAGATAACATGCTCAAAGAAGAAACGTACAGATACCTAAGCTTCCATCAAAGCTCCAAAATTAACCACACTCATATCAAATCAGAGCTCAAGACGGAATTTAAAACCAGACTTACAAAGCTAGTAAAAACAAAACTGATTTTTGAAAATCGAAAGCTATTAACACCTTCGCCATACCTATTCTTACGTATTCGTTTGGTATCATTAAATGGTCACACACAGACATAGAAAACATTCACATTCTCATACGCTCTGAATTCACTAAACACAGGAAGTTACATCCCAATGCATGCAAGGAAAGACTCACTATCGAGAGAAAAGAAGGAGGAAGAGGAATTATAGATATACAATCGCTAAATAAAAAACAAATTTACGAATTTAGAAAATTCTTCTACAACAAACAAACTAACCTCCACAAGGCAATAGTGAAGGCAGACAGGAATTATACACCGCTCGACCTGTCACAGTCACATCCAATCACGACTAGAAAAGATAAACATCTGGTCTGAAAAAACACTTCACGGGAGACACAGATACCACATAAAGCAAGACCATATACATAAAAAGCTTTCATATACGTGGTTACAAGAAGGGCAGCTGTTCCCTGAAACAGAAGGCTTCCTGCTTGCCATCCAGGACAAAGTCATAGCAACCAGAAATTACCTAAAGCACATCATCAAGGACACAACCATTGAAGACGACAAGTGCAGGATAGGTCACCAGCAGAAAGGAACGATCGATTACAAAAGGAGTGGATGTAGAATAATGGCCGGAATTGAATACACCGCGAGACACAACTCAGCAGCGAAGGTCGTTTATCAAGCATTAGCCACAACATACAAACTAACGGAGAACACAGACCCTTACTGCAATTATACACCAACATCTATACTTAAAAACGAAGACTACAAGCTCTACTGGGACATTGACATCCACACAGATAAAACAATCCCCGCAAATAGACCCGATATCACCTTTCAATCCAAAAAAGAGAAAATCACTTATTTAATTGACATAGCTGTCCCCAACGACGAGAACAACCAAGCGAAATACAGTGAGAAGATCGCCAAATACACCGTCTTGGCAATGGAAGTAAAAGGCTGTGGAAACAGGAAAGAGTCATCATTGTTCCTCTCATCATATCAGTAACAGGTTTCACCCCAACAACGTTTACACCGCATTTGGCTCAATTAGAACTGAATACAGACATTCACAGGAACATCCAGAAATCGGTCATTTTGAAAACATGTAGCGTAGTTAGATCATTTTTTAATACACAATAGTTGTTTTTTTTCCATTTCCTTTTTTTTATTTTTATTTTTTGTACTTGGTATAACCTGTCAGTATACAATACAAGCACAGGAATACTGTGAAACAACAAGTCATATTAACAATAATAATAATAATAATAATAATAATTAGTATTTGGCAAGCTATCACCTCGAAAAGGTCGGTGATCTTGAGCTTCTGGTGGATGGACGGGTGATCGAGTTCAGCCAGTCTATTAAGAATCTAGGGCTGACGATTGATTCAAGATTGAAACTTGAGAGTCATATTTCGAATGTCTGTCGCAAGGCCTATCTAAGCTTGAAGAGGCTTTATCCTTTTAAGAACTTCTTGGATAGAGACACTAAAAAAATACTTGTTAGCTCCTTCGTTTTTTCTCATTTTCATTATGCTGATGTGGTTTATGGCCCATGTTTAACAAATGAAAGTCGCTCGAGACTGCAAAAGATGCAGAATCAGTGTGTACGTTTTAGTTCATGTTCCACGCTTTGCACATATTTCTCCATACATTCGCGGTTTGAACTTTTATAAATTGAATGAGATCAGTTTGTTCACACACAAACACCCAAGTATCTTTTTGCTAAACTTACACTTCGGTATGATATCCATCAAAGAGAACTGAGAAGGGTGCGCGAGACTCTTAATACTCCGTCTCATAAAACCATGGCTTTTCAATCCAGTTTTTCGTTTCTGGCTCCGTTTATCAATAATGCATTGAAAAATTAACCGAATGTAACAAAGGCTACTTTAAAAGCAAGATTGAAGCAGGAAATTCTGTTGCCTGTGATAATAAGTCGTGATTTTGATTTGTTTTAATGACTATTTTTTGCGTATATATGTAGTTTATGATTGGTGACTTTAAAAGCAGGGCTAGGTTATATAGATCACTGGAGACAGTGTACCTTGTCCTTTTATGTATATTTGTGCTTTCTTATTGTATGTTTCTTATGCTGAATTTTACACAATAAATATTTTTTGAATTTGTATTTGAATTTGAATAATTTATATAAAAAATAATGACAATTATATTTTTTGGAATATGATATTCAACTTTTAACCACTGACATTGATTCTAATATAAACAAAAAGAAAATGTCCTGTTTAGTCCTCATTATAGATATTCTAATATGTTTGTCACGTCTAATGAATAAAATATCAACCAGTTCATAAGGTAGGTGATTGGAGGCCTAGTACCTCATTTATATATCGTGATATTCGTTTTTTAGGAATTTTTTTGTGCTTGCTTGTCTTATATAATGTGTAATTGTACTATATTTATCTCATAACTTAATGTTTTTAGCTTGAAAAAGACACAATCAAGTGTAGAAACGTCGCTTTTTGAATGAAGATATTTCAAATAAAAAAGTGTTCCTATACACACGATCCAAGCCCAAAAATAATTAATTTTAACGGACTATCAGGCTGTTCATTCTCCTACAAAATGATTTTCAAATTCTATGCTAGCAGCTGAAACATGACACCCAAAAAGATTTGAGTACACAAACAAATAAAAAACATTTTAATGAGATTTATTTATTATAACATTAACGCAGGAAAAAGTTCTTTCAATGAGGTACGCTTTGGGTTTTTTTTTCAAAAGAGTGCAAACATAGGGATAGTTTTTAGATGTACAGGAAGATGATTGTAAAGTTTTATGGCGTTTTAAATAATTTTTTTTTATTAATTCTGTGCAAGGAATCGGAAAGTATATGTCATGCCTAGAGTTTCTGGTAGGATATGCGTGTTGTGACTTTTCCGAGAAAGTGTTTATTTGTTTTCTCATCAAACAAACGGTTTCTAAAGTAAATAATGCAGGAAGTGTTAATATTTCATGTTTTTGAAATAGTATTGCCAGTGAGCTCTATTATTTAGAGCAAACAAGTAGCGAATTGCTCTCTTATGAAGCCTTAAAATACTAAGAAATTGCTCGGAGGTACAACAGCCCCAAAAGGAAAGGCCATAGGGGAGATAGAGAAATAAGTAAGTCTGGCAGAAGATAGGTCCAGTTCTTTTGAACTTGATGGAATGGCAAAGAAGACTGTAGAAAGTTTTTTAGTTAAGGTGTCAATATGCTTAGACCATTTTTAAACGTATTTAATATTGCTCTTAAGGAGCTGAAGTGGTTATAAAGTCCCCTTATAAGATAAGGCCACTGTTTTACCCACATTGAAGCAAAGCAGATTGGAATCGGACTAAGCCTTAATTATAAAAAGGTCGTTGGAAATATTAGAATGTAAAGACGTTGTATCAAAATCACTCCATGTTTTGCTTGTGTCGTCAGCAAAGAGAGACATTTTTCCATTAATTTTTAAGTTGATGATTTCATTAATGTATAACAAAAAAAAGAATAGGTCCCAAGACGGAACCTTGAGGGACTCCACTTGGAATCGATTTACAATCAGAATCAAAATCATTTGCCCTTACAAATTGCTGCCTATTCCCGAGATAAGATTTAAACTAATTTAAAGAAATACCACAGATTCCGTAAAAAATTAGCTTGCTTACCTGAATTTTGCACGCATTTAAGATAATTGTAAAACATTCTTTGATAACGAAACAATTTTTTCTTGTAATATTACGTTTTACTCATTCAGTAACACCTAACGAACGGCTAAAACTCTCCTCCTTTGATAAGTGGTTCAGAATGCAGTGAGGAGAAAATGAAGAAAGAACGTATTGTGTCTGATACGAAACGTGACGTCTGGAGTACGCCCGCTCTCAAGGTCTTGTTGTGGCTTGTTTTATGAACTTATTAATACCACATAGTTATCATATACAGAGTGTCTTAAAGAAAATGCCCTTGTCCGAAGCGTTATCTCAAAAAATTATACGAAATAGAGAATTTTTAAATAAGACCAAAGTTTGTTATTTTAACCTCTTGTTTAACTTTTTAAATCAGTTCCTTAGCTCTTACAAGACAACCTGTATATAAAAATAAAAAGCAAAACTTTGAAAACTAGTTTTACTTGACTAAATGCTAATAACTTATTTTGAAAAAAATTTAAATTTATTTATTTATTTGAGACATAGCTGCTAACACATTACAGATATTAAAAGAGATATAATAAGTAAAATCAAAAGTACTCTGTAGCCTTATATTTTACAATGTTATTAAATACAATTGTTAATATAAATTAATTAACAACATTTCCGAGCTCTGTATGACCATGTTGCCATATAATAAATGTATCATCCACATAACGAATACATAATTTGAGCTTTAAAGTGGCTTTCTCAAGAGCTTCTTTCTCGAAATATATCGTAAATAAATTCGCGACTACTGGTGTTAGCGAGGACCCATCTATTTGTTTATACATTTATACAAAATAAGTATTTTTAAGGCAATGCTCCAAGAGTTGTATTATATGTGCCTGGAAATCGCCGTTCATAGCAATCTTTTCCAATGCTTCGCCAATGGGAATACTGGGATAGAACGATTTGACATCTAGGCTTGCTATGATATCGTCTTTTTCAAGAACGATGTCTCGTATGATTCGAGTTTTTTACAAAAGAATTAGCTGCTGCTGGTTGGATAATTTCAGCGAGATATTTTTCCAGTGTTTGTAGCAGCGAATTAACAGCACTAAAAATAGATCTGATGGGTGCCCGTGGTTTGTGTATTTTTGGATTTTTGGTAAACCATTGACTTTAGCATGTCTGCTCGACTTTTCCCGTTTATTGGTGAACTTTTTATTTTATTTTTAGTTGTTTTTTCTAGGTACGTAGTCGGGCCCCTTGGAACAAGCTTATAATTGTCTTGTAGAATATCCTGCGTTTTTTGCATGTAGTCTTGGGTATATATAATCACAGTTTCGTTTATATACCCAGCTAGCACTAAAGTAGATACAACTGTTTCCACTACTACTCTTAAAGGGTTTTTACGTACTTATTTCTTTCTAATAATTCTACTAGTTATCAAACACTTTTTAAGTATTATATACTGCAAATAACATTTTATAGTAATTTTTTATAAAAAGTAATTATATAATAACTACTGCCAAGCAATTACTTAAGGAATTGACTCAAAGGTCGTAATTTCTTTTCCGTGACATAATAGTAATTATTCAAAGTTACCGTTTCTAATATGTTTAATAAATTACAACTTTTAAGTATCAGTACCTTCTGGAACTTTATAGAGACTACTCCATTACGTTCAAATGTACTCCTATAATGTATTACTATAAAGTAAAACGAGTCGTTGTAGAGTAGAAAATGTTATTGTCTACTGCTATTTTAAACTGGCCATTACCAGTGGTTATTCTTCTGTTGCAACTCAGAAGTAAGAATTACAGTAAATATTTACTATAAGTAAACTATTACTCCTTGTACTTGAGGTTTCGGAGATAGGGGGCGCTGGTACGAGATTCGGTCGCTGATTTTATAAGGACAGTGGCAACAATAAAGTAACCAATTTTTGATTGGTTCGGCCATACTGCTGCTAAAATCTTTTTGTTTACTTTTCGCCTACGTGGGTTTCTTATGAGGTTTCTTGTTTTAATGTCTTATTTTATTAGTTTTTGTGATTATTAAAATGAATATTGATTCAAACAAGAAGTTCGCAGCCATTGGATATATGGAGAAATGTATTTAAACCTGGTTCACCTGGTTTTTGCTTGTAATTATAAAGTTTTTGTGATGAATGTGTAAATGACTATGACCGTTAATGTCTTAAGCTTAAGTTTACTCCAAGAAAAGTTATTAAATATTGCGTATTATTATATTTTTTTTCTTTTGCTGTAAAAGACAATATTGTTTCATGTTTTAGTGTATGTTTTACTTTATTCAGTACCTCAATTTGAGCTAGAAGCTTTCTAAGATTAGCATAAAAGAAACTTTATTCTGTAGGCCTTCTTCAGTGTCTATTACATTACAAAATTCGCTTGGCAGACAACTAAATGAAAAAGTAAGTTTGTACTAGATAGTTCGAATAGATTATTAAAGTAAAACATGAACATAACCCTACATTTACAACTGAACTTGACAGATGTCGTTAATATAAAAGTAGATAAATTTAGTCATATTTTGCGAAAAACTAACGATAATATGGGTGCCCCCATTTAAACCTTTATACATTTTGCGACAATTTGGCCGGTGGGCTTCCATTGTCGCCACTGTCTTTCTAAAGTCATTGTAATTCGCTTTACAGCTATTAATTAGTTGTGTATTTGTTGTGTTATCGTCGACGAGTAACAAGTTAAAATGGTTCACAATGGCTTCACATACCATAAGAAAAAAAAAGTAGTTTTCGTCACTCAGCCACATTTTATAGAAAATTAAAAATATCACAACTTGGTTATGTCATACCTGAACAAAACAACCTAAAGCGATATTTTAAGGAAACAAAAACTAAAAACGAAACAAAGGGTTATGGTTACGATAGATGGCTGACTTATAGTAGTGACTCAAGTACCGCAACTCTCCGCATGCTACGACACAACGCGTTAAATTTTAAAGAACCGGCGGAATGTTCCCAAATCGTAACCGCTAACAGACGCGTAACAGATTTAATAAGAACTTCAGTGTAATGGGCTATAAGTGACAGTTGCGTATTTAAAGAATCCAAAACTATAAAAGCCTATGGGAGCAGTCATAGACACTTGATGTTAAGTAATTTTCTCAGTAAGGTAATGCAGCCAACCTAAAAGTAAAAGTCCAATAGAACGCCATTGTTTATTTTTTCATCTCCCATATAAATATTTAGCTATATGTTTGTTTTTGGGAGTATAAAGATTAAAAATGCATACAAATTAAACATTAGGTTAAAAAAAGAACCACTCTTTATAATAAGATATTGAATGATAATTACTATTTAAACCAAAGTCCAAAATTACATTTTTGAGATATAAATTGGCCATATCTTTTAGGTCCTTAGCATAGCCAGAGAACTAAGTGAAGCGCATGTACCGGGTGGTCGAAATTGGTCTGTTTTAACAGAGAAAACCTATTTCCTGACTAGATAGAGCAAAACTGACTTAGGTGTCATGGGCTCGATTTCTGAGAAATGTTTAATGGCAAAAACCGCCTGCCGATATTTTCACTGCCAACTGAGATATAGGGCGTTTTTCAATTTTCGGCCATTTTGAAAATTGTCCATAACTTTTTTATTTTGCGGAATATTAACATTCTACAAAGACATTCTAAAGGCACTTTTTTATGTGCAATCCAGTGGCGTACTCAGATTTTTTCTATAGTTGTCCGTTTTATCATAAATAGGCAAAACTTTTTTTTTTCAAATGGAAATCATAGTTGGCTATAAATTATAAAAAATGCTCGCGTTTAGCCCTTTTCAGTGATATAAAGTTGTAGGTACTTATTTTCAAAAATAACGAAAATATTAGGTGTTTTTGGTTTACATCGAAGTAGGCCTTGGAATAATGACGCGCGTTCAATATTTTGAATATATTGCTGTCAGATTACTGTAGTCTGGTGTAATTATTGCGTTTTGGTGTTATCTTTATAAAGTTGTGTTAAGTTGCTGACAAAATATGTTTGAGAATTATGAAAAGTATGATATGTTAAAATGTTACATATTATCTAACGAAGTTCCTGAAGCAGCTAGTGAATTATATTTTAATACATTTCCCGAGCGACGTCAACCGGATAACCGAATTTATCAAACATTAAAAAGTAATTTAGTAAATTACGGAAGTTTTAAAAAGTTAAGAACAAGACATTATGAACTAAAGGAAGAAAAGGAAATCCAGCAGCTAAATATAATTGGTGAGGTATTAGATCATCCTGGCACCTCCTCTCGAACATTGGCTAATATAACGAATGTTCCAAAGACCACCGTTTTAAAAATACTCAAAAAACATAAATTCAAACCGTACAGAACGAGAAGAGTTCATCAACTCCGTGAAGGGGACGCCGCTAGAAGATTGAGATTTTGTCAGTGGTATGAGCAAAAATTCATGGAGAATGAGAATTTTCCATTAAATATTATTTGGAGTGATGAATCCAGAGTAGATACTTCTGGTATATTTAATAGATATAATTCATATCACTGGTCCACTGAAAATCCACACGTAGTTGTGCAACAAGACCGGCAAGGTCGGTGTGGATTCAATATATGGGTGGGGATATTCCGAGGAAGATTTGTGGGACCTTATTTTTACGATGGAAATTTAACTGCAGATGATTATGTAAATATTTTGCGCACATATATTGTCCCTTTGTTGGAAGACATACCTTTAGCTGATGCCAGAAATATCTACTATCAACAAGATGGTTGTCCCCCGCACAATGCAAGGATCACAACTGATCTTTTAAACTTCGAATTTCGAGAAAATTGGATTGGTACGTGGGGCCCCATACCTTGGCCTGCTAGGTCCTGTGACTTAACTCCCTTAGATTTTTTTTTGTGGGGAAGATTGAAGGACTTGATATTTAAAGGAAGAACCTTTCACACAAAAGAAGAATTGCAAGAGGCCACTAGGCAAGCTTTTGCATCTATTAGCCCAGTTGAACTAATAAATAGTTGCAACTCGGTACGCAAAAGATGCTTAGTTTGTATTCAACAGGGAGGGGCTCAATTTGAACAACTTCTCTAAATATATTTATCAGAAACCTATCTAACTAAATACCTAGATTTTCATAATTATTTTTTATTTTCACTTGTAGCTGTAAATAGTAGTTTAGTTTGTTAATTTTGTTCAACTTTGCTATGTAAACAAAAAAAAATAAAAAAAATTAATAATAAATAATTAAAATAACGTTAGCTAGTGTTATTTAAAGTTGTGTTTAAGTTGCTAACAAACTATAAATCTTAACAATACATAATTGAGATATTGTCATCACAAATCAAAGCCTACTTCGATGTAAACCAAAAACACCTAATATTTTCGTTATTTTTGAAAATAAGTACCTACAACTTTATATCACTGAAAAGGGCTAAACGCGAGCATTTTTTATAATTTATAGCCAACTATGATTTCCATTTGAAAAAAAAAAGTTTTGCCTATTTATGATAAAACGGACAACTATAGAAAAAATCTGAGTATGTCACTGGATTGCACATAAAAAAGTGCCTTTAGAATGTCTTTGCAGAATGTTAATATTCCGCAAAATAAAAAAGTTATGGACAATTTTCAAAATGGCCGAAAATTGAAAAACGCCCTATATCTCAGTTGGCAGTGAAAATATCGGCAGGCGGTTTTTGCCATTAAACATTTCTCAGAAATCGAGCCCATGACACCTAAGTCAGTTTTGCTCTATCTAGTCAGGAAATAGGTTTTCTCTGTTAAAACAGACCAATTTCGACCACCCTACCTCAAATACCAATAACGTATTCTATACGCTCTACACCATATTCCCAATTTGAGTATTTGTAGTCGCCATAACTGTTTTGTTTGCATTAAAACGAACCAGACATATTTTTGAAACGGACTAAATAAAGACAGAAATAAGGAAGAGACGAATAGGGTGAATTATTACTATTCGGCTACTTAAAGGGAACTACACAATTCCGTACTATCTACGTTATAGTTAAAGTCACAGTTACATGTTATTCACGAAATAGTTACCCTAAAATTGTTCCCCGTTTTGGTAATGATTACGTAGTCTCAGGTCAAACAGAACGTGGCGACACCAAGTTCCGGTTACTTCACTGAAAATACTTGTGGTAACAATGACGTATTCTTGACTAAAAGTGCTACTTGGGTATATACAATGTGTCCCAAATTTGGCTTACATGCATTGCTATCTCGTAAACCGCTATAGCTACAGGGTGGGTTAAATTAGGAAAGTTTTAGAGAATTTTATTACAAATTTGATGACGTTTTGAAGTTTAGGATATCTTTTGTGGTTTTCAAGATAATTGGGAAAAATCAAAATGGTGCATTTTCAACTTTTGCCCTTAGCTTCTGAACGACTCGTATTATGGTTTTATGGTTTATACATTATTATGGCACTTTTATTAGAGGAACATTATGCAGGTAAAACGAAGGTTCTAGCTTCAATTGTTTTTGAGATATTGGCATCAACTTTTTATTTTCTTACCGACGCCATATTGGATTATTGTATTTTTGGAAAGATCTTTTTAAGAGCTTTCCAATGATGTATAACAAGGTAAGATTATTATTTTTCTTGAGCTCTAAAAACCAAAATAATTGTTTTTTTTTAAGTAGGCTTTGATTACGCATGGCGGCCATAATGAAACAAAAGAATGCCGCATGTCAACAATCATTTTGTGTTCCTGAATAGTACTTGTTATCATTTTCTCATTGTGCCGAGTTTTTACAAAGTTTATTTGAGTTTCTTATACTACTTAAAATGGAGGGTAATTATTCCAACGAAGAGAATTTGGATATGATAGAACTTTATTTTAAAGCAAATAGAAATACACAAGCAGCTGCGCGTTCATACGAAGAACAATTTCCAGACCGACATCAACCAAGCCAAAGGCATTTCAGATTTCTAATTGTTAACCTGTTAGCCTACGGGTCTTTTTTGAAACCGAAACCAAAGACCTATTCAATAGATAATGAAGCAAGAAACGCAGCTATAATAGAAAGTGTCAGGGACAACCCAACAACCTCAGTAAGAAAGATTGAAGAACAAACGGCAATTCCCAAATCAACCGTCCAACGAGTCTTGAAAAAACTTCACTTTCATCCCTATAAACCTACTATTGTACAGGGTCTTCAGGTAAATGATTTTGCTAGAAGAATCACGTTTAGTGAATGGTTCATCAACAAATGCCAGCAAATACCCAACTTTCATTCTAAAGTACTTTGGACAGATGAAACACGATTTACAAACTGTGGAATTTTCAATAAACATAATACTCATTACTGGGGCACCGAGAATCCTCATAATTTAGAAGAAAGACGTTTACAAACAAAATTTGGGTTCAATGTGTGGTGTGGCATTATAGGTAATTCCAAACAATGCACTTCTGCTTTAAATCACTCATAACAATTTGTATTTTAGATAACCGTTTGATTGGGCCGTTCATTTTCCAAGAAAATTTATCGGGTAACAGATATTTGCAACTATTACGGGAACAAATTATTCCAGAAGTTATAAATTCTGTTCCCCCAAACGACCTGCAAAATATTTGGTTCCAACAAGATGGCTGTCCGGCTCACGGTACCAGAGAGGTGATGGCGGTCCTCAGAAATACTTTCGGGGAAAATATTATCGCTAATAATGGCCCTGTTGCTTGGCCGGCAAGGTCACCGGATATTACTCCTCCCGATTTTTATTTATGGTGATACGCAAAAAATGAGGTCTACGAATTTTCTCCGCCAGAAAGTCTCAGAGAGCTAGAAGACAGAGTCCGAGATGTTTTTGCTAATATTAACAGGAACACCTTAAGAAGGGTTACACGGAAGGTATTGGAGAAATGTCAAAAATGTGTGGAAAATGGAGGAAGGCATGTGGTGTAACTTATATTTTTTTTATGTGTTAATTTAAATTTAGTTTAGGTATTTTCAATAGTGTGATAGTTACATTTTAGTCACTAGGTATTCACTGTTAGTATAATATCTTAGTTGAAAATCTGAAACATCGATGGTTGAATTAATATTTTTACCCATAAGCTAACAAGTTTACAATTAGAAATCTGAAATGCCTTTGGCTTGGTTGATGTCGGTCTGGAAATTGTTCTTCGTATGAACGCGCAGCTGCTTGTGTATGTGCTTTAAAATAAAGTTCTATCATATCCAAATTCTCTTCGTTGGAATAATTACCCTCCATTTTAAGTAGTATAAGAAACTCAAATAAACTTTGTAAAAACTCGGCACAATGAGAAAATGATAACAAGTACTATTCAGGAACACAAAATGATTGTTGACATGCGGCATTCTTTTGTTTCATTATGGCCGCCATGCGTAATCAAAGCCTACTTAAAAAAAAACAATTATTTTGGTTTTTAGAGCTCAAGAAAAATAATAATCTTACCTTGTTATACATCATTGGAAAGCTCTTAAAAAGATCTTTCCAAAAATACAATAATCCAATATGGCGTCGGTAAGAAAATAAAAAGTTGATGCCAATATCTCAAAAACAATTGAAGCTAGAAACTTCGTTTTACCTGCATAATGTTCCTCTAATAAAAGTGCCCTAATAATGTATAAACCATAAAACCATAATACGAGTCGTTTAGAAGCTACGGGCAAAAGTTGAAAATGCACCATTTTGATTTTTCCCAATTATCTTGAAAACCACAAAAGATATCCTAAACTTCAAAACGTCATCAAATTTGTAATAAAATTCTCTAAAACTTTCTTAATTTAACCCACCCTGTAGCTATAGCGGTTTACGAGATAGCAATGCATGTAAGCCAAATTTGGGACACATTGTATATATATATATATATATATATATACAGTGTGTCTACTTAAGTTCTCTACATATGGGATATTTTTTTATTAGTAGTTTTACGGAAAAAAGGTACTCTTTATAAAAAGTTCTGCTTTCTGCCAAAATAATATTAAAATATTCAAACTTGAGATTGCATAAACAAACAGTGTGGTCAAAAATTCCAAAAAATCGAAATTGACTCAAGAGAAAAGTAATTTTTATTTTATAGCAAAATGTAATACAAAATCTTACTTAGAATAAAAAAACATATCTAGCACTAGATTCGTTGCTTCCTATCTGAAATCACTTCTTAAAGAATGTAAAACTTTGGCTTCTTACTGGCAAGTCCAGTTTCTTACTTTTGTTCCTACCTACATACCAGCAAAATTTCCTTATTTATCAATTGTTGATAATGGCATTGTCACTGCCATTGTCAACCACAATATTGTATTACTTTATTGAAACATCATTTTGAATATTATAGTAAAAAGAAATGCCGCTGAAATTAAGCAAAGAAGATAAAATTGAAATAATTTTAATTGTCGGAGAAAATTATAAAACATTTCGAGAAGCTGCAGACATTTTTAATAACAGACACCCCGATAAAATTATACATTTCACAACAGTGGGGAATATTCTAACTAAATTCAAGACTTTTGAATTTTGAAATGTAGAAAACAACTTCACTAATTTTAATTCTAATAAACATTACATGTAAATAACTTAATTAACAATAAAAACTAACTGTTCCGTCACTGCACATTTGGCTCAACATATCCACCATCTCTTTCCATACAGGTAACCGTTCTTACAGAAAATTCTCTTAAAACGTTTCTAATCATGGCAAGCGTTATGGCCCGTATCTCTTCCCTAATTACCCTCTCCAAATGATCAACATTCTGAAATGACCTCTTTAGATAGACTTTCTCTTTTAAGTAGCCCCAAAAGAAATAATCAAGAGGGTTCAAGTCCGGAGGTCTGACAGGCTAGAAAATATCAGAATACCTGTCGGTTACTCGTCCATTAAAGATAAAATTTAAGTATTGTCTTACATCCATTGCTCCATGGCATGGTGCGCCATCCTGCTGGTACCATATTTGGAACCTCTCACTTATGGGTAGTTTATGAATAAAATCGTACAAGTAAGTATTTAGAAAATCCAAGTATCGTTGACTATTTAAATTATGTCGAAAAAAAACTGGTCCAATTTCTCTATCTTTATAAATTCCGCACCACACATTTGTTTTGAATGAATACTGATCACGAGTTTGTATAACAAAATTAGGATTAACGTCACTCCACCAACAAGTTTTGCGAACTTACAGTCCCATTGGAAGTAATCGTTGCTTCATCGGTAAAAATAATGCGTCTTGCCATAAAATGATCATCTAGCTCCCACACAGCAAAACTCGAACCGTCGCTCACTGGTCCCAAAGTATGTATAAATTTGGGTTTGTAAGGTCTAAAACTGTCTTTCAATATTTTTGAAACTCTATCTTTACCTACGTTATTTAGCAATGTTGCTGACCTTTTGCGTAGGAACTTTTTAGGGTCTTCTATAACAGAGAGCATTACTTGATTTGTAGTTTCATCATTCGCAACCCTTGACCTCCGGTTCTTGGCAAAGTTATTTTCTACATTTCTAAAAGTCTTGAATTTAATTAGAATATTCCCCACTGTTGTGAAATGTATAATCTTATAGGAGTGTCTGTTGTTAAAAATGTCTGCAGCTTCTCGAAATGTTTTATAATTTTCTCCGACAATTAAAATTATTTCAATTTTATCTTCTTTGCTTAATTTTTAGCGGCATTTCTTTTTACTACAATATTCAAATTGATGTTTCAATAAAGTAATACAATATTGTGGTTGATAATGGCACTGACAATGCCATTATCAACAATCGATAAATAAGGAAATTTTGCTGGTATGTGGGTAGAAACAAAAGTAAGAAACTGGACTTGCCAGTAAGAAACCAAAGTTTTATATTCCTTAAGAAGTGATTTCAGATAGGAAGCACGAATCTAGTGCTAGATATGTTTTTTTATTCTAAGTAAAATTTTGTATTACATTTTGCTATAAAATAAAAATTAAAGGTGCTTTCCTCTTGAGTCAATTTCTCTCGAATTTTTGTCAATTTCGATTATTTTTGGAATTTTTGACCACCCTGTATATGCATATATATATATATATATATATATATATATATATATATAATCTCAAGTTTGAATATTTTAATATTATTTTGGCAGAAAGCGATCATTTTGAACTTTTTATGAATAGTAACTTTTTTCCGTAAAACTACTAATTAAAAAGTTTCGTATATATAGAGAACTTAAGTAGACACACTGTATTATATATATATATATATATATATATATATATATATATATAATATCAACTATAAATGTATAGGACAATATCATCAAGCTATAAATTAAAAAATTATTAATTAAATTTGACACTGATGGTATCTATCAAATTTACATTCAAGCTTTAATGAGTAGTAACTTCAAAACTTAAAGAATGTCTAACGTTTTTATTAAATGAACGTTACAAACAGTGCTTTCTTTATAAGGCCACAGCTCGGACCACAAGGTGGGCTCTCGAGCGACTTATAACAATAATCTTCGAAGCAGATGAGATGTTAATTCTTGTATACGAGCTATAAATTAAGACGATGTTGAAATCAGATGGATAGCGGGAATTTACGTCTTTTATGACTCTATATACAGAGTGTCTAAATAGCGTGTCGGAGCTCTATATTTCTTATTTTTAGGGAATATAGATGCGAAACTCGTGGAGGATGCCGACGGGCGTAATTAAAATAGTTATTTTCCTAACAAGTGCGCAAAGTGATACTTTCCCGCACGCAAAAGCAGGTAGGATAAGCTTTAAGTGCGAGAAAGACACTATGCGCAAGTGTTAGGAACAATATTTTTTCTGCGAGTGTTACAAATTTTACAAAACTCAGAGTATATATATATATATATATATATATATATATATATATATATATATATATATATATATATATATATATATATATATATATATATATATATATATATATATATATATATATATATATATATATTAAAAATATATAGGGTGTCCCATTTGAGAATCGAAAGTTTCCGCCATTTCCGGTCAAACCGGAAGTGGCTCAAAACAAACGAATATGTCCAAAAATCCAAATTTATGTCTTGTATTCACATACCGAATTTCAAAAAGTTATTTCAAAAAACAAAGAAGTTATAAGGGTGAGCCACATCTTGGGGACACCCGGTATATCTGACAATAACACTAGTAAAAAAAATCTCAAAATTCCTTGGAAGCCCGAACATACATTTTTTTAAAAGACCCGTTGAAATGTATAAATATTTTTAAAAAAAACTCTGTCTTTGCTTAACAATACGTTAAAGGTTTCTGACAGCCAAAATTAATACGTTTCAGATCTGCCGCGTTATTAAATCAACTAAATATATCACCTGTCATTTTTCTTTATCCGGTCGCAACACAATGCTACAACCTGTATATGTTCGCTTATTCTGTTTAATTCGAGATCCCTATCTTTCATATTCCATCTTTGCTTGAACTAGGCCTTGACGTATCGAAACACATAGATGCATGTTGTTGCCTGAGGGTTAATAGTTATTTGTCCGCTTTTATGTTAAAAAATTACAGCATGGCGCATCTTCATTTGGGTGACTTAAGTGAGTTCATTATATAAGTGATAGAATAATGATTTTGAATTTCGTACTATGTTGTTCGTTATGGTACTCAGTTCTCTAATAGTAAATCAATCAATGTATGTAATTTTTAAAGATCAATTTCCTAATAATAATATAAATAATTATAACAGCAGCATAATGCTAATATAAATTCATATTATTTATATTACCATAATGCTTATCTACGTATGTATGTGTATATATATATATATATATATATATATATATATATATATATATATATATATATATATATATATATATATATATATATATATATATATATATATATATATATATATATATATATATATATATATATATATATATATATATATATATATATATATATATATATATATATATATATATATATATATATATATATATATATATATATATATATATATATATATATATATATATATATAATATATATATATATATATATATATATATATATATATATATATATATATATATATATATATATATATATATATATATATATATATATATATATATATATATATATATATATATATATATATATATATATATATATATATATATATATATATATATATACAGGGTTATTCACGCTATCCGTTCATTAAAAGTTTATGATGATGCCATTTAGATAAAGATTTGAAATTTTGAGATTAAGGTAAGGTCAAGGGGTCAAAAGAATTCTTTTTTGAAATATATTCAGCTTCCTGACACTTCCGGTTTACGCGGAAGTTGGTATCAACTTGCTTATTTTAAATTGAACACCCTGTATTTTATGATATTTTTGGATTCTACGGAGAATTTAAATGCTATTTTATGTAGCATGTCCTATACCTAGCGTTCTTAAGATATTTGACCTTGAACCGAAAATGAACCTTCGGGATACCAAATTTTAAAATCTCATATCTTTGTAAGTTTTGAAGATATAATCTTCATATTTTGCAGACGGTAAATAATCTTAGATTTCTATTATTTTTATTGAATTTGTCTATTTTTAGACAGGTTGTCCTAAATTCAGCGGCAAACATTTTCATTTTCAAGGTTAAAGTTACAAAAAATGTTCCGAAACCAGTGACAAATGCCGAGGATAACGTAATAAACACATTAGCTTATTTCCACACAAACTCGCAAAGTTCAATACCGTCTGCAGAAAACGATTTGGGAATTTCTTCTTCATCTGTTCACAGAATCTTGAGCGAACATCGTATGCACCCTTATTCCTTCCAAAACGTGCAAGCCTTGAGACCTGGTGATGACGTCCGACGAGTAGAATTTTGCGAATTCATGTTTTTGAAAATTCAAGAGGACCCTCAATTCCTTTCAAAAATATTTTGGACCGATGAAGCGAAATTTTCTAGAGAGGGAATAACAAATAGAAGAAACGAACATTTCTGGGCAGCAGAAAATCCCGACGCTTTACGCGAAACGCGTTCTCAAGAGAGGTTTAGCTTCAATGTTTTCGGTATAGTATTAAATGATCAGGTACGGTACTGTATTTATGAAGACAATTTAAACAGTGATAAGTATTTAGAAATTCTACGAGGGACGGTTTCTGAATCTATAGAAGAAATTCCTATTGGTGAACTGCAAAATTATTGATATCAATTAGATAGGGCCCCAGCACATAATTCCGCTGCAGTTTATCTTCAATTATCTCGAATTTTTGAAGATCGCTGGATTGGTCCCAATGGCCCTTGGAGATGGCCCCCGCGATCGCCTGATTTAACACCCCTAGATTTTTATTTATGGGGATTTATCAAAGGTAAAGTCTATGCTTCCCCAGTAAATAACCAACAAGATTTACTGGACAGCATACGAACAACTTTTGCCGAATTAGAAAACGGACAAATTCAACGGGCCACAGCAACTGTACAAAGAACATTTGAAATGTGTCTTCAAATGAACGGACAGCATATAGAACATTTGTTATAATCCAATTTTATTATTTTATCTATTTATTGTTGATTGTTAGATTGCCATAATTTTTAAGATCGCTAAAACAAATTTAGAACAGTCTCGAACTTAGTAGATATGGTTAAAAATAATGTAAACAATTTATTACATTTTTTATAACTTTAACTTTTCCGAAACGAAAAAATTTTGTTTCAATCCTCTTCAATTTTCTCTTGTTTATTGGCGATAAATGAGGATGTTTTTCGTTAAAAACATGGCACGTTCTCTCCAATATTTTGTAACATTCTCCGCGAATATAAAATAAATTGAGAATATCAGCTTTAGAGTGTTATTTTATTTTAATTTAAAAGTTTCCAATCAGCTGTCATGTTGAATAGAAAAGCACAACAATTGTTTTTCTATGGCTTACTACGGGTTGGTGTAAGCATTTAGCAACTACATATGATAGTTTAATAAAAACCTGATTATTTCGAAAATGGTTACGAATAGGTATAGGAAACCTTAATACAGTTCGATAGAAAATTAAATTCTACATTTGATAGTGCATAAAGTTTGCCGCTGAATTTACGACACCCTGTATAAAAATAGACAAATTCAATAAAAAAATAGAAACCTAAGATTATTTACCGATCGTCTGCAAAATATGAAGATTATATCTTCAAAACTTACAAAAATATGAGATTTCAAAATTTGGTACCCCGAAGGCTCATTTTTGGTTCAAGGTCAAGTATCTTAAGAACGCTTGAACCTAGGTAAAGGACATACTACATAAAATAGCATTAAAATTCTTCGTAGAATCCAAAAATATTATAAAATATAGGGTGTTCCATTTACAATTAGCAAGTTGATACCAACTTCCGGTTAAACCGGAAGTGACAGGAAGTTGAAAGTATTTCAAAAAAGAAGTACCCTTTGACCTTACCTTAGTCCCAAAATTTGAAATTTTTATCTAAACGGCATCATCAAAAACTTTTAAAGAACGAGTTGCGAGAATAACCCTATATATATATATATATATATATATATATATATATATATATATATATATATATATATATATATATATATATATATATATATATATATATATATATATATATATATATATATATATATATATATATATATATATATATATATATATATATATATATATATATATATATATATATATATATATATATATATATATATATATATATATATATATATATATAGCACTGCTTTGGACTGGTATATACGAGGGATAAGAGCGAGAATTTGCAAATCTGAAATTATTTTGATTTTATATGTATGTATTAGTAAATGGGTTCTTAGAAAAAAAAAACTAATTTTTCAAAATTTTGATATCTGATTTGCTTCTATTTTTATTAATTTTTTTCTTATAATACCCTTTTTTCAACGTTTTTCGCTCTAAATTAAAAATTCTTATTAAAAAGACTATTCTTTTCATCGTTTTGGCTTCTCTAAGGACGTTTATTATTAAGTTTAAAATTAACTTTAGTTTGAAAATAACATTCGGAAAGGCAAAATTGTATTAAAAAGTAAATACAGTTTTGCCTTTCCGAATGTTAATTTTACTTCAGGGGGGTACTAATTAATTTTTTCTGTCTTATTTAGCATTAGTATAAAGAACAAAACGCAATGAGGCATAACTTTATTTGAAAAGTGCCTAGAATTGGCAAGTCGAAACAAAGCAGTTTTGATGTTAAAAAAATTAAGTTTAAAGAATATTCAAAATTACTCGGACTACGGGTAATAAGTCCATGAAATTAAAAAAACCTCACCAGGTTTGAAGCAGCTTTTATCAAAAATAATAAGAAATAGTAAAAACACTCTTTACGGAATTCAGGACGCAAAGTCTAATTTAAGAAAATAAGAAAGAAACAATTAATTAGTAGGCTCCTGAAGTAAAATTACCATTCGGCAAAATTTTCTTTACTTTTCTTCAAAACGTCCTTGGAGAAGCCAAAACGATTAGAAGTCTTTTTAATAGAAGTGTTTAATAGAGATTAAAATGTTGATTAAAAGAAAAAAAATTATTAAAAAAGAAACAAATCAGATATCAAAATTTTGAGAAATTAGTTTTTTCCTTATTAAGGACATATAAAATCAAATCAGATTTGCAAATTTTGGCTCTCGACAAAGTTCATGCAAAAAAACTTACTTTTATCTTATCTCTCGCATATACCAGGCCAAAGCAACCCTTAAAACATGCCTACCTCAAAAATGTTAACAAAATGCTACAAAATGTAAAAAACCGTTTTTAAACATACCATTTTGTTTACAAATTATAGCCATTTAAATTAAGGTTAAATTTTAACAAAATGCACTTCGATTGCACAATAGTGTATTTTATGCGTCAAATGTAAACAATTTTTAGGATTTGTCCATTCGTGACTGTTCTACTGGCAGTCATACTCTAACCTGCTTGTCATTTGAATAAATATTATCTTATAATCCATTCTTTCCTCTTCTTAGATTCATACCAGTTAAATAAACGGGCCTAAAACATGTTCTACCATCCAGTTTAATTAAAAATTTTATCTCGCTACGAAAGAGGCTGTGCCTCTTACTAGATACGCAAACATTGAAAGCTTCGACTTGCAGGTGCAGTTGATTATAGGATCTGGCAAAATGTACTTCGATGCGTTTTTTGCACATTATAATAACGTTTTATTAGCTCTGCAATAAAGAAAATTAATTTCCTTTCTTTCCTATCCGATTGTTTTAATATCCTGATGATTTATAACTTGTATGAATAAAATCACATAGTCTTTATTGTTATCATGTTTATATGATTGTGTCAGTCGATACTTTGTGGAAATTCACAATATTATTATGTAAAATGCAGTGGCGGTTCGTGGTGAATTATATTGGGAGGTCAATAACAAATTTAAAAATAGGCATACTTAAAATAAAAATAAATATCTTATCTTTAAATCGAGCTTTAAATTCTCTTCAAGTGCTGGGCTACTCTTCGACCTTTAGAATAGGAAAAATTCGGTTATTTTCTCAAAATTAAGTTCGTTAGCACTCTTTAGTTGTTTAATTTTTTGCACTACCGACATTTAATTTCATCTACATTAATAACTCAAACATAGAGCACCTAGAAATTGGTTATTTTTGCAAAATTAAGTTCGTAAGCACTTTTTAGTTTTTTATTTTTTTCTACTAGTCACTACAAACGTTTTATTTCCTGTATATTTCCAACTCACACATGAATCATAAAAATAAAAAAATATATATTACAAAAAACAGTATATTAATCAATTTTCGTCGATAAAAAAATATCCGAAACAATATCGAGTTAGCATATCGACCCAGCGACCTCTGAACAATTGAACTTCCGCATGCCGACGTGATGCCGCGACCGATCGATCGAATTATGACAAGAGATAGGCTGATGACCCAAATCGCGATTTCATATTCCATTTGCTATCACCTTCGGCTGCCACTCGGTAGCTGTGAAATCTTCGGGTACTTTCGTCAAGCTTTAAGGTAATCAGGGCAATTCGGACTGCCCAGCCTAGCTTAGTATAGCGTATTTTATTATGCCTAAAGAACGCAACGAGACCATTCGAACCGCCGCGCGCGACTAATAGTGTAGCGTATTTAACTTTTTTCAAGATACGCGTTTTATTACAACTATTAGGAGGGACGATCAAACGAATAATTTATTTTCTGAAATATTTTTGGGGGTCATTTACCAATATTTTACCGAGTAGACACTCTATTCGGACGCGAGAAAGAAAGCTTTGAAAATGTCAAATGTGATTTCGGCGAAACGTCTGCAAAACTGTTCTTTTCAGAACGACCTTAGTGAACGGATGTACACCCGGAATGAAAACAGATATATATATATATATATATATATATATATATATATATATATATATATATATATATATATGATATCTATATCAAAAAAGACAATGTAAATCTGGACGAAATAGTCGGCATTTTTGATAAAAAAAGGGATTTTCGACTAGAATAAGTCTATACTTTATTTAAATTTTATTTGTTTATATAATTACATATAATATAGGAACAAACGGCAGCTTGTGCACTTAAAAGTTAACTTGTTTAGAGTGTGTTGTTTTATTCACTCTTATACCTGCATTTATTTTTAATTAGACCTTTTCCCTCAAATGGGATTTAGTTACTTAGTTAAAAAATGATAATATCTAAACGCTAGAAATGACATGCATCTCCACAAGCAAATTAAAAATCTACGCACGCAATGACGTCACTGCGCGAATCGGATGCAATGGAGACCGCCAAAATACCCGATAATTAAGAAATTAAGTAAATCAGGTGTTCAAAACCAGTTACAAAATGGCCATGTTAAAATAAAAACAATTGAAATCAAAGCCGCCTATGTTAAATTTAGTATGAGCCAGAGCACTTGAATTTTTTTAGGTTTTAGACCAAATTTATGCGATAACCTTTAGTCTGAATATAGACAAAGTATATATACTGGGTGATTCACGACCCACTGTATATACTTATGTGGTGTATAGGGTATCCCTAGGGTATATCGAAATGGATATTTAAATTGATTAATTCTGCTTTATTACCAAGATACAGGGTGATTTTCGTATTTTGTAAAAATTTGTTCACCCTGTATCTCCTAAACTGCTTAATAGATTTTTTTAAAATTTTGTACACAAACACTCTTGGTATATCATAACTTTTTGACGTTTGAAAAGTAGTAAAGTTCCAGGGCCGTATCCAGCCAATTCACACAGGGGAGGGGTGTTAGTTTTGAGACACCCTGTACATCGGAATTCGGTATTTTTGAATTTTTTTCTTAAACTACATTCATTTGTGAACATAAATATGCCACCATCTTGAATGGCACACTAAAGGTTATGCACGAAATTTAAATCTTTAGATAGTACATACCCCTTTTTTTAGCGGTATCTGTATTAAAGCTTTTAACTAAGTATAAAATTATTTCAATGATTGACTTTAAAAAAAAATTAAACTATCTCTACTAATAAAACACAGCCTTGTCGAATTAATTTTTATTTTCAGTAGCCCAAAAAAACTAAAATCTACCCTAACACAATAACGTCTTAAAAGCTACAAAATGTTTTCAAAATGCATACCACCGGTGTCTCTACATTTTTGTGAACGCTTTTGTAGGTTTGCAATTGAGCGGTGAATCATTTGAGGGTTTTGTCTAACCTCGTCGTAATAAAAATGTATCCTATTTATTAATTGATCCCTAGTTTCGATTGGAACACTGTAAACTTTTTGTTTTAGATGCCCCCACAAAAAGTAGTCGGCTGGATTAAAGTCTGGCGACCTAGCTGGCCAAGGATGTGGTCCTCCGCGTCCAATCCACCGATCAGCAAATTGTTGATTGAGATAATTTCGAACATCAATTCCAAAATGTGCAGGTGCCCCATCATGTTGAAACCATATGCCTCCTAAATTTACATTTTCTAATAAGCCCGGTAAAATGTTTTGTAGAAAGTCCAAATACACAACAGCCGTTAGTCGTTGAGGGAAAATATGTGGTCCAATTAAATGATTATTTATTAAGCCGCACCAAACATTCACTGAAAACTTTCGTTGAGAATTGGCCAATCGCAACGAATGAGGGTTTTCATCTGCCCATACATGAGAGTTTCTAGAATTAAAGACTCCGTCCCTTGTAAATTGGGCTTCATCAGTGAATAGTGTTCTAAAAACAGTTCTTCGATGATTTATTACCCACCTAGCAAATGCTAATCTAGGCAAGTAGTCGCCTTCTTCTAATCTTTGTACCTCTTGTACATGGAAAGGCTATAAGTTTTCAAATGATCATTTTAAAACACATTACTCTTGTCTGCGGTATCGCTTAACAAAAAAATCCTAAAAAAAATTTTCAAAATAAAATTTTAATGCATTTCGCGAAAAATGAAGATCGGTATGAGATTGGTTCAAACTTACCCTTTTCACGCAATGTATTAAAGGTTGCGGCAAACGTTTGGTGATTTTTATAGCCCTCGGAAATCGTCTTCTGTATTCTTTGTAGGCAGCCCTTCCGTTACCATTACAAAATGTACACAAATACGATATATCAGCATTTGTAAATAACGGCATTTTTACAATTATTGAAACGTACAAACTTTTTGCAAACAATGTCAAACACAAATGATTGAATTGTATGTACGTAATGTCATTTTTAAAATATCTGTCTAAATTCCAAGGCTTACTTTATTATTTTTAGGTATTAAAATTTATTGAATTTGTATTTTTTTGTAGGTTTTAAGGTTACGAAAAAAATAAAGGTAAATAAAAAAATTAAAAAAAAACAAGCTCTTACACGTAATTTGTATACAATAACAAAAATAAAAAAAGATAAATTTTGACGGTAGCCGATAAATGATCACGATCATACACATTAGATAAGAGATGGCCAAAAAGACTCAAACAGAAATTAACTGGTTTATTAGTAGAGATAGTTTAATTTTTTTAAAAGTCAAGCGTTTAGACAAAAACCTCAAATGTAAATGATTCAACGCTCAATTGCAATTCACAAAAGCGTGCACAAAAATTAGATCATTAGACAGGCGTTATTGTGTTGGGTAGATTTTGGTATTTTTGGGCCACTAAAAATAAAAAATAATTCGACAAGGCTGTGTTTTATTAGTAGAGATAGTTTAATTTTTTTTTAAAGTCAATCATTGAAATAATTTTATACTTAGTTAAAAACTTTAATACAGATAGCGCTAAAAAAAAGGGCTTTTTATCTAAAGATTTAAATTTCGTACATAACCTTTATTGTGCCATAAAAAAGATGGTTTCATTTGATTTGTTCACAAATGAATGTAGTTTAAGAAAAAAATTCAAAAATTTCCATCGTCCAAAATAATGCCCCCTTTCTCCTGTTTGAAAAATGGATACGGCCTAAGAATTTGATACATTTTCAAACGTCAAAAAGGTTTGATTTTCCAAGATGTTTGTGTACAAAGTTAAAAAAAAATGGATTAAGCCTTTTTAGGAGATATTTTTGAACAAATTTTAACCAAAATATAAAAATCACCCTGTATCTTAGTAATAAAGCCGAATTAATCAATTTAAATATCCATTTCGATATACCCTAGGGATACCCTATACACCACATAAGTATGTACAGTGGGTCGTGAATCACCCAGTATTTTTGAAAACAGGAAAAAATGTTCTTTCAAACGAATTAAAAATATACAGGGTGTCCCCTTTAGAATAACAAAGTCGATGTTCAATTTTTTAATTTGCAATTGTCATTTGTTAATCCTTTTAGCAAATTCTGGCGGTTCAGATAGAACCCAATAACTTTCGAATTTACCATTTTTTCTGTCTCTAAAAATAAAGCGTGTAGACCCCGTTCAAAATATAACCGAAAATTTCGCGAAAAATTTTTGGGTCTCAGATTGTTTCAATCTTCGCTTCTATATTAGCTGGATACCCTAGAAACCGAAGAAAACGTCCAAACCTTGGAATTTTTATAGCCCTCGGAAAATCGGGAAAATCGCGACTTTATGCATGCCTTCGGAAAATCGCCGATACCTCACGAACCGTCAGTCCTAGAAAACCGCTCGAGCCAGATTCTGAATCTACAGAAAATTCTCTATTTTTCTAGTGTTCTTTTGCGACGCGAAAACTACTTGGCGTTTTTTGACAAAATGACGGACCGGTCGCTTATATCGAATAGGAAAAAAATTAATATCTCGAAAACTAACTGAGATAGAGGGGTGCGGTTTACATTTTTTTATTAAGAAATGATCATTTTAAAACACATTCAACCGGTGTTTTGCTAGCTTAACAAAAAATCCAAAAAAACATTTTCAAAATAAAGATTTAGTCACATATCCGAAAATATCGATCCTAGGTCGCAATGGAGGGTTTTAATGCATTTATTACCTAAAAATACATATAGAAACGTACTTTTTCCAGGCATTTTCCAAAAAAAATTTTTTCCGCTAAAAAAATTTGAATGTATATGTATGGAAATTTCGCGAAAAATTTTTGGGTCTCAGATTGTGTTCAAACTTCGTTTCTATACTAATTCGATACCCTAGAAACCGAAAAAAACGTCCATTCGTTCGTAGAACGAACCGTGGAATTTTTATAGCCCTCGGAAAATCGGAAAAATCGAGACTTTAGGCACGCTTGCGAAAAATTTAATCATGTATTCGAAAATATCGATCCTAGGTCGTAATGGATGGTTTTAATGCATTTATTAGTTCAAAATACATACAGAAACGTACTTTTACCACGTATTTTGAAAAAAAAATTTCTGGTAAAAAATTTGCATTTTTTGACACAATAGCTTACATCGAGTCGAAAAAAATTCATATTTCGAAAACTAAATGAGATAGAGAGGTGCGGTTTGCAATGTTTTATTAATAAATGATCATTTTAAAATATATATAATTATAATTCACCACAAGCCGCCACTGAACCTGTTACTACAATATCTTAATTTCGATCTATATAAACGTTCTCAGAAATGACTGAACTGCAAAATAACCATTTCTGGAAGTGTATATTCAATCAAAAAGTAACTAAACTAGGAAAAAAAATCTTGTCAGTCCAGCGAAAGAAATAAAAGCCAGGCATTATTGTTTTTTCCGTTTGGTATCAATCCGGTTTGAAACGAATTGCATACTCGGCAAAGAAACCATCTACAGTTACGACAGTGATGGATCGGCCAAGCTCTCCACGAGAAGTAGCGATAGTTGGAAACGACGTGCTTTTGAAAAATCGTATGCGGCATAATTCATCAAACATTTTAATAAATAAACCATAGCGATTTTTTCTGATTCAGGGACAGAAAGCGGTGTGGGCACTTAACTTAGTAAACGTGTAAGTAGTTAATAGCCCTGCTACATTTTAGCTTGTTAATTTAAACAGAGTATCACAATTAAGAAATCATAATTCTTGAGGTTAGAGAGTGTCTAAATGGAATTTCTAACGTTTCTCTTACGACTCCACGAGGCATCTTCAGGGATTTTTAATGCACAAGAACAAAACTCTTAGTTTGATGTTCTGTTTCGTCTGGGAATGGAATGTTAATCACATATTGACAAAACCCTAAATACTAGTCAGTTAATAACGGATTGCTTTTGAGATGGATGATGGTTTCTTATAAACAGTATGACCCAAAGTGCCACTTTCTTTCTTTTGTACTAACACATCAAGGAAGAGACACCATCTGACTCAATGTCTATAGTGAATTTTACATAAGAATGTTGTTAGTTTAGTCGACGGTCTTCAACCTTTTTTAGTGCAAGGGTCAAAAATCGATTTCACTTCGTCCCAAGGGCCACCATGGTCCACGTCACTTTACCGCCATATCAATAAAATAAAAAACATACACTTTCAATAATCTTTATTGGTTAAAAAGTTCAATCAATCAATGCGATTGCTGACATTGTTTATTTTTGACAAGTGTGTCGATATTTGGTTTTATTTTTGCAGTTGCAGCCCGCAAACTTCCTTCCAGATGTGCGTCTGTAACTCTCGATCTTGTTTTAGACTTCACATTCTTCATACGAGAAAACAGCTGCTCTCACACATATGTGCTCCCAAACAGAAACATCATTTACTGGGCATATTTTCGGATTTTAGGAAACGAGTTTTGATCGACATATTTTGAATAAAAGCTCCATCTGACAATTCTCTGGCAGTCTTCAACGGATACACTAAGTGGTCGGGCAGAGATTGATGTAATTTTCATTATCTCTGAAGTCAGAAAACCTCGATTGGAACTGTTTTTTGAGTAAATCTAGTGCTGCGACATATTTATCCACATCTGTATATTCGCAACTCTTCAGTTTAGGAAAGTGCATAAACTCTTTTTTCAACAACTGATTTTTCCATAAATCCAGTTTAAACTCAAATGCCTTCACAGTGTCAAGTAGGTTGTTGATCCAGAGATTTTCTTTTCCTTGCAGTTTATTGTTCAAGTCACTGAGGTGCAGCATGATGCTTGGAATTCTCTGTAGTTCAGGCTGCCTGATTTAATGAAGTTCACAGTTTTTACGCCCACTTGCATCACCTCATCAATATTTGTAAATTTTTGCAAAAAGATTTTGTTGATGAACGATACAATGGTAATGCATCAAAAGAAGATCTTTCTGCTGTTTTTCATCAAACCTCTGTTACAACTGCAGAAAGGTTGTAATTCTAAATTATATCGTCTCAATACTGTCATCAAACACTTAATTTACACCAAATATTACATCCATGTACAAGAGATCGTTTATTTTGTGTAGGTTATTTTTTTGTTCCTTAATGTGGAATCCGAAGTTTGTGTTATTCAGTGTATTTGAAAGCGAATTGAGGCATAGACAGAACCACAAAGTGCTGACTGAGTCTCTGTGGAATATACCTCGTTTGATGTAGATCTCTTCTGTTTCAATGTGTTTTTTTTATGTTCTCAAGTTGATTTTGGTTTTCCACGTACTCACGATTTGCATAAGAATTTTCCTGAGATTTTGATTGACTTTGTATAATTCTAGCACTCTGGTTAGCCAGCTGTGGGGTATCGAATGAAAGGCTTTTTTATAATCTATGTAACCAGTGTAAAGGTTTCTACGATTTTTCCTGGTTTGTTCCATGATGACGCTGTCTATAATTAGCTGCTTTTTGCATCCTCGGCTGTTTTTCCTGCACCCTTGTTGCTCTTCCGTTAGGATGTTTTTGTGTGCTAGATGTTGTTCTATTCTCCTGGTAATTGTGGCTGTGATGAGCTTGTATTGGGTTGGAAGGCACGTAATAGGTCGGAAATTTGACGGGTTCTTAGTGTCTGAGTTTTTGGGTTTAAGGTATGTTATTCCTTGAGTGAGAAAACTGGGGAGTGTGCTAGGTTTTAAAATAATTTCATTAATTTGGCGAGTGAGAGCTCCATGTGTGGAGGTAAACTGTTTATACCAGAAGTTATGAATGTTATCTATTCCAGGACATCTCCAGTTATGCGTGTATATGATTGTTTCTGCCACTTCTTGTATTCTTGTATTGTCATTGCAAAGTCCTCTTGTTCCTCTAAGCACTTGTGTCTGTCTTCTTCCGCTTATTATTATTATTATTATAAAGCCCTGAAACCTAAAAAACAATATTACTAACAATTTTATTGAAATAATGGGATAATGAAATATTGTCAGTATCTGTAACTGTTTGAGGTACAACTGTGACTGTTATCAGTGGCAACCACCGGCCCCTACTCGATAATATCCCGAAAATATAAGATAAAATATATATGCAACGACAAAAATGCATATTATGTCGAAAATAAAATAAACTCGACCGAGTTATGGCCTCAACCGCATTTTTCGGTTTTCCTACATATTACCTTTTCGTTCCGCGAGAATTATGCGAGAGTTCCAAGAAAACACTTAAATCCGACCTTAAATGACCTTAAGATACCCATAAAAATGAGGCGAAATATGAGTGTGCAGCACGAAAAATACTCGTAAAACGACCGAGAGTACTTTACTGGTTTTTCAAATAATTGACCGGTTTTTTATGGCCTCGGTTCTTGTCCATCTTCAGCGTCAGTCTTACGCAAAGGAGGTTACGCTTTTGTGTACCGAGGAAATGTTTTAAAGCCAATTTAACGAGTTGAATATTGAAAGGGTTCTACATAATTTATTATCAAAATTATTGGAAAGTGGTTTACATTTAATTTAAATAAGTCGACAGAATAAGTTTAAAACATGTGTTTGACAAACTAGTACTTCCCGTAAATGCTTTTCTCAACTTGAGATTTATATTTTGTCGCGTGTTGCCGTTCTTTTTATAAAAAATATTAGTGGAAATAATAAAATATTTTGGTTTTTTAAAGAGTTTTCATATATAAAGAAAAAGAAGAAATTTGAGGTGTTTTTGATTTATTTTCTTAGCGCCAGTTTGCATAAAGCAAAAAAATGATTTTATATAAAGCGTTGTTCAAAAGAAACGCACAAAATTCATATTTTTGTATGAGCCATTTTTCACACAACACGCTGGAACACTGTAGCCTTTTAATTTTAGAATGCTACGAGTTATTTATATTCCAGCTCGTTCTAGTGAGAAATTATAATACTGATTTTAATTTGCACTCGTTTTCGACGTTATGCCACATCTGTCGCAACCCTGGGTCAGGAATATTACAATATTTAGTATCTTCAAAAACACCGTGTGAGATTCATGATTTTCGTAGATTGTCATTATTGATTCCCTTAATTTGCAAATTTTTCGATATAATATGTCTTCTCCATAAGCAGATGTTTAAGTTAATCGATAAAAGGAAGCTCAAAAGCACTTTTAAAGTGGTAATTGTTCGTTCAACGTGGTCGAAAGACTTAGATTTTCTCATTTGTTTTTGCCTAGTTTGGCATGTTTGCCATTTAAATTAGTTTATATGGATTGAGTCCCTTTAAAAATCAGATATTTTTTTTCTCGAAAAACCGCTCGGACCCGTCGGTTTTTAATTTTAATTGCCGTTTTTTATAATGTTTATTATAATGATATGTATACAGCAACAAAAGCAAGTTATGACAGTTATCTTAATTTGTTTAAACGGAATGTCCATTGATCACATGATATCTTAATCTACATATGTCTAAATTTAGTTAAAACCAATTTTTTTAAAAAAAGGCTCGACTTTAAATAATAAATGTGTAGATGTCAAAATTATGTAATTTTAATTTAAGAATTGTTGAAATTGATCACCAGCAATATCCTAGCTTCAATCAATCTAATTTCCTGTCTTATTCGATCTTTAAGGTCATCAATATTGTTGGGGCTGTTCACATACGTAAATTTTAGGTAACCCCATAGTTAATAAATAGTCTAATGGGGTCAAATCAGGGAATCTGTCAGGCCATTTTGGTGGTCTCCGTGTACCAATCAACCTACCAACAGGGAAAACAGTATCTAAATATTCACGAACGTAAAATATCCAACAGGTCACAATGTTTTTAACGTTAGCGCTTTCAGTAGATTTGAGTTTCTGCGTTACGATATAGGGCCAGTGGCGGCTCGCGGATGAATAAGTAAGTGAAGTACAAATGAAGCAAGAAAATATCGCAATAATTTTTTTTCCAGAATTTTTTTATATGTGGAGGGGGTAGGATATTTTTTTACGACTTACGTAAATTTTGTATCCTAAATCAATTCTTCTATCTTTCATAGCATTCACCTACTTCACCTGAATAGCCGCCATTGTATGAGGGGTACCTAAGACGGTGGTATTTAAGAAAGCGCAAAAAATAGGTGCTATCTAAACAAAATTCTAAGAATATCTGATAAAAAGTAATTCAATGTTTGTTTAATTGCAAAATAGTAATATGAAGAAATAAAAATTTTTAGTTGAACCAATTTCAACCAAGTATTTCAAGAGTTTGACCGACGTTTTTTTTGCGCTTTCTTAAATATCTAAAAGTTGCAAATTTTAGCACTAGGTACTCCTCATACCCGAACGCAGTTCATATTAAGAATTAAGCAAACTCAAACCTACTGAAAGCGTTAACATTAATAACGTTGTTATCTGTTACATATTTAAGGTAATTTTGACGTTGATTCTATAGAAATATTAATGATGATTAGCTATGGAGATAGAATACGTACCCAAAACGAAGTTTGTGAATTGTTTGACTATAACAGAGCGCCTATATCTCAATCAACCGTAAGTAAAACTGGAAAAACATATAGGAATTTGGAGCATGTGAGAGATAATTATGAAAACGGCCGGCCCAGTACCTCAGAAGATGTGCAGCTAAATGCGTTACTATCAGTTAAAGAGAACAACCATAAAGCTAGTCGCACTATTGCTACCGAAAACAATATTAGTAAAGGATCTCTACTGAAATATTTACATAATAATAAATGGCATTCTTCATTCTTCTGGTTCAGTTATTTCACATACTTAATGTGAACGACCTGGATAGGAGAATGCAATTTTGTGACATAATGATGGAGAGGAGTGTCAGTGACCCTCAATTTTCACTAAGAATTAATTTTTTCGGATGAAGCAACGTTTTGCCTAAACGGAGGTATGAATATAGTCAAAAGCAGTGTTATCGTGCGGGTCATACGATTTATCAACGACAAACTTTTTAAGTTTGTTTTTCTTTTATTACGTGTAATCATATCCTCCGCATAAAATCCGGAAGATTAATTAGATAGACCTCTGATATTTTCATATGAAAAAAGAGGATAAACGTATAAATACCAGCAGTTGCAAAAATCTTTGAGCAATGTCACTTCAAAGTCAGATTGACAAGTCAGTGACAAAATGAGCAATAGAAAACAATTTTCGGGTTTTTTGCATCCACAAGCGAAAAAAATGGTATTAAATCTAACAAAATATTACGAAAATGAAAATTCACCGGCCAATATCCAAGGGACAGTAACAAAAGCTCTGGGAATCGGTATAAGGACTATGCAGAAAATTGGGCATGAAAAAAAGCATAATTTACTACCGAAGAAGATTAAGAAATGTACACGAAAAAAGCCAAAGACAAAAGACTTAAGTGACAATGTAAAAATGGATGTTCGTAATGCAATTTACGATTTATACACATCAAAAACTAACATAAACCTTCAAGTTTTAAACGAAGCTTTAAAAAATCGAGGTATATTGGAAATTGGACTAAAATCGTTGTCAAAACTAATAAAAATGTTGGGTATTGGATCTAATTCGACTGTAATCGAAGATTTTTATGCGAGTTGCCACATATAGCAAGTCAGCGTATCCAGTTTTTAAAGAAATACACGGAAAATGTTAATTCAAAATTTAGAAAAGTGGTATTTTTAGACGATACTTGGATATTTGGAAGTGGTTCGAAATCTTGGCAGGACGAGTCTGTAAAAAGTGTCAAGAGAAAAAAGGCATGTGGGACGGGAAAACGGTTCATCATTTTGCATTCACATTCTTCAACAGGATTTCTCCCAGGTGCAAGTTTACTGTTTCCTTCAACATCCAAAATTATGGACTATCATGATAATATGAACTGTGAACTCTTTGAAAAGTGGTTAAAATAAGAACTGATTCCAAATTTAGATGCTCCATCTTTAATTATTCTGGACAATGCATCTTATCATTCAAGAATCTTAAATAAACAACCTACTTCATCCTGGAAGAAAAGTAATGTTTATGACTGGCTAATAAAAGAGAAACAAAATCCTTTACTCAATATGCTGAAACTAGAACTTCTTTTAATGGCAAAATCTATTAAAAAACCAACAATAGACGAAATATTAGGGGAAAATGGACATGAGGTTTTACGACTGCCGCCATACCACTGCCACTTTAACGCAATAGAATTAATATGGGCTGGGGCAAAATCATATTACGAAAAATACGTGAACGATGGTCTTACATCAGATGAAGTACAAATTGTTTGGCAAGATTCATTAAATTATATTACGCCGGAGTACTGGAAGAAATCTGTGGAACATACGAAGTAATTAATATGGGATTGGTGGAATCGAGAACGAGTTCTAGATATCGAAATAGCACCAATGATCATTGCGCTATTTGAGGACGACTCAGAAGATGAGGATTTTTTAAGTGATGATGATATTTTTTAGTCTATAATATTAAAAAGTTTCTGAAGAATTATATTAGTCTTTGACGTGTATAAATCATAAATTGCATTATGAATATCCATTTTTGCATTGTAACTTAAGTCTTTTGCCTTTGGATTTTTTCATGTACATTTCTTAATCTTCTTCAGAAGTAAATTATGTTTTTTTTCATGCAGAATTTTCTGTACATTCCTTATATCGATTCTCAGAGCTTTTGCCACTGGCTCCTGGATATTAGCCAGTGAACTTGAATTTAAAATTTTTTTTATTAGATTTGACACCACTTTTTTGCTTACTTTTTTAGTACATTTGTAATTTTGTAGGCAGTAAATAAATAATTATAGAATACTTGTTCCAATTTTAAAGCGTGTTTAAAATAAGTACATTTTTTTATTAATTATAAGACAAAATTTGATATATAAAAATCGGTAAAATCGCTTTTCCAGAAACTCGGGGCTAACGAAAAATACAAGCTATATATATATGTACAGTAAACTCCGGTTATAACGTACCCTGTAGGGGCAAAAATATCGGTACTCTATAGGCGGAGGTACGTTATAAAAAAAACACAAGAAATATGTATGTACGTACATGTGTATTTTTATTGGGTATAAAAATATGTTTAAACTACATTTAAACCAAAAACAGTATTTATTATAAAAACTTATAACTTAAAACTACAAATAATACATATTTTAGTCTTTTTGAGTAAGAAAACTTGTTAATTTAGTTTGTTTTTGTTTCAATAATAATTTCAACTTCATATTATTTATGTGCTTTTCAACATTCAAAGCCGCTTGCATAATATCATCGGACACGTCATCAGAATATTGTAAAAACTCTGTAACTGTTTTAACAGCACAGAGCGCCTCAGAATAACTTGGTACCTTGTCCTGTTGAACTTCGTCGTCGCTTTCACTGTCAGAGCTATGAAAATCATGTGGCTGTAAAACTTCAGTAATAATATCATTATCTGTTAATGACTCCGTTGTTACTAAACTATCATCAATTGTTTGAAAGCTATCTAGCTCAGGAAGATACATTTCGACGTTGGTTAGATCTTCATAGTTGTTGTGCAACCAATCACTAAGGGGGACTTCCCAGTCATCGTCGTCAATATTTTTGTACTTCTCGACCCACTGAACCAGAGGTAAGTCATCGTCTGAATCAAACCCATCTACCGATTTTATCAGACCTGCACGTTGAAAGCAGTTTTTAATAGTGCTTGGCGTAACTTCATTCCAAGCTTGAGCAATTAATTTCATGACTCTAGGATAGTTATGTTAAATGTCTCCTTATTGTCCAATGATTGGATCAGGCGATGTATAAAAGATCTACGATAATATGATTTAAGACACTTGATTATGCCCTGATCCATAGGCTGTACGACTGAGGTGCAATTTGGTGGCAAAAACTCTAATCTGATATTTGTAAGAATCAGGTTTTTTGGATGAGCTGCACAGTTGTCAACCAGAAGCAATATTTTTCTCTTCTGTCGTCTTAATTTTTCATCCCAATCCTTTAAATAATTTCCAAAAATTGCTGAAGTCATCCATGCTCGATTGTTTGACTTATAAATGTCAGGCAGATTTTTTACATTTTTCATGCATCTGGGTCGTTCATATTTTCCAATAATAAGTAGTTTGCATTTTTTATTACCCGTCATATTTGCACAAACCCAAACGGTGTACCTCAACTTGGACTGCTTCCCGCCCACACACTTTTCCCCCACAAATTTAAGGGTACGATCTGGAGTCATCTTGTAAAATAGCCCAGTCTCGTCCCCATTGAAAATATCCTCACTGCTATAATGTTCTGAAATTTTGGGCCACTTATCTTCTAACCAGTTTAACACACTTTGCTTGTTAACATCTGCTGCTTCACCCGAAATCTTTCCGACCTTTATGCTGTGACGAACTTTGAAACGTTCGAGCCAACCCGTAGAGCAACTAAAATCGTCACCTTGTAATTCTTTAGAAAAATCCTCGGCTTTTGCTTTTAAAATTGGACCACTTATTGCAATATTTTTCGGATCTTCGAACCTCAAACCATCGTAGAAGAGCTTGATCGACATCATGGCGTATAGGATTTCTAATTTTTTTAACACTGTGTGACTTACTTTCACTTGCTTTCTTGATTTTTTCGCGATTACTCCAAATTGTAGACACTGTTGTTTTTGTTAAATTTTTTCGTCTAGCAATTTCCGTTTTGCTGATGCCACTTTCAATACTTTTAATAATCTCTACCTTTTCTTTCACAGTTATTGACTTGCGTCGATCCGCCATATTTATCACATATAAAAAATCTTACTAGCGTACCTTTTCGTAAAACAGTCGAATTAAAAATGCCGACTGTCATCGCAGTAAAGCGCTGCGCCGGTTCGACAAAAATCCCGCAAATGATTACTGGGGAATTCCCGACAATGTCGGGGAACACCCGACCGGTAGTCTGGTTTTAACGTAAACTCGTACTTTATAACCGAAATTGGGCTACTGAAAATCGTACTTTATATCCGGAGTTCAAATTACATAGGGTACGTAATATCCGATTAAAAATCAAGAGTATTTTGGCCGGGGCAATCAAAAGTGTACGCAATAACCGGAAGTACGTTATATCCCGTGTACGTTATTCCCGGAGTATACTGTAATATATATATATATATATATATATATATATATATATATATATGTGTGTTGATTTTTACTCCTTCACGGATGGAAAAATACAATGTGTTTTCATTCCGGGTGTACATCCGTTCACTACTGTCGTTCTGAAAAGAACAGTTTTGCTGACGTTTCGCCAAAATCACATTTGGCATTTTCGAAGCTTTCTTTCTCGCGTTCGAATAGAGAGTGTCTCTATTCGGACGCGAGAAAGAAAGCTTCGAAAATGCCAAATGTGATTTTGGCGAAACGTCAGCAAAACTGTTCTTTTCAGAACGACAGTAGTGAACGGATGTACACCCGGAATGAAAACACATATATATATATATATATATATATATATATATATATATATATATATATATATATATATATATATGCATGGCACTTGATTTTAGACTGAAATTTGGAGAAAGTTTAAGGATAAGTAGTTTTTTAGCTATGCCGCGAACAGACAGACTGATGGATAGACATACCTACAGACAGACGGAATTGAGAAAAATGTTTTCCGGCATATAGGGACCCTTAAACGTAAAGATCTGAAAAAATCTCAGGAGGAAGTAATAACTAATTATCTTATGTTTTTAACAAAAGTGTATAACATTTTTGCAAAATAATATTTTTTTGTTATCACAATACAAAAAAAAAACAAGTTTTCTTTGCACAGGGGTGGCCCGCATTTAAATAAATGACACTGTATAAGTGGTTAAATTTTTCGGTCAAGCGGGGCTCATAATTTTTGGTGATTGATAAAAAAATCTCACTTTCATTAAGTGGCTGTATAAACAGAACATATCCTGATTATTCCACTGTTTCGAACCGCTTTCCGACTTTATTAAGGCGCTTGCCATTTTGTGTATTTTTGTTTTTGCCAACCAAAAAATTTTAACCAAATACATATTTAGCGAATTTTCTTATTTAGTCCCTCGGCGTTTAATATATAAAATAATATTAAGTGGCTATCTTAATAATATTGCGTAATATAATAAAAAAAAACCATTTTCTTTCTCCCTGTATATTTGTAAATAGCCCATCAAGATTTAATAGCTCGATAAAAGAATCACACATCATTTTGGTATTCACTGTGATTTCTGATTTGATTCATAATGTTGGTGACCTTTGGACCCGCACGATAAGGCCGCATTCGACTATAGACAAAATTGTCGATATTAGGCTATAGAAAACCCGCACTGGATAGTGAATTGCTACACACAATACCCCAAACATGGGCTGGGATTATTGGAAACAGAATTTTAGGTCCCTTCTTTTTTTAACAGACTTTAACTGGAGAAGGATATCTAGAATTTTTAACAATCGATTTGATACCTGTGCAAGTACAGCAAGTTTTGTGTCCAAATCCAGTAGATACCGATATTCCCAACCATAGTTTATGGTATCAACAGGATAAAGCACCAGCTTCCCTGGTAGGTGGATTGGTAGACGGGGTCCGATAGGATGGCCTGCCAGATCCCCTGATTTGACCCCGTTAGATTATTATATGTGGAGTTACCTTAAATCTACAGTGTATGTTAACAGACCCAACAATATTGATAACCTTAAAGACCGATTAAGACAGGAAATTAGATTGATAGAAACTCAAGTAGTGATGTTGCTAGTGATCAATTTCAACAAGTTTTAAATTAATATTACATCTAGGTATTTTTTATTTAACGTTAAGCCTGTATATATAACACTTGACGCCATTTTTTACGGTTTTTTATTATGCTTGTTATGGAACCAATCCGGTAATATCCCGAATATTCCCTAAAAATTGTATCCAAATTGGTCAAATCATACATAAACAAAACACAGAGGGTCAAACTGATAGCCTTCTCCTGTTTTGAAGTGGGTTAAAATGTCTTAAAATTCAAACTTTCGAATCTATAGGAAAGCCCGGGTGCCCAGATGCACCACATTTTTTTATATTGCATTATTATGGCCATAAACCACACGTTTACACGAAATCCTCCCATAATAACTTCAGATTATGATCCCATAATCCAATCGTACCTGTTCATTAATTCCTTTTCCCGATATAAGCCAATAAAATAGTCCTGCATCGCCTCTAAAATGGCGTCGGCCGCCCAATTAATCGTCCTTTTAATGGGTGCTCTCCCGGTATTATTTAGGATTAAGCCTGTCGGGCTTTAGTTTCAGTTCAGATAATGTCCTCGTATTTACCATTTACCGGCTAGTTATTTTAACAACCGGCCACGGATTAGAATGTGAATTTGTCTACGAGAAACGCATTGTATGGTCGTTCACATGTTTATAATCACTGGGCAATATCTGTCCGTCCTTTCGGTTGTATCCAAAATACCTCCCTATTTGCTGTAATGCCAGAGATGTTTAATATTGAGTTTGAATAAAACAAATTTGCCATTACCTAATAGTTTTTACTGTAGACTTTATAAACCTTTTATTAAGACACCATAAAATTTCCCTTACAGCTAGGACTTCGCTCAGTAGCACGTCTGCTCGATTGTCACGTCGCTTGATCCTCTCCATCTCTAAACCGTTGCACCCATAACAAAATCGACTTTCTGGATGGGAGATTTTTTTAGTGTATTGTACGAAATCTGCGTCTAGATATTGTTATTGATTTCGTTTCTGCATATGCGAAAAATGCTTTTTAAATTTGACAAAACATTAAATCGAAGAAATTAAAAATCTGACAGCTGCATTTGACAACAAACTTATTTTTAAAGGTCGACAGGAAGACGTCTACATACTTTTGTTCCGAAGCACACTTGATAGTTATGGTGTCGCATAACTACGGAGAATGGATAGCGATGGATGACGTCGAAAAGTAGACTTTTAAGATTATTAAATTTAAGGCATACAAAATTCAACCATTTCAACGAATTATCCTCACGCTTACGAACAAAGATACACATGGGAAACAATTCTAGATTTAACGAGACAATTTCATAATACGTAATTAATAATGCTAGACGAAGCAACATTTTATGTAAACACTAAGGTTAATTATTATGCAAGAGTGTACAAAGTTAATTTTAAAATCTAAGAACTTAAAATAAATATCCTCAAACTACGTATTTTTGAAAAGAAGTGTCAGGCTATTCCAGACTATAAAAATATATAGGGTGTCTCATTTAAAAATATAACAGTAATTTAGAGAATACAGAAATTTAAAATTAGGTTTCAAGCAAGAATTTACAGAGTTAATTTTAAATTCTAAGAACTTAAAATAAATATCCCCAAACTACGTATTTTTGAAAAAAAGAAGTGTCAGGCTATCCAAGACCATAAAAATATATAGGATGCCCCATTTAAAATAAAACAGTAATTTAGTCCCAAAAAATAGGTATTTCTCCGCGATCCTAGGATAAATGGTAAAATTTGGCAACATTGACAAGAAAAAACTCTGAGTAAATCTAAGCCTTCGTTTTCGAGCTATTACATCGCGAAATGTGTTTCTTTTCCGTGGGACACCCTGTATAGAATTCGCTCCACGTCATTCTTATATCGCATTTAATTTCTTGTACAAAAGTTAAAGTTAAATTATATACCACTGCGCTCTAAAGAACTGTTTAAAAATTCGATCTCTTAACAATTAAAAACAAGTTTCTGCCAAGTAACAATAATTTGTTTCAAGTTAATTTATGCTATTTTAACTGAGGGTGAGTCCTCTAGAAATGTATATAAATAAAATATATTTTGTCAAAATTATAGTACTAAATATTGAATTAAGTACCAAGTTGAGTAAATGTATCGTTAAACTTTCCTTGGCTAATTTATGGTACTTTTATATAGTTTGGGACGGAACACCAATCCGAAGTAAATTTTTCGGCGGATTCGTTTTCGAATAATCAAACACCAAAAAGTACATCCTCTTCTTTTTTTAAAGATTTAGTTTGGTAATAGATAGTCAAAACTTTGTTTTCGCAGCCGTGATAAATTTTTCGGCGGATTCGTTTTCGAATAATCAAACACCAAAAAGTATATCCTCTTCTTTTTTTAAAGATTTAGTTTGGTAATAGATAGTCAAAACTTTGTTTTCGCAGCCGTGATTTTTCAATTTTTTTTCTCTACTGAAACTCTTATAGGATTCAAAGTATCAATTTGGGATTTTCGGTAACATGATATTTCGTGTAACTTAGAGGCGTCATTTATCAAAAAAAAAATTGACAGCTGTCAAAAAAATTATTTTTCCGCATAACTTTTAAACTGCTTAAAATTTTTAATCAAATCACACATTTATGTCCTTTTTTTAAAAGATATTTAATAATTATTATATCAAATAGGTAGAAATACAATAATTAAAACAACAAATTTCTCAGTTTGTCATGTTATTCTTGTATCCGAACAGTTTTTATCACTAGAAAGAAATGTTTAATAATTAAACCGTTATTTTAAGAAGCTAACAATAATTTCACTAACTCGTTCCATAATTGGTAGTTAAATATAAAACAGGCTTTTGATCAAAAAGCATCTTGCAATTAACAAAGAACTATCTATCATTTGGGAAACGCAGTTTAACTATTCATTTATTTCTTCTAATTAACGATAAAATTTTGTTACGAATCCAAAATGGTTGCTTAATAAATATTAAAAATTCACTAGTATAGAGACGAACTAGTAAAACAATGGAATAAATTCAAGATGGCGCGGGCGGAACAAATTTGCGATAAAATAAAATCTTAGTAATCGTGAAAAAATCACACTCCCAGGTTTTACATATCTTCACGTTTTAGCGTCCCTAGATGCCAATTGTTTTATTAATTTCGTCGGTTAGTCTGTCGGTTTGTCTCTCTGTCTGTCAGTTACGAGCATAACTTTTCTCAAATTTTAGTCAAAATTTAAGGGTCATATGGGCATGAACTGGTATTCAATTTACCTCAACTCTTGCACAAAGTCATGTACTACATAAGAACGAACTGGTAATTAGTGGAGATCAACTAAAGCATGAAATTTATTTTCTTAGTTTATACATTTTTTTTCTCTTACGACTATCTAAGGATGCCAAAATGTAAAGCCTAAAAATAAATAAAACTGGATTGGTTTGATTATCTGTGAGACATCTTCAACGCATTTCTGTTAATGCGTATTGACGGTAAAATATTTATAAACAAACTAGTTTGTTTATCATTTTCCTGTCGAAAATATCAATTGAGCGTTGTTGTGGTAAAGTTGCTATTGTGTTAAATTCTTTCTTGAAAAAAGATAAGAGAAGGAATACCTCTTACTGATTTTAAATAAGAATTTAGTGCAGAGTTCGGAATTGATACGACCAAACCTTGTTGCTAAAATACCTTTTAACGCTTTTTAAATTAACCGTGGTACACAGCATGGCAGAAAGGTTTGAAATGATCGGAATATTTTTCGGAAATAATTAGTGCGCTAGTAAAACATCACAAATATTTGGCATTTTGGCATGAGAACCTCAACTTGCATCGAAAATATGTTCTGGAACTTGTGGCTAAATTTCGGATCTGGATCAGTGGTCAATAAAAAACGCAACATTGAAAATCCCATAAGAAACGAAGAAACGGAAACGATGGTTTTAGGGCAAGATTATCTAGATCCTACGCTAAATACCAAAGGATTCTTAAAGTCCATAGTTTCCATCCGTACAAAAAACACCGTGTGCAAGAACTTGAAGAAGACGATTTTGAGCGGCGATTACAATATTGTGAAGTTATGAGTGAACGAATTATAAACGATGAAAACCTTCTATTTAACACTTGTTTCTCTGATGAATGCCCCTTTTTCTTAAACGGCATGGTAAATCGTCATAACTGCCCATATTGGTCCGATTCTAATCCCAGACTTTATCATCCATTTAACACCCAACAGCCACAAAAATTAAATGTTTGGGCTGGTATTTTTTGCGATCATACAGTTGGTCCTTTTTTCTTGCCTGGAAATTTGACAGGTGAAATGTATTTACAATTATTACAAGACGACATAGAGCGAGCGTTAACAGCAATAATTGAAAACCAGAATGATCGGCCATACGTTGAGGATAGGTTGATGTTCAATAGGACGGTGCCTCGCCACATTATGCAATATTTGTTCGACAATATTTAGATCAGACGTTTCCAGGTCGATGGATTGGAAGAAAAAGTTCTATTGAATGGCCCACAAGATGACCAGAGTTATCATCTCTGGATTTCTTTCTATATAAAAAGCAAAATCTATCGACTCAGTCGTATAGATTCGTAGTAGATTCTTGTCATTTATTATTGTGCAGTTTTTTTAGATTCAAGTTTTTAAAACCCTAAAATTAAAGATCTCCGTATGCTTGCACAAGTGACGCAAAAGTTAAAAATGCATTAAATAATAACATCATTATCCTCATGTTGTTATTGTTATAGATTGATCTCCACTAATCTGATGTAATAAAGTCTACTTTAACTACTGAACTAAAGTATATGATATTTTAATAATTTTGAAGGAAATCGAAAGACTTTTAAAATGAGGTTTCACTCGTCCCTCCTTTCAATTTAAGATTTTAGGGGTGGTGCTACCCCTGTCTTGTAGAATTATGATCCAACGTTTCGTCTTCGATTATTCAAAACATCTTCAGGGATCTTTCATGCTCGATATTAAAATAGCTTTCATAGAATGAAAAGCAAAATAAGGAGACCATTTTTCTGAAAGCCAGGATTGAGAACTGTGGATATCATATCGTTTCGAAATTCTTGAAATAATTACTTAATAATATTACTCTTATGTCAGTTGAAACATAGCAGGTCTGTCTGATTTATTGCAACAATAAAGACCAACAACCTAAACAGTACGCTCGTACAACGGTTCGTTACAATGTATACGTCCAACAACGTAATGTCTGCAATAACATTTCATTTCCATTGCAGCTGAACGCCGGAATCGCTTGTTCGTCGATTTTTTTTAATTGCTCCGACAAATTGAAACACTCGGTGTAACTGTCTCGTTGCCCAGCTTGGCCTGCGTAACATGCATATGGCGCTCGTCAATTATTTTGCTTAAGAGAGACGTAAGAAATCCGCTTTTATATGAGGTCAGTTTTAATTTGCACACACTTTATCGCTCTTAGCCTTTTGAAGAATATATTTTGTGATTAAAAAAAATTTCCTACAAATAGTAAAAAATCGGTAAATTTCCTTTACCTAGAACTTCCATCGTTACGGATTTTTTTCATTTGTTAGGAATAGTGAAATGTGACCCAGTTTAGTTCAGTACAGGGTTTTCCCGTATATTTTTCCACCCACCTAGAGAGTTTATTTGAATAGATACAGAAATATGAAAGAGGAAGGGCTGTTTGCACGTAGAGGTAAATAAATTGTGAAAATCTTTTCTTTGTATTTCGTGCAAATCAATTTATTAAAAACGTAGCAAAGCGCTTTCGGCTTTCGCCATCATCAGTGCCACCTGAAAGGAAGGAAATCACTTTCTTTAGTTTTCGATAAGTATTTTATGAAGAGAGTTACTAATGTAGAAGTGAAATTGAATCAGGACAAAGAAACTATGTAAAAAAGAGTAATTATGAAGATAACTTTTATTAAGAAGCAATCTGTAATAATAATTCAATAAGTGATCTACTTACTCAGTCAAGTGTGCACAGCAAATCAATCCATAAAGTACCACAAACGGTTAAAAACAGTAAACATTTTAATTATAAGTTACATGTCAAATATATAACAAATCACATTTAAAACTTTTATAAAACAAGGGATCACCCCCTTTTTAGCGACCTAAATTATCATTTCGTTCCAGTTAAGGCTGAAATGTGGTGGTCTCAAATAACAGAGTTTGAAGGTTAAACCTACAAGGAAAATTAGCCCTGTGAGGTTGGCAACCTATCAATATATTTAAAATATAAACCTGTAGGAAAAGAAGTGTCAATGAAGAAGCAAGTTTTAACCAAAATAATTAGAAAATTAATCAAATTGAATGTGGAAGGCCGTGGAAATATTTTATATTATTTGTATATATTGTAAATAAATTGCAAGAGATTCAAATCTAGTAAGGAACTATTAGGGGAAATTTTTCTCAAGTATTTTAAGTTGGTCATATTGATGAAGCAGGGAGTTAAAACCAACTTGTTTATAGAATTATGACTTAAACAATTTTTAAATTTAATTTTGATTTAATAAAAGTATTATTATTCCATTAAAATTGTTTAAATTTCTCCTCTTTATTTAACAACTGTTCTATATGCTGTCCGTTCATTTGAAGACACATTTCAATTCTTCTTTGTATAGTTGCTGTGGCCCGTTGAATTTGTCCGTTTTCTAATTCGGCAAAAGCTGTTCGTATCCTGTCCAGTAAATCTTGTTGGTTATTTACTGGGGAAGCATAGACTTTACCTTTGATAAATCCCTATAAATAAAAGTCTAGAGGTGTTAAATCAGGCGATCGCGGAAGCCATCTCCAAGGGCCATTGGGACCAATCCAGCGATCTTCAAAAATTCGAGATAATTGGAGATAAACTTTAATACTATACCGAAAACATTGAAGCTAAACCTCTCTTGAGAACGCGTTTCGCGTAAAGCGTGCGGATTTTCTGCTGCCCAGAAATGTTCGTTTCTTCTATTTGTTATTCCTTCTCTAGAAAATTTCGATTCATCGGTCCAAAATATTTTTGAAAGGAATTGAGGATCCTGTTGAATTTTCAAAAACATGAATTCGCAAAATTCTATTCGTCGGACGTCATCACCAGGTCTCAAGGCTTGCACGTTTTGGAAGGAATAAGGGTGCATATGATGTTCGCTCAAGATTCTTTGGACAGATGAAGAAGAAATTCTCAAATCGTTTTCTGCAGACGGTATTCAACTTTGCGGGTTTGCGTGTAAATAAGCTAATGTGTTTATTACGTTATCCTCGGCATTTGTCACTGGTTTCGGAATATTTTTTGTAACTTTAACCTTGTCAAAACGCAAAAAGTTCGTTTCAATCCTCTTGAATTTTGCCTTGTTCATTGGCGGCAAATCAGGGTAGCGTTCATTAAACACACGACACGTTCTCACAAAAATTTTATAACTTTCTCCATGAATATAAAATAGATTGAGAATATCAGCGTTTGAGTATTCTCCCATTTCGATTTAGAAGATTTAGTTTATCACGGACAGCTTTCGATAAATAACGCATACTAATCATCCGTCATATTGGATATTAGATCTCAATTGTTTTTCCATGGCTCACCATTGGAACATGTAAACATTTAAGCAAATACATACGATATTTTTATAAAACCCAATTATTTCGAAAATGGTTACGAATAGGTATAGGGAACCTTAATAAAGTTCGATAGAAAATGAAATTCTACATTTGATAGTGCATGAAGTTATAGGGTGTCCCATTTAAAAAAACGGACTTTAGCGGCTTTGAAAATGTGAATGTTTGCCGCTGAATTTAGGACACCCTGTATAAAAATACACAAATTCAATAAAAAAATAGAAACCTAAGATTATTTAACGATCGTCTGCAAAATATGAACATTATATCTTCAGAACAATTTGGTACCCGAAGGCTCATTTTTGGTTCAAGGTCAAGTATCTTAAGAACGCTTGAACCTAGGTATAGGACATGCTACATATAATAGCATTAAAATTCTCCGTAGAATCCAAAAATATCATAAAATACAGGGTGTTCCATTTAAAATAAGCAAGTTGATACCAACTTCCGGTTAAACCGGAAGTGACAGGATGTTGAAAATATTTCAAAAAAGAAGTACACCTTGACCTTACCTTAATCCCAAAATTTGAAATTTTTATCTAAATGGCATCATCAAAAACTTTTAATGAACGGGTTGCGTGAATAACCCTATATATATATATATATATATATATATATATATATATATATATATATATATATATATATATATATATATATATATATATATATATATATATATATATATATATATATATATATATATATATATATATATATATATGAAGTTAGAAAGAAAAGATCTTCAAGAATATGAATTAATATACAGGGTCTTTCATTTAAAAAAACTGACAACCTGTCAAAATTTGACATTTGTAATAATATTTTCGCACTTATGATATAATCTTCTAAATCTTCATAGAAAACCCAACAACTTTTGTATTTCCGACATTCCCGTATCTATTCAAATAAACTCTCTAGGTGGGTGGAAAAATATACGGGAAAACCCTGTACCTAGTCACAGTATATACGTGTTACATATACAGTGAAACTTCTCTTAACGGACACCTCCGAACAATGGACACCTCTGTGTATTAAACCCTCTTGACAACGGACACTCTCAACAATGGACACGGACAGTAAAAATTTGGAACATTTTTAATAAAAACAGTAAAATTTACCTCCTTAAAACAGAACGGACGGATGATCAGATAAATTTTGAAAAACCCACATTTAATGCCGGCATTTTTATTGCACATTATGGGCAATATTTAGATCTATAGGCTGGCTTATGCTGTCTGGCTTGTAGGTAAAAAACAATAGAACATGTCTTCAAACAAAAGAAAGTTTTTGAGTGTTCAAGAAAAAGTTGAAATAATCTAGTACGCGGAAAAATATAAACTTAGTGTTAAAGTATTAGTCGAAAAATTCTGTGTAAGATAATCTCAAACTAGTGATATTTTGAGAAACAAGAGCTATCTTAACAAGCGATTCGCCGATACGGGTTTCACAGTTTCTTGTAACTTTTAATGTCGTAATTTCTTTAAGGGAAATATTTTTGCAGCTGTTCAAAAAACGTCTAGTATTCCTAGATTATGATAATAGTAAAATAGGATCGAAGATACTAATACATGCACCCAGAGTTCACAGTGACAACCAGACATATTTCTTGTTAATATTTAAATCGACTACTGAACTGCTTACGTTCATACGATCATAAAACACCATATTTACTGATTTTATTCCTTTTATAGCTTTTTAAAAGGTTTAGGAATAACATAAATAGCACGCTGTATATAAAGTGTTTTTTGACCTCTTATGAAATTGTCATTTATCTTAAATCAAGTTCCTAAGAGATTGCCTTAAAAAATGCATGTGACAACATCTATTCCCTAGCAGTTTATTCTACTAATTTTCCTGTATTTGGAGGAAGTTTTGAGAAGAATTTTAAATCACCCTCACACAATTCTTCACAACCTTCACAATAAATTTATATTACCATATATCTGTAGGTAAATTAAAGACATTTCACTCATATCATCAACGTTTCCCCGTAGTTTCTAAGACGACACATTAGATCTTCCGAAAGTGTTACGTTTCAACCATAAACTTTTTTACTTATTAATATTTAAATCGACTACTGAACTGCCTACGTTCATACGATCATAAAACACCATAATTATTGATTTTATTCCTAATTTATAGCTTTTTAAAAGCTATTAGGAATCAATAAAAATATCCCGTTCTAATGCTAGTTTTTAATACCTGTCTTATTTCAATTTTATAGCTGCTCTTTTTGATTTTTATGTTTTTAATTGAAAATTCAGCCGCTTTATCAGTTTAATGAGTGTTATTTTCTTTTGATATTTAATCCATATCTTTTAATGTTACCTAAGCCAACGTTGGATTTGTTTAATAATGTGGGAAAATTGCTTCAGTAGCTTGTTTAATAGGTTTAAGTTTAAAGACCATCCCAGAATCCGTATTAATGGGAACATCTTCTTATTACGAAATATTTAAACCGTTATTAAGTTAGAATAGCCTTGCCATATTAATTTTTTTAACCCGCGATCACTCGCGCTCTTGTTTTTTACGTCGTTACTCGCATGTTAGATTTTATCTAATTTTCGAACATTTTATATATGAATAGAATACAGTAGTTTTTTTGTTAATATTTACTAAAGAAACATAAAGTACGTTCATAAAATAAACAAAACTTCTTATTTGGACCATTACAAGGAACTATTAAACATTTATAAAACATTAAACAAAAAAAGTATTGTTTTTTGTTAATATTTATTAAAGAAACATAAACTACGTTCATAAAATAAACAAAACTCATAATTAAAAAATTAATAAAACAAAATCGTAGTTAAAAAGGCAACCACACAGTCTACTCGTCTTCTTGCATAACGCACTCCTGGCATAAAACTGTAGTTTTCAGTGTGTGTTCTTTATAAATCTATTTTTTCTTAATGGACAAAATGAGCATTTTGGCTTTCGCTGGGTACCAACCTCGTTGGCTCGTGCTGCTGGAGGTCCTTTAGAGCCAAGGACATTTCGAATTTTTTGCCGCAGAGGGATTGAAAATGCTTGAACTGTAGCACACTTTAGTAAATGTGGCTTAGCAAGTTGTTTTGCTAACTCGCTAAGGAAAATTATTTCCGGTGTTGCTGATATAAATATTCCTGGAATTTATTCCTGCAATGTTTAGTATTGAGCAAAAGAGAGTGAGTGGCCACCTGTTGCTTACCCTGGTAATGCAGAATTCAGTTTTCATCCTGTCTACAACGTCGACTGCGCCCTTTGTAAGGTTATAAAATGTAATAACCGAAGGCTTATATTTTTCTCCAGTTTCACTATCTATTTCGTCGTCATCGTGAAATGTGGATAATATTAAAACATTTTTGCCACGCTTTGGTATGTATGATGCAAGCATGCTTTGATTTGGTTCTTCTCCATATGCAAACATACTACTTTTGGCTTGGCGAATGTTTGTATCTAGAAATAAATTGCGGATTTCTTTTTCGTTTTTCCTAAGCGTTCCTACCAAGGTTAATTTGTGATTTTAATATAGATCATTGGCTAGCGGTATTGATGTAAAGTAATTATCAAAGATTATATTTCTTCCACTTCCACTACAATGCCTGAGAAGATGTTTAACCACACTTGCAGCATCATTAAGTAACTGAAACAGGCCATCGGGTTGCTTCCCAGCATATATCTCTAAATTGTAGGTGTAAAAAGTTCTTGCATCTGCTGACGCATGTATTTTAATACCGTACTTCGCGGATTGTTGTCTATGGTAACGTATTCACCAACGGAGTAATACTAGACACATTTTTCAACAAAAAAATCAAAAATTATTATCCTCTTTCAGTCTTTCCTGCCTTGTTGCTTTATGTACTAGCAAGTGAAACCGACTCTTAGACATAACAGCCGAAAAAAACTCTGGTGAGGTACAATCTGTAATCCATAGCGCGTTTGTATTTAAATGCTGAGATTTTTTGACTCCAGCTAAGTACAGAACCCCCAAAAAACTTGCATTTCTTCAAAGTTAGTTGGCAAGCAATTTCCCTCTCGATCATATTTAGGTCTCCTAAGGTCAAGCTGTAGATTGGTACACTCCACGATAAGGCCAATAATTTCATCTAGAAAAAATAATTTCCAGCAATTCATATATGTTTTAGCATTTTTTGCAGCACTTTTTACTCTTGGTAATTTCGTTACAATGTTTTTGGAACGCGTTTTACATGGTTACACCATCTTTCCCAACGAAACATAGTTTATTGTCAGTTACCGTTTCAGGCCTCTGAGGTTGAAAGTCCTCGACATCGCATTGCTCGGAATTCGTGTTATGTCCAGACAGCGCATCTTCATCTGATACATCACATTGTACTGCAGCGAAGAAACCATGTTTTTTCAAATCCTTCCAAAGTGCTGATAATTCTTTCTGTCCCTTTTCATACGACAATCAAATCTCGTTCATGACGACAGGAAAAACCCAATATAGGATGGGGGTACTAGGATAGATCAACTAAGCATTCATAAACCAACGTTGCCGAACTTCCTGTTTTGCTCCTAAACTGAAGAAATATGTAAAAATGTTAAAAAAAATCTAACAGCACTAGTGATCGCGGGTTAAAGAAGGGTACTTTATCTTGTCAGTTTTTTTGATGTAAAATATCGTTCAAAAAACCTCTCAGAAGGTTTAGACTCACTGCGTTAACGAAGAATTGGAAAAATTAACTTATTCAATGTAACTTAATTAGCGAATAGTACTTTACCGGGAAACTGCCTTGATTCTAGCCGAACCCATTAGCTTGCACAGTTGTTTTTAAATTACGCGTTTCAAGTTTTAATGATTATTGATTTTTAGCTGGCGTCACGCCCCGCTGTACGTCGGGGAGGTACAAATGAAAGTAGGTGTGCGTTTTTAATTTTAGTATCGAGAGATATGGGCTGTGACAGTTTTTGTTACCGATGAAAACGATAAAAGCAATCTAATAAAAAAATACGCGGCGTGAAAAAGGAGGCAACTACTATAAGCATATAATTATATTATCATATACAGTTACATTTAATCCAAACAGAAATTGAAGAAAATAGTAAGCAGAGCGGATATACAGTATCGAAGTCGATATCAAGCGAATTTATCAAAAAATGGGATATGAGCAATCGAAAATCCTTAGAAATACATAGGCCAATAGGAGAAATGATTGACTTGGATTAGGTACGGGCAACCTTTGCTTAGCTGAGTGCGTAATTTCAGAACTTAATCAGGTCGTGGACCGTAGGTAAGAAATAAGTAGCTAGTAGTGAATAAAAAAACGATAAACATTCACTTGTTTTTGTATTTACTAATTGTAATAGCATAACCAAACATATTAAAAACAAATTAACAAAAACAGATAGAAAAATCAAATGAAAATGAATGAGAGACTTAAGTTTGAAGCTACACTACTCTTATTAAGTCAGCAAAAAAATTACACTACCGAAAACGTGTAACAAACTCTAATAACGTTTCAGAAGAAACCTGGTCCATCATCAATAACCTCAGAAACAAATCAAACCCTGTGACTCAGATCTTGCCAGGGGCTAATGATCTAAATGATTATTTTATTAATGTAAGCAAAAATGTTACCTCTAGTATCTCGCCAAGTTTGGACCCTCTTTCGTTTCTCCCTCCTTCAAAAAATTTAGCTGATAGCTTTTTCTTAAGTCCCGTTAGCAACACTGAACTATTGAAGGTAATAAATAATATCAAAAGTAAATCTTCGTGTAGCACTGATGGCCTATCAATTAGAATATTCCTGAACTTGCCACTCCCAGTCATAGAGGCCCTTACAACATTAATAAATGAGTCCTTTATAAAAGGTGTATTCCCTGATTGCCTTAAAACAGCTATAATTATTACCCTTCATAAAGGCGGCGAAAAAACTAACTCTTGCAATTATCGTCCAATTGCACTACTACCAGTGCTATCAAAAATCATCGAAAGGCTACTGAAGAACCGTCTTATGCCATTTCTCCTGAAACATCAGATAATATCCCCGGAGCAGTTCGGATTTCTACCCAACAAGTGCACCAGTGACGCCATGTTCACGTTGCTTAGAGGCGTCTACTTATCTCTCAATAACAACCACCCAACTGCCTCAGTTTTTTGTGACTATGCGAAAGCCTTTGATCGTGTTAGTCATGAAATTCTGATAAACAAACTAAATTTTTATGGAATTCGTGGTACTTCTTTAAATTGGTTCAAATCTTATCTTGGGAAAAGGCAACAACTTGTAAGGGCTAATGGTTCCGATTCTGATTGTAAGTTGATTACAAGTGGAGTCCCTCAAGGTTCAGTCTTGGGACCTATTCTTTTTTTGTTATACATTAATGATATCACGAACCTTAAAATTAATGGAAGAATCTCCCTTTTTGCTGATGACACAAGCATAACATGGAGTGATTTTGATACAACGTCTTTACACTCTAGTATCTCCAAAGACTTGGTTATAATTAAGGCTTGGTCCGATTCCAATATGCTTTGTTTTAACGTCGATAAAACGGTGGCGTTATCTTATAAGGGAACTTTACAACCACTTCAGGTACATAACAGCAATATTGAATACGTAGAGTCGGTTAAATTCCGGGGTTTAAATATAAATAACAACCTAAAATGGTCTAATCATATTGACACCTTAACTAAAAAACATTCTACCGCCTGCTTCGCCCTTCGATCAGTTTCAAAAGAACTAGACGTTCCTTCTGCCAGACTTACTTATTTCTCTTTATTTGGATCCCACCTCCGCTATGGCCTTCCCTTTTGGGGCTGCTGTACCACCGAGCAATTTCGTAGTATTTTCATGCTTCAAAAGATAGCCATTCGTTATTTGTTTGGTCTAGATAATAGAGCTCACTGCCAATACTATTTCAAAAAACATGAAATATTAACACTTCCTGCATTATTTATTTTGGAAACGGTATGTTTGCTAAGAAAACATATAAACACCCTCCCAGAAAGGCCACAACATGTATACCCTACCAGAAACTCTAGGCATGATATTTATCTTCCCATTCCTTCCACAGAATTAATAAAAAATCAATTATTTACAACGCCATAAAACTTTACAACAATCTGCCAGTACATTTAAAATCTATCCCTATGCTTGCACAATTTCGAAAAAACACCAAAGCATACCTCATTGAGAGACCATTTTACAGCCTTAATGATTTTTTATTCAGTGAGTAAGTCTCTTTAAATTGTCACTAAACTCGCTTGTTTACTTAAATCTTTTGTGAGTCATGTCCTAACTCGTAGCATAGAATTTTGTAAATCATTATATAGGGAAAAGAACTGTCGAACATTCACTTAAAACTTAATCATTTTTGTTAGGTATTGGATTAAAAACAATTTAATTCTTTTTCTATACTACATTCTACACTAGTTCAATATACCTTCTGTTTAACATCACAATTATTTGTATAACTATAATAACATAGAGTTTAAGGTCGCATAGTTGCAATTTTGATTTCAATGTCATCGAAATTATTCACCTCGCACATGTGTGTTTGTTTACTTTTATAAGGTTATCATGATTCATTTACTGTTTGCAATGTTATGTTATATTCTAACGTGTGTTTTACGATTTGGTAAATTGATAATTTACATTTTTAAAAAAAGCACTGACCTGTCGAAATTATTTTCGATTAATGTTTTGATATGTCTTATTTTTAGGTATATTTTGCTTTGTCCATAAAATTGTAAAATTTTTCTGCGGCAATAAAGCATACTTTTGTTTGTTTGTTTGTTTGAGAAATAAGATGATCAATATTGGGGTCCTTATCACTAGTACATAGGCGCAGTGCTTTCTAAATTAACACCTGTAAGCCAAGTACGATGCTTATTTTTATTAATTTTCGTGATTGAACAAGGCTGCTCACATTTATACGTACAGTCGAATGGACTTAGAGTACAAGTTTTTGGTGAATAATGCAATGCAGAATTATCAAATCACATTCTTACACATACATAGCGGTTGCTCTTTCCTTTAGAATTCCTATATAACTTTTTCATAAACGGACCATTGAAGGCGCACCATCTCTGCACACATACACCACTGCAACAATATTGCTCAAAACAGTAGTGGTCCCTTATAGCCAGTAATTCCTTTGTCACTAGAAATTCTTCATCAATACCTCGTATAAAAATAGCTAACTGGGTTGTATCAGATAAATCGGTACTTTTATCCAAAGTAATTTTTGATATCACTAGCCATCATATCTATACGTCGAACAACAATACGTTGCAATAAGCTCACTTTCTCAAACTCTCTCGTCTTTTCTGGGCACAAAAGTTCTGCAACATCTACTAGGCACTTTTTAACAAACTCTCCCTCAGAAAATGACTTCGATGTTTTCGCTGTTTTCGAACTAACTTTAACAACACTGTCTAGATTTGATCTTTGTGAATAAAACATTTGTTTCTGTTTCCCTAAATCGGTAACGAGTTATTTGAATTTTATCCTTTCTTTGTTATATTAATGGTAATATAATACTTGCTACAAAGACATAGGTTTAACACCGTGCATGACAAAACATCAGTTCAAGTGTTTCGGAATGAAAACATTCTGTGCCGCTTTCCGCTTTTTTAAACCAGACATCTTGATCAATTTTTTTCTTCTTAGCTGAATTTGCTTGAATATTTTCCGCGTCTTTTCTTATCTTAGAAGTAATGAGTTGACACGCGCGTTGAACGGTTTATATATTTCCCGCAATAAGCAGCTAGAATACTCTCGAATCAAGAGTCTTGATCGTACGCGAATATTTGCGATTCAAGGTCATCGGGTGGCTATATTTATTTTGGAGATACAGAGTTTTAAGTTTAAAAAAAGTTAACTTTGACACCCTGTATCTCAAAAATAGGACATTTGCGGACTTTTTTTTTTCTGAAAATGATCTAAGGAATCAGTTTTGAGGAATTATGAATCCAACTAAAACTGGACCAGAGCCTACAAAGCTATGCTAACAAAAGATAAAAAAGTCAATGGCGCATATGTTTTTCTTAGAAAATTATTGCAGCGTCATCCCACATGCACGCCCCTGGTTAAGCAGTCCACGCATTTTTATCCGTGAAATGTGTGCTAGTTTTGATAACTTTTCCCCTCCAAATTTCGTTCGGATTGCTACAGTCATTTTGAACAAATTTGGAATTAATCAAAAAAATCAATCCTGTATCTCAGAAACTAAGTAAGCCATGTTGATATGGACTTGTATAGTTTTATTTTTGGGGATAGAATCTTCATACCAGTAATGACACATGTTTTTTGGAACAACCTGTATACAATATGTGTTCTCTTTCACTTTGGTTAATAAAAGGTAGGATTTATTCTGAACTGTTTCAGCGATTAAACGTGGGAAACCAAATTTGACGTCACCCAGGGAATCTGAAAAACGAAGATCTGAAAAAATCTCACAGTGTGATTTTTTATGAGGCAGTTAAAATTGATAACAAATAGATAAATTCAAGTAAAAGCATTGAAGTTCGAGCTCTTTATTAGTTACGAGTATCCACAAGCATCCGGCGAGTCACTTTACTTGGAAATTGTTAAATAAACTTGGTTTTAAAATCATGTTTTGAGTTCAATAGTTTTCTCCGAAACAGAAACCCCAGCAAACTCACCAGCTAAGAAAAAAAGTGACTGGTTCTCAGCCAACAATACTTTTAATTCTTCCAATATTCTTACAACATTACAAGAATGACTGCGTCAGAATAAGTGCTAAATTACAGAAAAAAAAATGAACGAGAGTAGCTACTGTTCCTTTCACGCTTAATATACCGTATCAAATCAAAATGAATTCAAGCCATCGACCCTTGAAGCAACTAGAAAATCGACGACTGGTATTTTATTATTATTCTATGAAAAGGATATGAGTAACTATGGAAACGGTGCAATGATCATTCGCGGTTGGCTACAACTCTGTATATCCATGGAAACGGCCTGCTTGTGACATCTTAGATCTGTGTGGTGTACTTTACAGGGTTGCGCAATAATGTGACAAAGTACCATATCTCCCTTGAAGCAGCTAGAAAATCAACGACTGGAATTTTATTGTGGAATCAGTTTACAAAAGTGTGACACCTAAGAATTTTTTTAAATGTGACACCCTATTAATTTTTAAATATTCGGATTTCCCTAGAAATTTTCCATATAACACCATATTTGGTTTTACATTTTATTTTGACGTTGCCAAATTATTTCGCATATCTGGGATCATATGGAATTACTATGAACTTATTAGGAGTCTCAGGTGCTTGAAGAGTAGTGGCATCTTTTAATATTTTGTTATGCTTATGTCTATTTACTAATTTATGTACAATTTTATCATTATATCCATTACTTTTAGCTATATTATTAATCCGATTCATTTAATTGTTAAAACGTTCTTTACTTAATGGAAAATTGACTAAGAAGAAATAAAATGCTGCCATTTTGTGTTGACGGCAATAAAATGAGTCGGATGTTATATACCTACCAGTATTAGTAAGTTGCAAATAAATATCAAATTCTAATTTATCGTTATTTCTAATAACTAACGTGTCGAGAAAAGGCAATTGCCCATTGTTCTCCTTTTCGTACGTAAAATTAATGGAAGGATATTTATTGTTTAATGTTTCTAAGAAAGTGTCCAAATTTTCTGTTTTAGTATCAAAAACAGCAAATAAATCGTCTACATATCTATACCACACCCTTGGGAAATACTTGAGTTCTTTTTTGAATTGGGTTTCTAGTTTACCTATAAATAAATTTGCAAGGAACCTTGCAAGTTGTTTATAATATTTATTGTTGAACTGAAAAGAATTTTGGTTCATACGTAATTTTGTGAGAAGCAAATATTCATTAATAATTTCTTTCTTCAAATTATTGTTTGCAAGTAGTTTCTTTAGGTACTCTAAAGCTAGTGGTATGGGTACACTAGGAAACAATGAGGTTATATCAGAAGATATTAAAATTTCACCTTCTTTTAAGTGAACATTTTTAATTTCATCTAAGAATTCTAACGTGTTGGTAACCTCAAAGTTATAGTACGAGATATTTAATTTGCTGAATTCTTCTATTAACCATTTTGAAATATTGTACGTTGATGATCCAACAGCTGGAACAATAGGTCTCATGTACTTCCCAGGTTTATGGATTTTGGGGAGGTAATAGAGTTTAGATAACTGTGGATTACTATGTGTTAGTTTGAATTTTAGTTTATCGGACAGAAGGTTTTTACACTGTTTTAAGGTATTTTTTATTTCTGTTATCATTTTTGACAACGGATTTTTCTCAATTAAATCGTAAGGACCAGTTTGAATCAAATTGTATACTCTTTCAAAATAATCTGTTTTGTCTAGTATAACAACTTTATTTCCTTTCTCAGCTTTTAAATAAAAACATTCTTTTTTCTGCAGTCCCTGGATAACTTCAGTAGGTATTTTTACGAGAAACATATTTTGACTTGTTGTTAACAACGTCTTTTGAGATTTGATTTCTGCAAGGCTCTCTAATATATCCCTTAGTTGACTCTGGCACGTACTGAATGGCACTTTCGATATTCGCTATAATAGTTTACTGGAGGCTCTGCAAAATTCAAACCTTTATTTAAAAGGGCGATCTCTCTATTATCGAAGGACTGAGAAGAAAGGTTCTCTAAAATGTTTTCGACTTCTGAAGAAATTTATTTTTGTGGTTTCAGCTTTCTCAGTTTGTTTTTAAGTGAATACATTTACTTTAAATGAATACATTTTCTTCAAATAAAAACATTTTCTTCAAAAGGACTGTTAGGACTTGTATTGGTAAGTTCATAGGGACGTTACGCCATAGGTATATACCTACAAACACAAGCTGCTATATTGCTACCGTTTATTCATCTGGCTTACTTGACTGTTCTAGATAGTATTCGTCCTACACAAGTTGTATAAATCCAAGTTAACTATGCATCCGATAGAATTCTGATCTAAGTGGTGTAATAGTCGAACTCTTTTAAATCAGTAACTCGAATTAAGGAATGAAGCCCACTCGGTGGGAAAAAATAATGACTCGCCATATTTCAAAAAATACGAAGAACACTAATTTTTTAATGAGACGTTGAGCATGATCGAACAACAAAATTATTAATATCGGTTACATTGTTGCCCCGATTTCAGTCGATTTAGTTAGGCTACACGGTTATTATTATTACAATTTTAAACAATGTTTAAAAAGAGAAATATATTAGACACTTTAGTGACATCTTAGCATAATGGCGACCACGCGTCCTACTCAAAGCCCAAGAACTAAAAGATCATCACGAAAAAATTAAAAATGTTTTTATTGGTGACTCGAAAACTATTCAAATCGAAATAATTGAATGCATTTTTGATTATTTAAATGATCATGTAAAAAATGAAATAATGAACACACAGTTTTTTTTCTGTGTAAGTGGATGACACCACTGATATTACGTAAACCTCCCAGTGCTCCATAATTTTAAGATACGTTAATTCAGAAGGTTCAGTAGTCGAGAGATTCTTAGGATTTTATAATGTCAGCTCCGATAGAACGTCGGAGAATTTATGTTTTCTATTGGATCAAATTTTGGACGAATTTGACTATAAACATAAATTAATAAGGCAATGTTACGATGGCGCAAGTTTGATGTGTGGCCATCTAAATAGCCTTCAAAAAAAAAAAAAAGAAAAAGCGCCGCAGGCTGTATTTGTCCATTGTCTTGCGCATCGTCTTAATCTTATGATGCAGCAAAGTTTAAAAATATTTCTAAATTTCGAATTTTTTTTGCAAGTCTTAGTGGTATTCCCTTATTTTTTCATCACTCAGCCAAACGAACGTATGCTCTTACATCTGCATCTACGAGCCGTATACCAAGAATTACAGAAACTCGTTGGTCTTCAAATTCGAAGTTAGTAAATCTGATTGTTCAAGACTGGAATAAATTAAAAGACGTCTTTGAATTTATTACAAACTGTGACAAATCTGATGAAAAATCAATCCGGTTTGCGAGAGGATTTTTATGTGAGATGAACGATTTTGCATTCACGTTTCTGGCAATAGCGTTTAATGACATTTTTTCAATCACGAACATACTATTTGCGTTCTTCAATTTTTGAAGAACATTCATTTTTGCATATCCGATATAAAACGCTGTCGTGAGGCGCTCTATAAAAAAAGAAATGAATATTTTTTTAATACCATGTTTGATAAAGCAAATTCTATTACATAAATAAATCATTACAAACGTGAGCTTGCTAAGCTTTCACCTGAAGAAATTAGGGCTAAGTATAGAACCCTTTTTTATGAAATATTGGACTACATTTTGATGGAAATGACACTAAGCTTTTAAGACTGTGAAAAACTTACATTTTTATGTTTGGCAGATTCTGCTAAATTTTTCGACTGGCCCATTTGAAAATTTGTTACAGTTATATGGGGAAACATTTTCAAAAAGTCAACGACTTAAAAATGAGTTTGGTCTTATTTTTGCTAATGATAGTAATTGGAATATATCGCTGCAAGAGCAAGTGAAAAAATTTAATGAAAATAAAGATATTTTAACGAAAGCATATAAAGTGTTTACCCTTATTTTGACAATCAAACGTGTAAAAACTTATTTAAGAAATACAATATCTCAAGAAAGACTTACATCTCTAGGCAACATTTCAATTCAAAAGGAATTTCTGGAGGAGATTAGGGCAACTCATCCATTTTATGAGGCTGTTATAAATAAATTTGCTGCTATGAAGGATAAGAGAATTGATTTAGTATACAAAATTTAGGTAAGTCGTAAAAAAGTATTCTACCCCTTCCACATATAAAAAAAATTGCTTCATTTGTACTTCAGTTATTTTTTCACCCGCGAGCCGCCACTGCAACAGTTTACATTGAATGTCAATACGTCACTGAAATAGACCGACAGACATAAGATGAACAATTAATATAGTTTATAAAGCTTTAGTTATGTCAGTTGAATTTCTGGCATATTTATTTATTTCCCACTCATTATATACAGGCTTTTGTCCCTTAAACTCTGAATACAATAAAAACCGACAACGCTGCACGGTGGTACCACGGTACTATTTCCTATCGTCGAACGCGGCCGGGTTGTCGCTCTGATAGATCAATCAGATCTATCATATTATAAATTGGATATGTCGAAGGAATCAATTACCATGTTAATTAGTTAACCAATACTCTGTATATGGCTAGAGAATGCCATAGCTGACGCCTCTCTAAAAGGACTCGGTTCTGTGATTTATTATACGCGGTAATTTTGTTGCTGCACATGTAGTACTTTTTACCTCGTTAGCTTTTAGTTACGGTTAATTTACCTTTATGGAATTAAGTAAAAATAAATTTGCGCTTATTTAGTCTTGATTATATGTGTTTTCCTGGACTTCAACATCGAATACTCACACTATAAGCTTGATGGGGACTTCAATATAGCACTTTTTTCGTAGAAATACGCCAAAAACAAGGTTTCTGAGACTGCAGTAGCCGTCTTGCTTTAGCATCAATTCTTAACCCTTTATCGGTCAAGTTATAAAATTTAAAACATACATTTATTGGTCATTGTAACCATATGGATACGTTGAATTCAAACGCATCTTTTCCGCAATCCTTGTACTTTACAGAGTTTAGGGCAACGAAACCACTTGGTTACAACTGTGAGTAGGAGGGGGAACTAAGAGTCGAGGCGCGCTCGCGATAAACTGAATTTTGTTTGCCACGTGTGAAGACCTGTTGCGTTGTATTTTTGTGGTTATGTTGCAACTAGATATAAATGTAATTATTTGAACTAATAAAAATTATTCCAGTTTTATTCCAAATTTAGTGGTATTTTCTAGACATAACAGGTGAGTAATTTTATAGATTATTTTAGTATAAGCTTGAGGAGTTTCATAGAAAACTCTTGTAGAAATCAGCGTAACCATCTGGTTACATTGCCCACTGTAGATATCGATTTTTAGATTTTCGCGCCCATTTACCGCTATGGATGAATATAATTCAATTCGTTCTTGTTCCTTTTACGGAAAAAGTAAATTTCATCTGCCACCCCTTCCTCAAGTTTCGGATAATTCTGATTCATCAGACGATGAGGAAGAAATGACTTTGAAACAAATTCAAGACAAAATACGGGAAGCTAAGATTTTGTCGGAAGGTAACATTTCATAAAAGACTGCATTTTATTTTATATAATATTATAAAAATTTTAGATGGTAATATTTCGGATATCGACCATACCTCTGACGAAGAGGCAGAACAAGTTATTGAGCCACCCCTAAAGAAAAAAACTACCAGAAGTAGCATTCAACTGGACCAAAGAAGATTTACCAAAAATTAATAGGAATGACACTTTTATTCCTGTTTTCAATGATGAAGTGCTCACTTCTATTGAATATTTTACCAAAATGTTTTCACTTGACATAATGTCTGATATTATTGAGCAAACTAATCTTTACAGTACTCAAGTAACAGGGACATGTATCGCGACGAACGCCAACGAGATGACAGATTTTATATCCTGTTTATTATATACATCCTATCAAGATTACTGGGCAAGCGGTACACGTATTGAGCAGGTAGCATCCTTGATGCCAATTAGAAGTTTTAAAACGCGTTTTATACACTTCAATAACAACAATGACATTACGGATAATACTACTGACCGATACTTCAAGGTACGTCCTTTTGCAGAAAAGATCCGAGCTAATTTTCGAAATTATCATACTGATAATCAGTATTCAGTGGACGAGACCATGGTTGCCTATAAAGGGACCCGGGCAGGCAATCTACGGCAATATATAAAAAACAAACCCCATAAATGGGGGTACAAATTTTTTGTAGATGCAGGAGTTTCTGGCTACGTCCTGGACTTTATACCATACCAGGGAGCTACCACTTTTTCTCAACTTGTTGGAACCAGAAATGAAATAACTGAAGAAGAATCAAATTTGGGCGTTGGAGCTTCCATTGTTATAGCCCTTTCAAAATCCCTGCATGACCCTGATAATTCAAGTCTCTTTTTCGACAATTATTTTGCAGGCCTGCAACTTTTCCTTTATCTCAAAAATAAAATGAAAATATATAGCCTTGGAACACTACGCAGCAATAGAATCGCTGGATGTCCCATTGATACAGACAAAGTCCTACAAAAACAAGGGCGGGGAAAATATGACTACAAAATTGACAAAGACAAAGGTATCATCATTACAAAATGGGTAGATAATAAACCTGTTTTATTAGAAAGTACCCTTTATGGCGTAGAAACGCTAGGTACTGTAAAAAGATTTTGCAAAAATGCCAAATCAAAAATAGATATAGAGTGTCCATCAATAGTTATACAGTACAACAAACATATGGGGGGTGTTGATACAGCAAACGCTCTAATGGGTCTGTACAAAACTCCCCATAAGACAAAGAGATGGTATTTTTGTATTTTTGCTTACCTCCTTGATGTATCTGTGGTAAATGCATGGCTGCTTTACAGAAAAGACTGCGTTGCTCTAGGCCAGAAAAAATACATGCCACTTAAAAACTTTAGGCTAGATATTGCCAAGTCTTTAAGTAGTTGTGGAAAGGAAGCCAGAAAGGGCCGACCTAGTGCTGAAAGTACTGATATACCCAAAATTCGGCGGCCAGTTGTTGAAAGGCCACATAACGCTTCAAGGTTTAATTCCTTGGGACACTGGCCTGTATATACCAGTAAAGGCAGGTGCAGAAATTGTACTAAAGGGACGAGCCGCATGAAATGTATTAAATGCGACACCAGACTATGTTTTACAGAAGCAAAAAATTGTTTCAAAGATTTTCATGTTAATCAAAATTAAATTGATTATTATAATAAAAACAATTTTATTTAATAAAAAAGTTCTTTTATTGTTCAATGTTACCATATGGTTACAATTCATATTTTCATAAAATTTATAAGTAAAGAAATATAAATACTAATAAATAGATCAGCATTTTTTTCTGATATAACAGCAGAAGTTTCAGAATTTTACAAGACGTTCTTAGCGTTGTGACCGTTAACGGTTATAAAAATCTATGTTACCATATGGTCACATAAACCGATAAAGGGTTAATATCCTGCTTCATACCTTTTTTTTTTGAACTTTTTCTGTGGTAGAGATAAACAAGCAATATTTGCTGATTCTTCTATGTCTGAAACATCCATTTTGTCCACACAGAATCAAACAATTCGACTTCCTCAAACTTTTCGCTATGAATTGTCAACTTGACGTTGTTGATAAAATAAAAACTGCTTATGTTGCTCTGGCAACAGATCACGGCTGCCTTCATAATTTAATGAGAATGCTATCGAATGTATTGATAATGAAAATCCAAAAATATATCCAGCATTTTCTTGTAAATATAAAATACAGGGAGGGTGAAAAATGTTATGTACTATATGGGATGTAAGTACATTAACCAGTCTCGAACTTTTTTGCCAGCAAACTCGTCCTCGACTGCTAAATGTTACTTACATCCCTTATAGTATAAATACCTATTAAATGACAATTGGATTTAAGAAATTATGGTTCTTGGGATTAGACTGTGTCAAATTGGAATTAATATCCGACGTTTCGCCTTCGATTGCACAAGGCATCTTCAGGGAACTTTACTTCACGAGATCTGAACACTGAATGAGCTCGAAGAGATTCAGACGGGCTGTTAGACTCTATTTATGCTCACCGAACCCTCATCCTGTGTTAAGATCGGTTTCAACGTGTGATGTAGACCGTAACGGTGTAGCGTTTTTATTGTTTTTTGTGGCACAAAGTGGTAATTTAGTTTTCCAAAAACTATTTTATTTTTAAAAGTTGTAAATGTTATACTGCGAACTAAGTAAACTGAGCAGAAATTAAATAAAAAAAGAGGTTTTGAAATATCAATAATTTAATTAAATGTAGTAGTAGATGTACAATAATAATATATTCAAAATTTTGTTAAATTTCCTGGTACGTAAAAGAAAAATTATATAGAATAAATACTATGGTTATACGTTAGACATAGAAATACATTTAGGTTATAAAGGAGTGACATCGAAACTTGGATTTTACATAAAACGAATAAGCGTATCTGATTCGATTAATAAAAAATACGAATGTAGGTATATAAGGATCGAATATTAACAGCTAAATATGACGTATGATATAGGTAATTATATGTAAATAAGCTTGAGCCAAATAACCGTAAATCTGTAATAGATAAAAAAGGGATAAGTTAAATAAAAAAAAATATATATATATATATATATATATATATATATATATATATATATATATATATATATATATATATATATATATATATATATATATATATATATATATATATATATATATATATATACAGGGTGCCCCAAACTCGTTGGTACGTTAGCCGTAAATCCAGATGTAGCCGTGGAATTTTATTCAAATTCGGAACGGAGATAAGAGGTCAACTGAACTCTCAAAGCAAAATATTTTCACATTTCTGTTATTTCCGGGTTGAGCGGAAGTGACGTCACCTTTGTTATCTTAAATGGGACACCCTGTATATATTAATTAATTTTGTTTTGTTGTTTAATTCTGAACATTTTTTTATGTCATATTATACATTTATTTTATACAGGGTGGTTCAAAAATCGTATCATGTAACACATTTTCTTTTTGCAATAACTATCATTTTTTAAATGGAACACCCCGTATATTTTCTAAGTAATGTTTTCTCTGTAGAATGCTTATTTCAAAAAGTTATAATGTTCCTATATCCATCTTCAACGGTTTTTTAGATATTCAGGTTTTTATACTGGAACGTACTAAATATCCTAAAATTTGTGAAATTTAGTAGCTGGCTATGATATGACAAGTTTTAGCAAAACAAATTATTGTTGACTATCAGAAGAGCAACTTAGTCAACTACAAAATTTTACAAAACGTTTCGAGTTTTGCTTTCGTTATGATCAGTTTATGAAAGTAGACATTACTTTATTACCATGTTATCATAAGGTGAATAAAGGGTATTGAAAATTCAGAATATTTGCGTTAATTAAAAAGGACCTATAATTACTCACGTTCTGATATTCTAAATCTGTTTATTATTCATAAGAATAATCGAATAGAAGCAAGAACATGTACAACATTTAACTAATAATATCCCTATCTACCATCACTAAGCGAAAGAAAATTCAGAAAAGTTGAAGTTAATTTAACATACTGACGGTTTTAAACAAACAAATTTAGGTTAGTTTAAAAAGAGAATGAAAAGGTTAGAGTTAGATACAATATTAACATAAAAACGGGTTTGGCGGCAATAAGTATTACGAACAAAAGCCTTAAAACTAATACGTCCATTAAAACAATAACAAAAATAAATATTATTCCAAACACTTTCTTAAACATCAATATGAATAATGATGAAAATAATGTTACTTATCGAAAATGTCCTCCATTGGCCGCTAAACATTTCAAAATAGATGTTTCAACATGCTGAGTGGTAGCTCTTCTAACTTCTTCACCGTCCAGGTTTCGAAAAGCTACGCGTACCCTAGTTATTAAATCATCCTTGGAAGTAACTGGAGTTTGATAAATCCTTTCCTTGATGGTGCCCCACAGATAAAAATCTAATGGTGTAAGATCAGGTGACCGAGGTGGCCATAACCAAGGACCCATTCGTCTAAACCACCTGTCATCGAACAAGTTATACAACAAAGTTGAAATTTGTTGAGTGCAATGTGCCGGTGCACCATTTAATTGATACCAGCAGGATAACCTTACGTCAGGGGTTAAATAATTTAAAAATGGCCCTAAAGTATTGTTAAGAATATCTGAATACTTTTCTGAATTAAGATTTTCATCGTAGATGCAATACTGAAACTTATTGTCCATTAGTATACAAAAAACATTGAAGCCAAATTTGTCTTGAAATCCTCTTTCCTTTATAAAATGTGGGTTTTCTTTTGCCTAAAAATGAGAGTTCCTTCTGTTAAAAATTCCTTCTCGTGTAAATTTTAACTCGTCCGACCAAATAACTTTTTGTACAAAACTGGGATCTTCCTGCATTTTTATTAAAAACATCTCGCAAAACTGAACGCGCTGAATAGCATCTCCCTCTCTTAAAAATTGCGCTGTTTCAAACTTATAATTGTGCATTCCGTTTTTGTTTAAAATTCTTTCAATAGACGAATAGGAAATTCCCAAATCACTTTCTGCACTGTAAATCGAAGCGTGAGGGTAAGCTTCAAAATATCCTAAAACGTTAATGGTATTGTCTTCATCTCCAGCCAGTAATCGGACTAACCTGAATCCGTTCGGTTTTAATATCACCATGGTTTTTAAAATTAGCCTCAAATTTTCTAAATTTTCTTTCGTTTATTGGTGGTAGTTGAGGATATCGTTCGTTAAATGTTCTACATGTTCTTGCCACTATTCGATTACATTCTCCATGAATAATAAACAGATTAAGATCAGAATGTGAATATTTGCCATTTTTGAAATTAGGGGAAGAAAAGGTCAAAGCTTGTTACTGTTCTGACAGTCAACTGTACTTTTCTTTTTCCAGAACCTGTCATATCATGCATAGCCAACTACTAAATTTTACAAATTTTAGGATATTTAGTACGTTCCAGTATAAAAACCTGAATATCTAAAAAACCGTTGAAGATGGGTATAGTAACATTTTAGCTTTTTGAAATAAGCATTCTACAGAAAAAACATTACTTAGAAAATATACAGGGTGTTCCATTTGAAAAATCATAGTTATTGCAAAAAGAAAATGTGTTAACATGATACGATTTTTGAGCCACCCTGTATAAAATAAATGTATAATATGACATTTATCTTGTTGGGTCATATTAATATTTCGACCCACCAAATTTTTGTCTCTTTATGTTTAGTAGTTTCTAAAAAATTGCCATTTAATTAGTGCCATCTTTTCTTCCAATTTTTTATTTAATCTCAATTATCTCAAAAAAGGTTAAAGATAAAGGTACAAGTATGTTATAAAAAAATATCCAGAATTAAACAACGAAACAAAATTAATTAATAAATACAGGGTGTCTCATTTAAGATAACAAAGGTCACGTCACGTCCGCTCAAACCGGAAGTAACAGAAATGTTGAAATATTTTGCTTCGAGAGTTCATTTGACCTCTTATCTCCGTTCCAAATTTGAATTAAATTCAAAGGCTACATCTGGATTTACGGCTAACGTAGCAACGAGTTTGGGGCACCCTGTATATATATATATATATATATATATATATATATATATATATATATATCAAAAAAACAACTAAACGCCATAAAAGACAAAAGACATAAACAACCTAAATAAATTGTATATATCTTTACTATAACAGTGTTCGCTCAGTCGCTTGTAATTTGTTTGTAATAAACGTCCACAATATTTTTAAAATGTAAATTAAATATGTGTAGTATATGTCAGATATGTGGATTATGTATACTTTTTAGTCAACTATTTTACGTTCTATGGTAAGTCCTAAATTTTTAATACTTTATAAACTTAAAAAAATAGTGCTAAACAAATTTTAGGTTTGAAAAAGACCAAAACTATGGTCGAAACGTCACCTTAGAAACGAAATATATGTTTAAAAATATGTACTAATTTTGTTGTTATATATATATATATATATATATATATATATATATATATATATATATATTCTTCCTTCATAGATGGAAAAAAACGTTGTAAATAATGAATTCGTTATTTGGATGATATATTTATTATATGGCAACATGGTCATACAGAGCTCGAAAAATTTCTGACTCACGTAAATTTAATCCACTTCAGAATACAATTTACTTTAGGGTTAGAGGAAAACAACAAACTTCCATTTTTAGATGTTCTGGTCACAAAATTGCATAACGGACATTTTGAATATACCGTGTATAGAAAACCAACACCTACAGACAGATATTTAAATGCAAGATCACATCATAACCCAGCACAAATTCAAGCTGGGGCGAATAACCTAATATCCAGATTCGTGCGATTAACTGAAACACAGACGAGACAAAACGAACTTAATATAATATCTAGTGCTTTAAAAAAAATGGCTATACAAATAGCACTATAGAGAAAGCTATTATTGCACAGGGTTCCCGAACAACGAACAGCAAAAATTATGAACCGGGAAAGCAACAAGTAGCTTACCATATGTAAAAGGCACAACAGACAGAATCGAAAGAATTCTTAGGAAACACAAAATACAAATAATACCCAAGCCACAAACAACTATAGCGAAACTACTTTGAAACCCCAAAGGTAAAATCAAACAGGAAAACCACGGAGTATACTATATTCCGCGCCAGGACTGTGAAAAGTTGTACGTAGGGCAAACTAACAGGCGAATGACAGCAAGAGTGGAAGAGCATAAACTCACCTTCAGAAACAAACAAACAACCTCAGTTCTATTCCTACATCATTAGGAAACTGGCTACAAAATAAATGTCGATGAGTGTAGGCAGATTGCCAATATATCACATTATCGACTTTTGGTTTATAAAGCAGTTTATAAACGTTCTTTTGGTCTTTTTATTTAATTGATATTTATCAATTTCTTCGAGACCAATGGTTCTTTTTAACGCTATTAAAAGAATTGCAAAAATGTGCCAATTTTGCATTAAAGAAAATGTTCGTCAATTTAAATATCACCTTTAAAAATATCTTTTTTCTTTTTTATAATAATGTTATGTTTGTTACATTGTTAATTTATGCTATAAATCTCTTGTTACAAACTTACTATTATTAAAAGACCCTACAGGTATTTTTATATAAGAGGATACCTATATGCAAGGTATCCAATTCTTCGTTAGCAATATGTAACTTTCAATTGTTTATTATTGTTAGTCATGGCCTGACTATTAAATTATGCATCAGAAAATCTATTTGCGTGTTTGTGAAAAGTGCATACTAATATATATTTTTGAAAAGGTAAAAAAAAGAGAAATTTTATTGTCTATAAATATATAGGATGTTGCGTTTAAAAAAATAAAACTAGAGTCCGATAACTTTTTGACCTGACCCTGTATACTAATTTCGAAAGCGGAATTGAGTTCTACGGGAAAAGTTATATAAGAAACGGTTTTCACATTTTCGATAAGTTTTCTGATAGTTGAGATACGAGGGGTGTCTGAAAATGCAACATTTTCAATTTAGCCTTGTATCTTAAAAACTAAAAGGGCTATGATAATTTTTTTACAGCATCTTTACAAACTATTACCTGAAAAACAGTCTGGGTTTCGACGCGGTCACAGTTGCTCAACCAGACTAACTGATGTAACTGACGACATTTTCAAAGCTCATGACGAAGGCAAGGCAAGTGTATTAGTGATGCTGGACTACTCAAAAGCATTTGACATCATCAAATACTTCCAGCTATTTTACACTACATTGGTTTCTCCGTAGCCGTTAGTGCTATTATTAAATTATTTCTTACGGATAGTGTGCAGCATATAGAAATTAGAGGAAAACAATCAGATTCAATTAGGGTAACTCGAGGTGTACTGTACTCAATATATACATCAACATTTGTAAAGCAGCTAAAATATTGCGACTACCATTTATACGCTGACGATAGATATATTTGTCATTTTACCCTCATAAAGTAACAGAAAACAATCTGAAAATTAACCATGATTTGGTAGCGATTAATCAAATTATAAAAGAACATCTCTTAAAACCTAATCCTAATAAAACCATAGCTATGTTGTTTTGCCGGTTTTTTTCGGTTAGAAATCATATCTTGAGTCAACTTGACTTGCAACTTGCTGATTCTAATATTTTGTTTAAGGACGAGGCTCGTAACTTAGGTCTAATTCTCGATAGTAAGCTGAGGTTTAAATCTCACTTGACTGCAAAATTAAAAATCGCTTATGCAACTTTCAAGCGGATTTTCTCTTTACGACTTGTCTTAAATAGAGAAATTAAGGCCATGTTGTGCGATTCTCTTATACTATCGCTATTTAATTTTTGCGATAACGTTTATGGTTTTAATTTGGACAGTCGGGATATTCAGCGTGTCCAAAAATTGCAGAATTCAGTCTGCGCTATATATTTAGAATTAGACGTCGTCAAAGGATTACCTATAAATTGAAAGAATTGGGCTGGCTAAACATGTATAATCGTCGTGTACTGCATTCATTGTGCTTTTTTTTTAAATAATTAAGTATGAGTGTCCACCACACCTTTTAAGAAAGCTAACATTTCGAACGCATGTGTACAGTTTAAACACTTCTTAATATTTCCCAACATCGAAAAGAACTTTACAAAAGATCATTTTCGTACGTTGCTGCCTCTCTCATAAATAAACACTCACTCGACTTCTCGTGCAGTTGCTTAACATTTAGGAAAAAGTTAAAAAAACATTTGTTCTCTACTTAAAAGATGGAAAAAAACGCTTAATTTATAAATTTAAATTCATAGTATAAATTAGCTATCAAAAAAAAAATTAACGTGCAGCCTCTAAGTGTCTGGCAGTAAGGGAAATTCTCTCTGTATCTTCCTACTCTTTCTCTCTCACTGTTTTATCATTTCTCCTCCTTTTCTTACTGTTTCTTCTCTTTTCAGTTATTTATTATTTAAGCTTTATGTTTTAATTAAAAATTCAATCAAATTTTGCTTTTCGACCACATTATTGTATTTAAGATAGAGTTATCAGGCCTCAACAGCTCCTGACTCTCTGTTGGGAAAGCTGATTAATTGGCCTATTAGTGCAAGATTAATTAAATACATGTACCTACACGAAATGTACGAAGTGCTAATAAACGTCTTATTATTATTATTGTTATTATTATTTAGTTTTACTGTCGCGAAAACCACAACTTTCTATCTAAAAAAATAGCGGAGAAACCCCGCAAAAGTACCCCAAAATGGGACACCCTGTACATGATTTGTAATTTGGTTTTTATGGAAACAAACTTGTATTAGTTATTGAGTTGATATATGTAAATTAAAATTGTTTAAACCCGCACTTTTTCATTAACATTTAAACCAAAAAGTGTTGAGTTGTAGCAACATCATTAGAACATATAAATAAAAATAATTTTGCGTAGGCTCGTAGAAAAACATCATTTCAGCTACCTGGCTAAGAATAGTAGAATATAAAAAATAAACAAATATAGAACATATATTTTCTATTGTGCCGTGCTATATTTTTCGCTTGTAAAAAATATTTTTTATTTACGGGTCCAGGTGTCCCGGGGTTTACCGGACTGCAGGAGATAACAGACAGGGCGTCCTGCACGTTCCATGGGATCGTAAATCGCAGGATAATGTCCCTAATATCCGCTACGGCCACAAAACGACGTTTAGTCGCCGTAATTTTCGGATAAATATGTGCTAGATTGGTCCGATATATGTGGTCAGTGCGGTCGAAACCAACTTTCGTTCAGGTTGTTTGTGTTTTTAAAAAATGTGTTTAATAAAACACCTTTTTTAATAAACAAATTAAAAAATATACACAAAGTTATAGGTCTCAGTCACATAAAACAAACATAACCAAACAAAGAAACAATGAAATACGAAACAAGGCTACGCTTGAGTGACCAATCAGAAAGACGATAGATCAAAACGAAAAAAGAAGAGATTTTTCAAGATAAACTTGACTAACTGTCGTAAAGTACATGCTACATTAATAAAAAGAGGAAGAATTAGTGAAAATGACAGAAAAGACTCATCACGCTTGAATATTTTAACATAACAAAAGAAATGCTTTATCCAATGAACTTCACAACACCACTGTTACATGGTTTGCTAAAAATTAACAAGGAGGGTACTTACACCAGTGGTTTCTTTCATAAAATCGCCGTGTTATCAACTTTCTTCTTGGCTAAATACTATTCTAAGAAAGGTCACTGAGTTTGAGAGTGAATATTCCACTAAAAATTCCATAGATTTCGCCAGCTACTTAAAAAACATATCCTTACCACCAAATGCTAGACTTGTCTCTTTAGATGTTAAAAAACCTTTTCCCATTTTTCACATTTTCGATGAATTATCACTGTAGGCTTAGGATAATTATGCATTTAAAAATCTAAAAATATGCATGCAATTATGCTCCGAAACAAGGGAAAATATGCACTTAAAAATGCATTTATTATCGGATCAAAAAAACGGAAATAAAGCAAAAGTATAGCAATTAAAATATTATATTATTTACACTTCAAGGTATCCTTAAGACGCAATTTTTACCAGCAATTTTTACATTAATACAACTATATAATAAAAGTATTTTTTTTAAATAAAATTTTAATATATAGCTAACTAAACAAACTACTTCTTTTATCTGACAACAGTACTTTATACTCAGAAAATACTGAACATCACAAGATACAATTGGAACATATTCAAACAAATTCAAATCACTGTTTATTAAAAATTGTTCATTATCTGGATTCACTGTCTCTTTATTATCCAAAACTGCACTAATATTTTTTAAATTTTTGTAACCAATATTTTTTTGCAAAACCTTAGCTAATTTTTCAGAAATTGCTTTATTTTTAGTGTTAGTTATAGTTTCACTCACTTCTTCTATCATTTCTACACTTTTTGACAAAGAAAGTCCTTTCATCTTCAATTTTTTTATAGTATCAGACAAGCAAGAAAAAATTTTTTTAATAGAAATTAAGTCCTCACGTACATCTTCTTTGCGCAAAACGATTTGTGTTGTAACTTGTATACAATGTAAGTATTCTGCATTAAATTGATTGACTATGTTTTTTATTGCCTCAAACTGTTCTGCATAATAAATGGCAGCGTTTATCCAAGTTACCCATCTAGTTATAATTGGTGATGGGGGCAGAGGGATGTTTCCTGTAGTTTCCCTAAATTTTTCTACCCGAGTCGAAGCTTTTAGGAATACTTTTTTCACCGAGGAAATCAGATCGCTCACTCCAGCAACAGTTGAATGATTTACTTTGTCTAAGGTCTTCATTGTAAGTAAATATAATTTATCCCTTTCTGCTTCTACATCCGTTGTTTCATCTAGTGACACCCATATACTTTTATATTCTACTTTTTCCCGCAATGTCTTATTGTACAAATCTGGAACAAGTTTTTCCTTAATGTGGATTCATGTGGAATTGATGTCTTTGTGTACTGCTCTAAAAATGATTTCAGGGCAGGATTACTTAATTTATTCAGATTTATTTCTGAGCACACTTTTTACTTTTTTGGATCTGATGCTTTAGAGTTTCTATGTGTTGTGTCACTTGGAATTTCTTGTTCGCAGTAACAGGAAAATCACAATATTTACAAAACAGCACAAAACCGTCAGTCGTAAAAGCAGGAAAATCTTTCACGAATTGATTTAATACCGCACTTAATGAACACTTTTCTTTCGGAACATTGGACAATGTCCACGCCACAATGTGTAAACTAAACTGAATTGACAAATTATTTCTAACCTTCTTAAAACGTGCGTATTTATGATTATAAATACGTGGTAAATCCATAGTTTTTAAAGCACATATGTTTTATTGGGTACCTGTAACAATTTTAAGAAAGGATGGGTAAAACCCTTGGCCTGCCAGCAACTAGACATTTTTTATTATTTTATTATTATGGATTATATTTGAAATACATCAAATTTGTCTTCGGACTTAAAAATGTATTCAGAAAAATTAGAATATATGCATTTTTCCTGTAATAACTGCAAAATATGCATTTAAATGTGACTAGATGGTGTTGGATGTGCTTTTTATAGCCCTTAAAATATTTTTTGGAAGTTTTCAGTTAAATACAAATTCCTCGATATTCACAGGAGAGCTATATGCTTTGAAACAAGCTTTGAATCATGTTTGCTATAATCATGAGCAACATAATACAAATGACTATATAATTTTATGAGATTCTATGTCATCTCTAAAAGCGATCAATAATAGGTTGAAAAATCTCTATAAGAATTCTCTAGTTGCTGACATATTTTCCCACATTTTGGCCTTAAAACAAAACAATATTAGCGTTTCTTTTGTATATGTAAAAGGTCATGCAAGTATTTCTGAAAACGACAAGGTTGATTCATTTGCCAAAAAGGTAATTCAGGAGGGTACTCCTATATTAGGTCAGCAATAGTACGATATCTTCCCCAAAATAAAGGATAGAGTCAAAGAATTTTGGAAAGAACAATATGCAAGCTACGCAGTCAATAACCCCAATCACTACACCAGAGTTAACAAATCCTTAGTAAGCAAACCAAGTATTCAAGAGAGTACCTTAAATAGACAGATATTACTTTTACTGATAGTCCTCTATGTATATGCGACAATTCAAGTATTGATGACATAAATCACTGGCTTTTGAATTGCCAACATAACCGGGTAGCATCAGATTATATTATCCAGGAATTTGCGAGACTAAACAGTCTTCCTATTAACGCTGAGGTGATTTTATCACCAGCAAGGAAAGATAGAAATATATCGAGAATTTTTATTACCTTTGTAAGATTGTGTGAGCGTAAGTTGTAGGGCTTTGATTATCCTGTTGCAGGGGTGCTCAAACTTAAACTGCTGGCGATCTACCTCAATATTTTTAGACTACTTACGATCGACTCTGAAAGGCTGCAAGTATGTGTGATACAGGGTTGTCGTACATACACGATACATACACCCTACCTACCTACCAAGGTAGGGTGTACCGTAGCATATATAGATATTAGCTTTCCGCACAATATAAATTATTTTAGTCAAGGTTTGGGTTAGGTTTAGTTAGGTTCTTCTCTACAGTATCAATGAAAAAACTCACAGTTATTCAAAATTGCGAGTTTATTGGTTGTTACAAAACGAAAGAGTTACATATGGTGTTAAACTTAACTAAGAAGTGACTTTGGATGTTGAAGGGTGGCACTGCATGTCCTCAGCATACTTTTCATAAGATGGTAACCACTGAGTGCTAATCGCAAGCATGATGACATATGATCGTCAGTTAGTCGATTGCAATATTTTGACTTAATTATCTTCATTTCAGAAAATGCAGACTCGCACAAGTAAGTTGACTCAAACATTGCTGTCAGTTGAAGGGCGATTTGCCTTAGATTCGGATATTTGTCTTCAGATATAAAACACCAGAAATTTGTATCAGATGCTGTAGCTTTGAGACGTATATCTGATTTAATCTGCACCAACTCATTTTCAACAGAACATGAGTTCATATTAAACTGGCTTGCTATTTCAGTAGCTCATTCCTCAAATGTTTTTACATGAAAAAGAATAACTCATAAATGATGTTACATTTGCCAATTTACTACAATCATAAAAACGCATTTCGAATTGTCCCAAAATATTTGATAATTCAGCCTTTCAGAGACGGAAAATGTTTCAGATCCTAATCAGAATCCGCTAATCATCTCAATAACAGTTTTTCCTTTACCTTGAAGCTCGAAGTTAATGGTGTTTAAGTGCATTGTGATGTCAGTCAAAAATGCCAAATCGGTCAGCCATTTTTTGTTTTTCAACATCTGAGTGTCATCACCTCTTTCGTCTAGAAAAGCTGTTATTTCGGGCAATAATTCTTGGAACCTTTCTAGGAATTTTCAGCGACTCAACCACCTGACGTCCGTGTGAAGAACTAAATCAGTGTGTTCAGCTGACTCCCTATCTTCCAACTGCAACTTAAAGAGCCGCTGTTTCATTTCACAATTTTTATTGCAGTGCCCATAATTTCCTCCGTGTTTAAAACTTTTGAACACAAAACTTGTTGATGTATAATGCAATGGATTGAAAAAAATGAAGAGAAATCTTTATTAGCTTGACACAATGCCACAATGCCACAAAACCGTTTTTGTTTCCTGTCATTGCTGGTGCTCCATCGGTTGTAATGCACACTAATTTATATATTGGTAGCTTGTAGTTTTTTAAAAAATTGAAGAAAACGTCATATATATCTTCGCCACGGGTTTTCCCCTTCAGAGGAATGATTGTCAAAAATTCTTCCTTAGCCAACATGTCATTGAATACCATCCGAATAAAAATACACAGCTGGACAGTGTCTCTCATATCGGTGGATTCGTCGAACTGTAAAGAAAAGTATGTACATTCCATGATATCATTTTTTAGTTTATCTGCCATGTCCTGACTCATGACTTCAATACGCCTTGTGACAGTCGGACGAGATAACTGTAGTTCTCTAATAGCAGACATGATTTCTGTTTTATTTTTAAAATCTCCAAATAATGTCTCACCCGCTTCAATAAATGCTTCCTTCACAACCGATCCATCTTCGAATGGTTTCTTGTGTTTCGCCAATATATGACATATTTTAAATGACGCGATCGTAGCAGCTTTTGATTGTTTGGCTGGTCTTGTGAACATGGTTTGTTCTTTTTTCAAACAAGATATCAAATCACGTACTTTTCATTTTCTTAATTCGCTCTGTGGCGGAAAATCCTTTTCATAGTTTTTATGAGCTGTTTTATGATGCCTCTCTAAGCTATCACACTTAGGTATTGCAACTGACGCACGACAAATAAGACAAATGCACTTATCCTTCACCATACAAAACAAACATTCTTCCTCCCAATCGTTATTAAAATGATACGTTTTAGATTTCTTCGCTGCACTCATTTTGTACTATTTAATAATAAACTTTGTATCGACGTAGTATTGCCTTCAAGTTGCAATTCAGAATGACTCCAATTCCTGCAGGCGCAACATTATTTTATCGGCGTGAACGAAAGTCTCGAATGTTCCCGTTAAACGCGCCGCCCGAAATTTCTAGAAAAGCGGCAAGAATAAAAAACGCGGCTTTTCTTTGACAAGTACCGCGCGTTCCTTTGATAAAGCCGCCTTTTGCCGCTAGCAGAATGTTATTTTATTACGTAATAAATTTTTGTAGTTTAGTTAAGTACCTACTTATTAAAAAAAATTTTCTTCTCGAGATCTACTCAAAAAGCATTCGCGATCGACCGTTTGAGCACCCCTGTCCTATTGTATCCCAATAATAACCTAATAATCCGTGGTCTTATCGTGTGTTGTGTAACTTAAAAAGTCGCTGCTCAGATGAACCCCTGTAGCGTGAAGCGAGTGTCCTCGTCTTTACATGTTTCGTTATATATGGATCGAGTTAGGTCTATTTTGTTTGGTTTATGTATGAATGGTGAGAGTGATATTATCATTATTTGGTTTAAGGTAGTGGCTGTATGCACTAAGTGCAAAACCAAAAAAAAATAAAAAATAAAAACATAAAAATATTGTAAAAATATGCATTGGCATATGCTTTCATGCAAAGGCTATGAAAATTTTGTTAACCGCATCTTCAGTTTTACGAAAAAGTATTCTTTTTCTTTTCAATTTTCTTTCAATTTTCTATCTATAAAAATAACTGAGGTACCCCGCAAAAGTACCCAAAATGGGTCACCCTGATCTTACATAGGAATAGATTAAGTCGTTAAAATTAAATTTAGAGATTGATCAAGATTACGATTAAGGTTCAGCATACTGTCACCGCCTCTATGTGGGTAGAAAGCGGAAGTGGTTTACAATTAGAATACGAGATTTGACGCAGACATACAAAGGAATGGACAGACAGATAACTAAAGTTAAACAAAAACTTGCGAAAAGAAATAAAATTTCGTCAATTTAGCAAAGCTAATTTTGTGATACGCCACTGGCTAGTAGATATAGATAATTCGCGGTCAGGAAATGTATTGGCCATCGGCCGATCCGATAACAACTTACCGCGTCTAAACCGCAAAAATAATTAATTTCGGGTGGTTTAGGGTGGCCGGTTCGGGTCTCGGTTAACGGGGTAAATGGTCACTTTCGATTAGTTACTGCCCCAGCCGCCCCCTGCTGTAGAGGATGATTTAGATGTAGATTACGAGAAAGGTACAGTTAGTTACTTGATAGGGGTAAAATATGAGTTTCCAACGTTAGCAGTTATTCTGTCCTGAATTTTAAGCTTAGCTGAACAACCCTGAATGTTAATTGAGCAATAGCAGTCTGGATGTTTGTTAATGAAAATATATAATCAAGTTGGATTCTCCTAGCAGACTTCTCAATAATTAATTTGTAGGGATAAGAATTAATATATTTCAACAACTGTTGGGTAAATAGCAACTTCAGACTGTGCGATTTTATTCTTGAAAATTACATTTTTCAAATACGCTCCCTGAATCTTTATAGACAGTTTCTTTTCTTTTTTCTTCTGCAACAACGATTGGTATAATAAAATCTACAATTGTACATAGTGCCATCTATGTTTAGGAGGATGAACTACATATACTCAACCTAAAACCTAAAGCCAAACGTTATCTGGCTTGTTCCATTAAATTCTATCGCAAAAAAACACAGATGACGCTCTCTGAACATTCTGGAAAGAACTCGAGAAATCACAATCTGTATATAAGCCGTGTTCGATTGAGTTCAGTCGTTCAGTGTTTAGTCAGTTGCGATAGAGTTTCGAGTTGAGTTGCGCACTTATTGGTACAACACTTAACAGTACTTATTATAATTTATTTCGGATACAGTTTTTAACATGTCTCTTTCAAAACCAAGTGGAAGTAAGAGGAAACTTGTAGATGAGCATCGCATCTTTCAAGAAAAGTGGGAATTAGAGTTTTTTGCTGTGAAGTGAAAGAAACAATTATTATTTGTTTGATTTGTAATAGTACAGTCGGTATTCCAAAATTATATAATATAAAACGTCACTATGATATTCACAAAACTATGTTTGACAAGTATACAGGCATGATCAGAAACGAATAGTTAAATAAGTTAAAATTACGGTTGAAAGATCAGCATTTATGAATGAATCTGTCCTTCAAGCGAGCTACGTACTGTCGGAGTTGAAACACTCAAAACCATTTGTTGAAGGCGAATTTATAAAAGAGTGCCTTGTAAAGGCCGCGGAAATTGTAAGTCCCGGGAGCGTGAAGGCATTTCAAAATATATCCTTGTCCCGGAATACTGTCGCTGAAAGAGTTACTGAGTTGGTTGCCAATATAAGTGATTAGATAAAAACAAAATCAGACTCTTTTAATACATTTTCTAGCGCCTGTGACGAAAGTACGGATGTGTGTGGTATGGCGCAACTCGCTGTTTTTCTTCGTGCGGTTGATACAGATATCAATTTGTATGAAGAATTACTGGAATTAGTACTATTGCATGATATAACAGCTGGGAAGCATATTTTCAATGCTGTTTATGGACTTCTGCACAAGTACAATTTAGATTTGTCAAAACTGTGTTCCGTTGCAACAGACGGAGCTCCTTCAATGACTGGAGCAAAAAATGGCTTGGTTTAAATATTCAGACAAAGGTCAGAGAAACGGGCAGTGGCAAACCAGATTTTCATCATATTCATTGTATAATCCACCGAGAAGTTTTATGCTCAAAAGTGATCAAGTTGGAAAGTGTTTTAAAGTCAGTGAAAAAAATTATAAACTTCATAAGGTCACGAGGCCTTAATCAGCGACACTTTTCTGCATTACGTGATTTAAAAGTGAGTACACTGGTTTACCATATTATGCAGAGGTGCGATGGCTTTCGTGTTCTGTGGTACTCGACCGGTTTTGGAAACTCAAAGAAGAAATACGCGTTTTCATGGAAACAAAAGGAGAAGATGTCAGTTTATTATGCGATGTACCTTTTTTACAAGATCTTTCATTTATGGTAGATATCACAAAACACTTGTCGGACTTAAATACGAAATTGCATGGGCCACGTCAAGTTATTACAGATATGCATGATCATGTGAAATCTTTCAAGTGTAAGATGATGTTGTGGGAAAAACAGTTAGCAGAGGATAATCTGTCACATTTTGTGACTTGTAAGGCATATCAGGAAAGCACAAGTGTCCCAATATCATACAAAACATATTCAGAGAAAATGAGATGTCTTCTGGCAGAATTTGAGAAGCTTTTCCATGATTTTAAGACTCAAGAAAACAATTTTTCTCTATTTATTGGTCTTTTCACTATCGATATTGATAAAGTTCTCCCTCACTTGCAAATGGAAGTAATTGAGATTCAGTGTCAGACTTATTTAAAACAAAAATTTGATAGTGTTGGTTCGAATGAATTTTGTAAGTACTTGCTTGTTCAATACCAAGAAATGAGAAAATTTGCCTGTAAAATCCTGTCAATGTTTGGAAGTAGCTATAAGTGTGAACAACTTGATGAAAGGTAACAAATCTCCCGCAAGATCGCGATTGACGGACGCACACTTGGACGCAGTTTTAAAAGTTATTTCCGCCGATAAATTCGCGCCACAAATAGACAACTTAATTAAAGACAAAAGATGTCCAATATATCTGGCAAAATAATTTAATGTTTGTAGTTTTTTGAAATGTCCTTTTTATTGGAAATTTAAAAAACAGACTTATCCTATAATAGTACTTTTTCTCAAGATTTTCAGTACTTTGTCTTCTTTAAGAAAAGGTTTTGCGGCCCACCTAGTCGATGGTCTTCATACTTTTGGCCCACCAGTAACCTTGAGTTTGACATGGCTGGCTTAAGGTATCACCAGAGGAAGAAATCAAGTGCCTGAAACCAAATTTGAGTTTACCATCATTGTAATCATCATTTTAATAACAATTTTAAAGTTTTACAGTTTTACAGAAAAGAAGGGCATAAAATTTACACACACATTTATTACTCAACAATCCACTGACCTGAGTAATTAGCTTCTATTAAATTCGTTTTGTAAAAATAGTTTTAGGTGAACATGGAAAAAAACCCATTTTATATTAGGTACAAAATATTTTACTTCATTCTAATTGTATCATCTGAAGAAGCAACAGTGTTGGCGAAACAAGTCATGAAAGGTATTTCCTTTTTAATATAGCGGAGGTTAAAAGTTAAAATTGTTTTGTCTTTACTTAGTACCATAAATCTTAGTTAAGAACTTATTTAGATTTATTTAGTCGTTATTTACGTTCATGTTGTATTGAAAATTCAATGCCTTTAATACATCACTTATTAATGGAAACTTGTGACAAATAAATCATGGTCTCCTTGGAAAAAACTGAGACCTAATTTTAGGATGTGTGATATTTCGATGATACTCAAATCTTTTATGCACTTGTGATACAGCACTGGACGGAAAATTTAACGCCCTTTCCAAAAATCGAAAAATCCAATATGGCGACCATGAAAAAAATGAAAGTAGAGCCGGGTTGCGAGATAACAGAAGACAATGGAGACATGTCGTACACGCTATCTTATTTGTCTTAAAAAAGTGTCCGAATAATGACACATTATGACAGTTGTCAAATTTACCGTTTTGGATTTACTGGGAAAAAACGAAATCCGCCATTTTCGGGTTTTCGTCGATATTTCCAGAACCAATTGACCGATCGTAAATCTGAAACCAAATGCCTAACTTCTCTTTGTTGTAGGTATAATACAAGCCGAGATCCCTAAATAGAATAGAATAGAATAGTTTATAACCATAAACTACATTATTGTATAAAGGGTCGCCAAAAAATATATAAAAAAAGAAAAAGTATAGAATTAAAAATAAATATAAATCAATAATACACATTAAAAAAAAGAAAGAAAAAAATAAAAAACGTACATGTAAAACATCTTGAAAAAAAATATGTTTTTTAGAAAAATAAACATATACATACATAACATGCAATTAGAATATAAAAACTGTACAATTTGCACAAGAATATGCAATAAACAAACTATTAGAATAAATACTATCATGTGTCAAGTAGTAACGAAACGCTCAAGACTGCAAATATTCTTGTACCGAATAGAAAGCTTTATCAATAAGAAATTGTGTGAGTTTGTTCATAAAGTTCTTGCCACTAAGAACTTTATAGTGTTTGGGCAGTTTATTATAAAGGCTCAGACATGGGCGTCGTTACGATATTTTTCAGTGGCCCCCCCCCCCAAGATCATAACTAATTTAATATACATATTTTGTTAAAAAACATAGTTAACACATTACATAACAGGAACATAATTTTCGAGCGGACAGCAAAATAAAACAATTATACTAGAATAGTAACAAAAAACTTAATATTCCATTGCAAAAAAAGAACCAAAACAATAACGCTTGCATAACACAACAATAATACAGTTTAAATCTAAAGTTTAAAGGATTATAAAATCACACATGTAAATAATTATTGCACTGAAGAGTTTTTAAGAAAATAGAAATTTAAAATTTTTCTTTTCGGAACCAAAGGTGTCTATAACTGAAAAAATTCTTCGACGGACGCTCATCATACCTGATAACCTAGTTTCAGTTGTCTTTGACCGCTACTATATTTTTACCCGTCTTAAAGTACTGAACGATCGTTCGATAGAGCAAGTAGCTGGTGAAAAAAATCTTGAAGCATTTCTGAAGACACGGATAAAACTCACATTCGTTTGATAATAATTCACTGAAATCTAAGTCACATTCAGATAGCTCCTTACATTTTCGTGTAGCCACCTACGTTGTAGACTCATAATTTTCTAAACCGTATTTTTTCAACTATACCTCTTATCTGATCTGGTATCAAGAGATCATTATTTTTTGTGCTTTTTGGATGAAGTAGACTTAGTGAATCTAAATATGGAAAAAATAATTGTTCTGCTGAGGTAGCTGAAATATTTGAGCGCTGGCTTTGTCGTCCAGTGATCCTTGGCATCTTTATTTTATTATTTGATAGTTGTGCCATTTCTTCAACTGGTTTAGAAATTATGGAAAATAAACCGTCAGAATTTTATCTATCATTTAAAAAAATGTCAGTAATTGATTAATATGCTGTTTTACGGAGAGTAAATTAATTCATACATCTTAAAGCTTGGCAAACAAAAATCTTTTTTGGCTTTTTCGCAACTGAATAAAAATATTTAGCTTTAAATTAATTGCAGATATTTAATATAATTACATACCTCAACATATACTAGTCTGTCTACGGAATGTTTTGATACATAATATAAATAATATTATTTAAGCAAGCATAAGAAATTATATCATTTATCTTAAGTTTTTATAGACACATAGTAGTTGTACAAATACTTGCATCCTATCGGGACTCATCAGTGCGCCGATCGTAAGAGAAAAACATTAAATAATAGAAAAGAATTGATTTCAAAATTTTAAAATGTGTCAGTTTGTTTGACATGTAACCTAGATATGAAAAAAATGATAGTTTGCAGCCATCTATGTGTCTATAAAAATTTAAGGTAAATGATATAATTTCTTATGTTTGCTTAAATAATATTATTTATATTATGTATGGAAACATTCCGTAGACAGACTAGCCTACATGTTCAGGTATGTAATTATATTAAATGTCTGCTTCAATTAATTTAAAGTTAAATATTTTTATTCAGTTGCGAAAAAGCCAAAAAAGATTTTTGTTTGTCAATCTAAACGCAACAAATAATCTGAACACATTCAAAAATAACTTAAAGCTTGTTAGTAACTGATTCAAGCTGTGCGGAATACATAAATATGATTTAAAGACATTCGAGAAAAACTGAGTTGGACACAGATGTAAGAAAAATATTAGCTTTTGATCTAATCTGTCAATTAAATTAATGATCTGTCGATATGTTTTCTAAAGTTGCTCTTATCTCCAAATTTTTTTCTCAAAATATCCGAAAAAATTTATATTTTGATGTTCGATGTGTTTCCGACAAAAGAGGCATATTTGTTACAAGATTTCTTCATTTGGAGCTATTCCGAAAAAAAAATGGTGCCAATGGTATTTTGAATTTTTTAGAGTATATTGAGATCACTTTTTTTACCTATAATATTGTATTTCACAGTGTATTTAGTTGGAATTGGTAATATTAATAAATTTATGAGTCTCTTGAAAAAAACGATTTGATAATCTATATCCGATTTTATTATTTTTTTTTAATATTTTTATTTATTTTATTTCCAGGAGGGGCAAATGCCCTCCTTGTCTCACCCCCCAAACGACGCCCATGGGGCCAGACAACTATATATGGAGATCTCTGTAAGAATGATTTTTTATGAGATGGTACACTAATGACATTCTCATCATTTCTAGTCTTGTACGAATTAGTCTCTCCCAGAGAAATAATTTAAGGTTATTGTTTGTATACATATTATACAACTATCCATGGGCTTGAGATTGAAAATCATTTTTAAAATCCCTTTTTGTCCAATAAAGACTCTCCCCATGAAATAATATTAGTAGATAAGTGACTGTAAGCCAAAGAATAATAAACATTAAGCAAGCCAGACTCGTTAAGTGTATTTTTTAAGTTCAGAACAGCAGAGTAGGCAGAGTTAAGCTTAACATAGACATGCTTGACATGACTATTAAAGTTTAGGGATGAGTCTATTATAGTTCACAAAAATTTGCTACAACAATGTTGTTAAGGCTATCAAAATTTAAAGGCAAGGGTTTACGGACAAACATATTCATATATACAGTTTTGTCGGAGTTCAGTATTAGATGGTTTTTACGGCACCAAATCTCCATATCGCTACAAACGTTTTTTAAACTACTGGAAAGCTCCTCCAGGATATTTGCAGCTAATGCCACCGTCGTATCATTGGCACATAGTAAAAAAAGTAATGGTTCCAGTAGTGAGCCTTGGGGAACTAGATATATCTAGATAGATCTAGGCTCAGAACACACGCCTCCATACCTTACTGTCATCTCACGCTCACATAAATAGGAGTTAATCCAGTCAGACATTTTACCACATATACCCATACTGTACCGCTTCAAAAGCAAAATATTTTTATTGACAGTATCAAATGCTGTTGAAAGGTCAGAGAAGAGAGCCACAACATTTTTTCTCTGGTCGAGCATAGAATAGACGTAGTTTAAGAAACGATAGGAGGCTGTTTTGATTGACTTATTAGGTAAAAAACCATGCTGATAAATTATTTTCTCTAAAATTTTAGAACATATGCTAAGAATTGAAATTTGACGATAATTCTTGATGTCGTTACGGTCGTTTCTTTTGTGTAGTGGTATCAAATTTGCAGATTTTAGGACTTTTGGAAAAAATCCTTTGTGTAAACCTGCATTTATTAAATATGTAAGTGGATGTAACAAGTTTTACATTTATATCATCAGAAACAGCAGTGTGTTTTTCAAATTCGAAATTACTTTTATTACTTGGTCCAGAGACTGGTTCAAGTACAATTAAGTTAGTAAGAGAAGTCAGAGATTTAATTGAGTCCACTTTTACACTGCCATATTTATTTTTTAATTTATTAGCCGAAATAGAACTAAAATGATTTACAAATTCAGTTAATATACGCTTAGGTTCAGAAATAATGCTATTGTTTAGGTTTAATTTTATAAGTTATGAATTACTTTTACCTCAATTTAATTTCTTTTTAACGATTTTCCAGACTTCTTTTACTTTATAATTTACTTTATAGTTTTCAATTTTGTTGCGATAGAACGTTTCTTTACTTAATCTAATTTGCTGCCTATATTGTTTTTTAAGATTTTTGTATTGTATTGTTAAATTGTCGTCTTTGGTATGTTTTTGTAGATAATGCAGCCTATCTATTTCTGTTTTTATTTTATAAAGACTATCATTATACCAACTAAATGACTGTTTGTTATTTTTATTACATAAATGTTGTGTTTTGTATTTGGCAGCAGCAGTTTAAGCAGTGCACTATAGAACCTATATAATTATACCATGCTTCTTCCAACGAAACAATAGGGTCAACAATATCTGTCCACTCCTGTCGTTCAAGCATGTTACAAAACAACGCAATATTACTGCCAGATAAGTCTCTTATACTAGCTCTGCGGCAATCCAGGTTATCCGTATCTCTGCAAAGTTCAAGCTTGAATGAATGTGCTGATTCAAAAAATGCCACCAGATTTTTTCTATCAGCTCTAGTTTTTGAGATACAGGTTACACGTTAATTGATATGTTTTTCTGATAAAGGACAACAAATAAAGAGATAAATATGTACTTAATCGACAAAATAGAAATTTCCCAGAATCTAATTAACTAAATGGATAGCTATACTAGGAACTACTCAATACACTGCTCTTAATTACTTTTTTACTTGTAATTGCCTATGACCCGATCCTTCTATACCTGCTTGGCTGTACTCGATTTAGTATATTACTGAGTTTTCCCAAGTAAAGTTGTGCTATCATTTTGTGTAAATTTTGGTCGTTTTGTAGTATCCAGACACTAGACTGAAACAATGGCATCCACAAGCAGACGTACCTGTGTAAATCATCCCGATGTTTTTTGTTGTGTGTGGTGAATACACTTTGAAAGAGAGCAGAAAAACGATTTCTGACTTTGTGAAAAGAGCTTATCATGCCTATTTTGGCGTTCATTTAGGAGATCAAGATAAATCTTGGGCCCCACATTTCATATGTAAGACATGTGTTGAACAATTGCGACAGTGGACAACTGGAAAGAAGAAATGCCTAAAGTTTGGTGTACCAATGGTTTGGAGAGAATACCCCTTCCATCGTTCAGCAGTCTACCCGAACTGATAGAAGATGATACAGAAACATCAACGTCTGACGAAGTTCAAAGAATTCAATCAGAAGACGACAGCGAATTTGAAGCAGATTTAGCAACTCTGCAGTATTTCAATCAAGAAAAACTAAACGATCTTATAAGAGACCTGAATCTCTCAAAGGAATCCGCTGAATTACTTGCATCCAGATTAAAAGAAAAAAATCTACTTTGTCCAGGTACTAATATTACATTTTATCGTAAAAGAGATAAGGATCTGCTGCCTTTTTTCGCTCAGGAAAATGACTTGGTATTCTGTAACAATATAAAAGAGCTCTTAGAAAAACATCCAGATGATTGGCGCCTTTTTATGACAGTTCAAAACGTAGTTTAAAATGTGTTCTTTTACGTAACGGTAACAAATATGGCTCAATTCCTATTGGTCATTCTACTAGCATGGAGGAAGAATATAAAACAATTGCATTAGTTTTGAGAAAAATTAAATACGAAGAAGATCAGTGGGCAATTTGTGTTGATTTAAAAATGGTTAACTTCCTCCTTGGACAGCAGAGTGGTTATAAAAAATATCCTTGTTTTTGGTTCCTTTGGGATAGCAGAGCTAAAAATAAGCACTGGGTTAACAAAAATTGGCCCTCAAGAGATGTCATGATTCAAGGAAAACAAAACGTGATCAACGAACCTTTGGTTTCAAGAGAAAAAAATCTTACTTCCGCCCTTGCATATGAAGCTAGGCCTAATGAAGCAATTGTGAAGGCTTTAAATCGAGATGGAAATTGTTTTGGGTATTTGTTACGTAAATTTCCTGGCATTAGCACGGAAAAACTAAAAGCTAGTATATTTGATGGTCCTCAAATAACGCAACTTGTTAAAGATCCACAATTCACCACATCAATGAACGAGACTGAATCTAACGCTTGGTGTTCATTTGTTCAAGTACAAAATTTTCTTGGCAATCATAAAGCAGAGAATTACGTAGAATTAGTGGAAATTAAGCTTTTAAATTTTAATATTCTCGGCTGTAACATGAGTATAAAAGTTCACTACCTCCACAGCCACCTAGATCGTTTTCCAGAAAACTTAGGTGATTGTCGTGAAGAACAGGGGGAAGGATTCCATAAGGATAATAAAACTATGGAACATCGTTATCAAGGGCGATGGGATAGCCACATGATGGCGGACTACTGCTGGAGCCTTCAGCGAGACTGCCCTAATAAACTCCATTCTAGAAAGTCGTATAAAAGAAAATTTTTATGTGATTAGGGACTAATGTAATTAATTATTTAAATTAAGTTTTTGCAATAAATACTTAAATCTAGGTGTCTTTGTTTTTTTAACTGGCAATAATAATATTATATATTATAACAGTTATAACATAAAATATATACACAATTTATAAAAAAAAAACTAGGTCTGATGGAGAAAATCTGAGAACCTTTTTACATTCTGCATCCAAAAATTACCCAGGAACAGTTAAAAAATCGCAGGCACCAAAATGTGTGTTGGCCTGTGTAATCAATCAACACTAGGCTGCCCGCTCACGACTGACGAGAGAAGCAAATCTGAGACACACTGTATATATTCACCTGAAGCATTTTTAGATTGAATACGTAAAGGAACCAAAGTTTGTTTCGACTTTCCCGGGTACCGCAAGAGCTGAAGTGTGATCCGAATGACGGCTCCCATTGTTTGGTCCTATAAGGGAAATGAACTCGACGCTGTGCATAATATGCAACGAACTGCGTACCAGTATTTTATTCGCGGGAGCAGCCTCACAAGAAGACAATGGCTCGGAAATTATCATTTTGTGTGCCGAAGACAGAATTCCTCTTTTAAAGCCAACCGAGCCACTGCAGTTCGGTCTGCTTGATGGCTGAAGGATTTACGACACCATTGGCGAATAGCTGGAATGCGTTGAGGATAACTGTATGTCTTCTTGTTGTTCGACCTGAAAGTTGTTTACTTTTGTTTAAAAAAATTAAATAAAAATGTACGTTTAGGTAAATTCCATAATGTATGTAAGTAAATATCCCTTATCTCGGAACCTGTAATAGATAGCAAAAAAAGTTAAAAACAAAAGTTGTTTGAGGTAATCTGAAGTTTTATTTTATGTATTTTTCATATCTACAGGGTGTCTAGTTTTTTGTGGACCGGTAAAAACTTTCTTATTTCAAATAGGACACCCTATATATTGTACCATTTTTGGATTACCTACAAAATTCTAGATATAATCTATGTATAATGTTTTATACCCCAACCTAGGCGGTTTTTGACATATCTTAAGTTTTATGTCAAAAATGACGTTTGCAGGCCTGAACTTAAATGTAAATTTCTCCTACTTAAAATCGTTTTTTAAATAATCAGGACTTATTTGTTGGTAGAATGGGCTCTATTTTAGTAGACTATGTTAATATTTTCGTAATTAACAACAGGGTGGTCAAAAAACTAGCGTTTAAAAATTAAATGAGAAAAACGTTAAAAGTCATTTTTTTTTTAAATGGAAACCCCATAATTTTATAAGTTTATCTCATTAAGTATTAAAAATGAGGGTAAATTTGTTAAAGAATGTCTATTTCAAACATTTTTAGTTTTCTAAATATTGGCAATTTAACATTTTTCTACTGAAAAAATTATATACTTACAACTTTTAAAGTTAGCTGTTAATTGGCCTTGACGGCCAGGCTGAAATAAAAAACAATCGAGCACTACAGAAATGAAATGGCCTTGATAGGATAACAAACTTTATTAAAACATTATCTTACAGATATCTAAAAACAAAACATAATAATGAGAAAAACTTTTTTTTTCAATTAATTACAAGTAATAAACGTATCTATAGTCCAATGCGGTCTTATCGTGCGGGTACAAAGGTCACCAACATTATGAATCAAATCAGAAAACACAGTGAATACCAAAATGTTGTGTGATTCTTTTATCGAGCTATTAAATCTCGATGGGCTATTTACAAATATGCAGGGAGAAAGAAAATCGTTTTTTTTATTATGTTACGCAATATTATTAAGAGAGCCACTTAATATTATTTTATATATTAAATGCTGAGGGACTAAATAAGAAAATTCGCTAAATGTGTATTTGGTTAAAATTTTTTGGTTGGCAAAAACAAAAATACACAAAATGGCAAGCGCCTTAATAAAGTCGGAAGGCGGTTCGAATCAGTGGAACAATCAGGATATGTTCTGTTTATACAACCACTTAATGAAAGTAAGATTTTTTATCAATCACCAAAAATTATGAGCCCTGTTTGACCTAAAAATCTAACCACTTATACAGTGTCATTTATTTAAATGCGGGCCACCCCTGTGCAAAGAAAACTTTTAAAAAAATTAATTTTTTTTTGCAAAAATATTATACACTTTTGTTAAAAACACAACATAATTAGTTATTACTTCCCTCATGAGATATATATATATATATATATATATATATATATATATATATATATATATATATATATATATATATATATATATATATATATATATATATATATATATATATATATATATATATATATATATATATATATATATATATATATATATAGCCTGTATTTTTCGTTAGCCCCGAGTTTCTGGTAAAGCGATTTTCTGTTTTTTATATATCAAATTTTGTCTTATAATTAATAAAAAAATTTATTTGTTTTAAACACGCTTTAAAATTGGAACGAGTATTCTATAATTATTTATTTATTGCCTACAAAATTACAAATGTACTAAAAAAGTAAGCAAAAAAATGGTGTCAAATCTAATAAAATAATTTTAAAATAAAAATTCACACAAAAAAATCCAAAGGCAAAAGACTTAAGCAAAAATGGATATTCATAACGCAATTTATGATTTATACACGTCAAAGACTAATATAATCCTCCAAAAACTTTTTAATATTATAGACTAAAAAATATCGTCATCACTTAAAAAGTCCTTCATCTTCTGAGTCGTTCTCAATTGGCGCAATGATTATTGGTGCTATTTCGACATCTAGGACTCGTTCTCGATTCCACCAATCCCATATTAATTTCTCCGTATCTTCCACAGATTCCTTCCAGTACTCCGGCGTAATATAATTTAATGAATCTTGCCAAACAATTTGCACTTCATCTGATGTAACACCATCGTTCACGTGTTTTTCGTAATATGATTTTGCCCCAGCCCATATTAATTCTATTGCGTTAAACTCGCAATGGTATGGCGGCAGTCGTACAACCTCATGTCCATTTTCCCGTAATATTTCATCTACGGCATATAATGTTGGTTTTTTAATAGATTTTGCCATTAAAAGAAGTTCTAGTTTCAGCTTATTGGGTAATGGATTTTGTTTTTGTTTTATTAGCCAGTCATAAATATCACTTTTCTTCTAGGATGAAGTAGGTTGTTTATTTAAGATTCTTGAATGATAAGATGCATTGTCCAGAATGATTAAAGATGGAGCATCTAAATTTGGAATCAGTTGTTCTTTTAACCACTTTTCAAATAGTTCACAGTTCATATTATCATGATAGTCCATACTTTTGGATGTTGAAGAAAACAGTAAACTTGCACCTGGGAGAAATCCTGTTGCAGAACCTGCATGCAAAATGATGAACCGTTTTCCCGCCCCACATCTTTTTTTGCTTGACACTTTTTACAGACTCGTCCTGCCAAAATTTCGAACCACTTCCACTTTTCTAAATATTGAATTAACATTTTCCTTGTATTTCTTTAAAAATTGGATACGCTGACTTGCTGCTATGTGTGGCAACTCGCATATAAATCTTTGATTACAGTCCCTTTTATATCGAAAACCCAACATTTGTATTAATGTTGACAACGATTTTAGTCCAATTTACAATATGCCTGAATTTTTTAAAGCTTCTTCTAAAACTTGAAGGGTTATATTAGTTTTTGATGTGTATAAATCGTAAATTGCATTGCGAACATCCATTTTTACATTGTCACTTAACTCTTCTGTCTTTGGCTTTTTTCGTGTACATTTCTTAATCTTCTTCGGTAGTAAATTATACTTTTTTTCATGCACAATTTTCTGCACAGTCCTTATACCGATTCCCAGAGCTTTTGCTACTGTCTCTTGGATATTGGCCGGTGAATTTACATTTCCGTAATATTTTATTAAAATTAATACAATTTTTTTCGCTTGTGGATGCAAAAAGCCCGAAAATTGTTTTCTATTTCTCATTTTGTCTTTGACTTGTCAATCTGATTTGACTGAAGTGACATCGCTTAAAGATTTTTGCAACTGCTGGTATTTATATCTTTATCCTCTTTTTTCATATGAAAATATCATAGGTCTATCTAATTCATCTTCCGGATTTTATGCGGAGGATATGATTACACGTAATAAAAGAAAAACACACTTAAAAAGTTTGTCATTGATAACAGTTCTGGTACAGTCCTGTTCAATTTTTGTAAATAGTCGTTACAAACTTGAATTTCAAAATATTTGGTTAACAAAATCTCATTTACGCTCTAATATTTATCCGACAAGACAAAGGCCCGATTGCAACTAACAGATATACCGCAGTCGACATAGGCCAAATAAACGTTAACATTCAGGAGTCAGTCTTGTACTTTTATTTTTACGTTTCTGGATGCTTTCGACTCGTAACGATGGCAACAACAGAACTTTACACAGATTTACCGCCGCTTTTACATGTCTCCTGTCGTTTCACTTGATTCCGAAGCACGTGCACGTCACGTACCGCATTCACACGTGTCCGCCTTGTTTGTTTTCTATGTTAGCGTGGGAGTATACAAAGGCATTTTTCGAACTATTGACGCCAAATGCTGCCTCGTATAGAACCCTTTATTGTCAACTATTTGGATGGTAGAATAATCTTTGGTTTTATTATAAAATTTCAGAATGTACAGGGTGTTTCAAGTAAGTTGGCTACTCAAGTTTAATTCTTTAATTTAAAGGAATTATAAAATCATTACTGCTTTCTAGAAGGGTCGTTTTAAATGGAGAAATAAAGCACCTTTACTTAAAAAATTATTGTCTACGTTGTTTCTTTCTTACCTTTTCACCTACGTGTCGGTTTCCTTGTATATTGAATTTGTGAGCTGAATCCAGTTCAAACAAAATTGGTCCAATTTTGGGTGCCATTCATTGCATTGAGACATTTTTGACAATTGGTGAATGTTTTTCGTACAATCCTGGAAAGTGTATTTCCGTTAATAATTCTAAATGTGTCCAGAACTCTTTGTCTCAGGATTTCTATGGTCACGGGGGGATCAAATTAATAGATTTCATTCTTCGTGTCACCCCAGAGGTAGAAATCCAAGGGCGACAGGTCAGGGGATCTAGGAGGCCAAGATATTGGACCATTTAAAGAAATTATTCTTTCGTCAAACTGCTCTGTTAGGAAGTTCCTGACATCCTGGACATCCGTCTTGTTGAAACCAAGTTCTTCTTAATTCATCTTCCGTTAGAATAGCTCGTAAGGCTGGTATAACATGGTTTCGCAAAAGCTCTAGGTACCTCTGCCCGTTTAGGTTGTTGTCAAACATAAATGGTCCAATAAGTCGATTTCCTGTAATGATTAATAATTTATAAATAGGTGCCCAACAGTCAAGGGCGGCAGGGTCGGTCGGTTGGTACTAGAAACTATAAATTATAAAGGAAAAATTATCTTTATTAAAAGTAGATATTTTCTTTCCAAAAATAATTATCGAAACATCCCGTAATTACTGAGCTTGTATAGAGTTGAAACCTATTCAGCTTTATTATGAAAAAGAAAAACATATTTGGTTAGCGGGAAGCATTAGCCGTAATAAATTATTTTGTTCGTATTGCATATTAATTTCAGAAATACTAAATCAATTTATTTCAGTGATAACCTTAAAGAAGTACACCATGCCTTAATAAAACATAAAATTTCAAAAGAACAAACCCCTTGTGCTTTAAAATTTAAATTATTCGGAAATACAGCTGAACGCCTTTCTATAAATCATAATGAAAATCGAAAAATAATTCGGCTTTTGATTATTATGGTATTTTTTTCATAACGCAAGAATATAGCTTCTTCGAAACTACAATACAAAATGATTGAATAAAAATGTAATACAATATCAAAAAAGTAAGTTGACTGACTAGAGTAGAACGTTTTACTTTTTTTTTTCTTAGATTATACTCTTTTAGTATCATTAAAGAACTAAACGAAAAAAAAAATTATTATTTGACCATCATTTGGTGCCTATTTAAAAAAGATTGGTTGAATTAATTTACCAATGATCCCACACCAAACGTTACTTCCAAATCTGATCTGTAGACGTCTCTCTGCCACTTCGTGAGGATTTTGCACAGCCCAATGATGACGGTTGTGCCTATTAAAGACTCCACAATTCGTGAACCTGCTCTCATCGGATTACAAGACATGATTTACAAAATCAGGATTTTCATTACATCTCCTAGTATACCACTCGCAGAACTGTAGTCGTCTTGGAAAATCAGTTTCCTTAGGTCCTTGTACTATTATGGGTTTGTATAGATGGTACTTATTCTTTTTTAAAACTTTCTGTACTGTTGATTTTGGCACATTAATTTCCTGTTCTACAGTTCTTACCGATGCACTAGCTTGTAAAATGTTTTTTGTTGATATGCTTAATTATATTAACTATGTAAAATGTTACAAATAACTGCTGAGGTAACGTCGGTGTTTCTGTATGATTGAAAGTACAGAGCTAACATGTAATCTATTTCTTCATTTGAATACGGAATGCCGGCCATTTTCTATAGGTTTTGACATTTTATGTATCAGATTTATGATTTTATTGAGATAAAAGCGTACCTACTTCTTATTAAAACACAGCTTTGATACTTTCAACTATTTAACTTAACGTCAAAGTCAAAATCCAATTTTGTTACACATAAATCATTGCCTCCTTAGAAAAGCACTGAAACCTAACCTTACGAAGTGTAATTTTTCGATGATACTAAAATGTTTAATGCACTTGTGAAATATCACTAGACTGGAAATTTTAGGCTCTTTCCAAAAATCGAAAAATCCAATATGACGGCCATAAGAAAAATGAAAGTTGAGGCTGGTTTCGGGTTAACCAAAAACAATCAAAACGAGTCGTATACGCCATTTTATTTGTCTTGAAAATGTGTCCCAATAATGTCACACAATACAAAATTAAATTAAATTAAATTAAACAATTTAAATGGCTAACAGGGTGTCAAATTTACTGTTCTGGATATACTGGCCAAAAACGAAATCCGCCATTTTCGGTTTTTCCCCGATATTTTCAAAAACAATTGATAGATCGTAAATCTGAAGCAGGATATGGAACGCAATAAGTTTCTTCTAAAACTTTCCCCATTTAGCCTCTGCTGTAGGTATAATAGGAGCCGAGATCCCTGTATAGAGAAGCGAATCTGGGACACACTGTATATGTTTATAGCAAGCAATTTAATGTGTTTTTGCCAATTTTTAGTATCTGTCAGACGCGTAGTCAGAAATTTCGACTGGGGGGGTTCAAAATCAGAAAGCAGGTGATATAAATATTTTGCGGTTCCTTTTTACTTTCCTTCTAAGAGGAATCTTCACGTTTCAGGGATGTTGAAATCCTCACACAGGTCGGTCTGTCTGTCTGTTTGAGGCATAGCTAAAAAATTACTTATCCGATTGACTTCAAATTTTGGTAAAAAATTAAGTCATATGGGGATGACATGGTAATATTTTTGTGAAAATTCAATATGACGGCACAAAATGGAGGCCTAATAGAATGTTAAAAAAAAGGTTATTGTATATATTCCTATTTAGAAATAATTACTTGTTTCTAAATAGGGTTGCTTTTGTATTGATACTTCTTTATGTGCCTTGGTTAAGTCTATTCATGGTTTCATGATATAGTCTAATCTTGAAATACTTTTTTAAAATTAATTTTATCAACTGAGTGGGATGTTCGCTTATTACTATCATACATTGAAGATGGCAAGTATTTCATCAGGGGCGTGCGGTCCATGGAAGCAAGGGAAGCAGTGCTTCCCCAAAAAAAACATTACAAAATATCTTCCAAAATGTAATTTTTGAAATAGGAAATCGTTAATTTAGTTTATATTAAAAATTCTAAAATATTATCTTAATTATCGAGCCCATAATAAATGCGGCCTTGACTCCGACCGAGCGACAATAGAAAATGGAATAGAACCTATGCGCGCCGCTGGCTTCTCTGCAGCCAAGTCTTGTACGCTTGATTTCCTGTGAATCGAGCCAGAGGTTATTGAACTTTCCACCGGCTGTTTGCAATTTTTGCATTTCAGTCGCGTGCTTTAAGTGGGGGCGGAAGCTATCTCTGGAGTAGGTTCTTTGTTTGAACAGCTATCCGTGTGTTGTATGATACGTACGTCGCGTCGTGAATGGTGCGATATGGAAGACAATAATACGGACGTGGATATGCAAATACCGTCAACTTCGGCTGTCGGTAATAACGTTGGAAATGTTGGAGAATTTAGTAAGAAGAGTGTGTATGAATGTGTGGTGTGTGTCTTAATAATAAAGGGATTTTCAGCATTAAACTTCGCTGATAAGCTTCAAATAATTTGCAAAGAAAGGGCAAAACCGCCTATGAAAAATTTAACCACAAAAATGAAAAACTGTATAAGACATTTTTATCCGGAAAAACAATACGTACAATTTAAATGGCTAACAGGGTGTGAAAATATAAGTAAATTATTTTGTTGGTTGTGTTTACTTTTTGAAAATGAAAAAGGTCTCAACAAAACTGGTTTGGTTGGATTTAAACAATTTCCATAAAGCTGTAAAAAGACACATTATGTCCAAAGAGCATTTGCAGGCCGTCATAAAAGAAAAAGTCTTCGGCAAAACCAGAATTGAACACGCCCTTAATAAACAGTTGGAAATTAGTCACCGCCAACACAATGAACTAGTCGATAAAAACAGGCAAATATTAAGAAGACTTATCGATGTTGTTTGTTTTCTCGGACAGCACCAATTGGGATATAGAGGTCATGATGAAACAAGGGTTCCTTCAAATAGAGGAAATTTTTAAGATTTCGTTAGTTTAATGGCTAAATATGATGATTGCTTAAAAAATCATTTAAAGCAGTCTAGCCTTTTTCGCGGAACGTCGAACAGATTCCAGAATGATTTAATTTCCTCTGTTCCAACCATTATTCTACAAAGAATTAGTCAGGAGATTGGCGAGGCGCGGTTCATTGCTATTGTTCTGGACGAAACAACTGATATCACTAATTTTAGCCAATTATCTATAGTAATACGCTAGTTTAAAATAGACGGAAGTATTCAAGAGCGATTTTTAGATTTTAAGAATGTGTCCGAAAATCGTACAGCAGATGCATTATATACCGTAGTTTATAACGCTACTAAAGAAATTAATGGAGAGAAAAAATTAGTTGCTCAAAGCTATGATGGAGCTGCAGTGATCGCAGGACAATTAGGGGGTCTGCAAGCTAAAGTTCGACAAACTTTCCCAAGTGCTGTGTTTGTTCATTGTTTTGCTCATAAATTAAATTTAGTTTTATCCCAGTTCATCAATCACATTAAAGAGTGTAAAGTATTTTTCGTTACTTTAAGTGGCATGACTGCTTTTTTTTCCAAGTCAACAAAACGTACACAATCTTTGGACTGCATTGTCCACAAACGATTGCCCCAAGTAGCTCCTAGTAGGGATAACTATAATGGAAGACTTGTGTTAACAGTATCTGAAAATCGTGAATCACTGATTGAACTATTTGAGAATATAATAGAAAATAATGAAACGTGGGACTCAGAAGCAATAAATAGTTCGAGGGGGTTTTTGGACTGTTTGAAACGAGATTTTAATTTTAATTATTTGTTGAACATATTTTCAGAAATATTTCCGTTCTCGGACAATGTTTTTAATATATTAAAAACTAAAACAAATGATATTGCTTTTTGCCTAAAAAAAGTGGATGATTTTAAGTCCATGGTAAGCCAAAAAAGAGATGACAATGAGCTATTTTGGGAGAAAACGATGACGTTAAATGTAGAGCCACAAGCCAAGCGTCTTCGAACAGACAAGGTGGGAGATGTTCAAACATCATACAGACGCTTCTTTTATGAAATAATCGATCAAATTCAGCAACAAATAAACTATAGATTTAACGGTTTAAATGATTTTAAATTCCTCGAGCTCTGCAATTTTGAAGCATTTAAAGGAAAAAGTTTTCCAGGAGATGCGTTTAAATCTCTCCTTCTTCATTATGGCCAGTTCTTCGACCGAGTGTTACTGCGTTCTGAACCAAAAGTGATTTACGAAACTGATGACATTAAATGATTACAGAAGAAGAAGTTTCTAAAAATTGCTTCCCTTTCTTAAAATTTCACCGCACGCCCCTGTATTTCATAGTATTAATAGGGTAACTAAATCTTTGAAGTTTTAATTAAAAATACTATTAGTTTTATGGAACAACCTAAAAAACTTCTCAGCTGCCCTACATATCTCTATAACTATTTTACTAACTTTAATTTGAATTTATAAGGCATTTAATTTATTGTAGATCTACTTCAATACAATACAAATTTTATATATATGTTTGTGTTCTCGCGTCGGGTATTGCCGAACACCTGATTTAATTATACATATACATAATTTGGATTGTCTATACAGGGTGGTGCCACCAAGATGGGGTGGACGATTGTGGGCAAACGGAGAGGAATTTGAGAAAACATTTTTGGGATATGATTGATAGACAAGAACGCTGTGTTTTAAAATTATACCCATTATACAGGGTGGTCTGAAAAGTTCGTGGTGAACCAAACTTGTGTTTTTTTAAATGGGACACCCGGTATATTATTATTTTAGTTGATTCTCCTATTCGTTACGATCATTTTGATATAAGGTTTGTTGGGTCTAAAATTTATACCAAGGGAATGTGACGAGGTTAAACTGGAAAAAAGGATTATACTCCGGCCATTTTTTGAAAACAATTGAAGCAGGTATGGAAAAACCAAATATTCTATAAAATGTATTGTATCTAGGATTACAATAATCGCTTGTAAGTCGTTCAAAATTATACACTGTTATACAGGGTGGTCAAGTTTTGCGAATTTACCTTGGATTGAATTTTTTTAAATGGAACACCCCATATATTTTACTGTCATATTAAAGATAACATCGCCAGCTTTCAGAAAATACCCTATTTGATATCTTTCTAACCAACAGTTTTTTAGTAAATTAACCGTGAAATCATTCTAACAGAAACGGTATTATTTACGTTGCTTAAATTGACTACCTATAATATAAGGAGGCCATGATATAATCATAAATGAAAAGAAAGATTGACATTCTTGTCAAAACCGCAAAGTGTCAGAGAATTGGCATCAATTACCATTGTTTTTAGACGATAAGCCGAGAAATTGTTAAGTAACAATGAGTTTGAGTACTCCAGAGTTGATAAACATGACTTTTATGTTGGGCGAGTGTCAAAAAAACCCTTTACTAGCAAGCAGGGTTTATGCGGTACGATATCCCGATGCCGAAAAAAAACCAAGACCTGAAGCTTTTGCAAGTTTATTAGAGAGGTTTCAAGAAACAGGCAATGTTGCTTTTAAGAAACGTAAAGTAATTAATAAACCAGTTACCAATGAAGATAATGCTTTGACAGTGTTATTAACAGTGCAAGAAAATTCACACACAAGTACCAGGGAAATTGAGAGAGCTACTGATATTGAACGCACTAGTATTAAACGGATTCTGAAACAACATAAATATCATGCCTATCACATTGAATTACACCAAGAATTGTATGATCGCGATTACGTCCAACGACAAGAGTTTTCAATTTGGTTTTTAAATACAATTTGGTATAATCCAGGTTTTGTAGATAGGGGTGCTGTTTTCAGATGAAGCAACTTTTAAAAGCAACGGCTTGGTTAACAAACATAATATGCACTATTATTCAACCGAAAATCCACATTGGATTCGTCAGGTGGACCATCAAAATAAATGGTCAATTAATGTTTGGGGAGGTATAATTGGCTCTCATGTTATAGGACCATATTTCTTTGAAGAGCATTTAACGGAAGAAGTCTATTTAAATTTTTTGAGAAATAAGTTGCCCGTATTGCTCGAAGACTTACCTTTAATGTTAAGAAATTCCTTATGGTTCCAACATGATGGAGCACCCCCGCATTACCATAGGCATGTAAGACATTTTCTCAATAATTGGAAAGGAGATCATTGGATTGGGCGAGGTGGACCAGTTAAGTGGCCTGCGAGGTCACCCGATTTAACGCCACTAGATTTCTTTTTATGGGGACATGTTAAAGAAGAAGTTTATAAAGAGGTTCCAATCACAGTGGAAGATATGAAGTTGAGAATAATAAGCAGTTTTCGCAACATTTCAGACCTGACTTTGAGAAAAGTGAAACTTTCATTTATGGATAGACTCGAAATGTGCCTTCAGCAAAACGGTGGTTTAGTTGAACATCTTTTATAAGTTTTAATTACATTGTTTTTGTTGATTTATATTAAATTTATTTTTTTTTGTAAAAAAAATCTGTTATTAATACTGTCAAAGCATTATCTTCATTGGTAACTGATTTATTAATTACTTTACGTTTTTTTGAAAGCAACATTTCCTGTTTCTTGAAATCTCTATGATAAACTTGCAAAAGCTTCTATCTTGTTTTTATTTCGGCATCGCATCATCAAAGAACAATATTTATTTATTTACTGATGACAATATTCTGACACTTTGCTGTTTTGACAGGACTGTCAATCTTTTGTTCAATTTATGATGATATCATGGCCTCCTAATATTAAATTGTCAATTTTAACAACGTGAATTCAGAGTAATTCGTGTTAAAATAAAGAAATTTTGATTTCACAGCTAATTTACTGAAAAACTGTTGGTCAGAAAGGTATCAAATAAGGTATTTTCTGAAAGCTAGTAATGTTATCTTTAACATGAAAGTAAAATATACGGGGTGTTCCATTTAAAAAAATTCAATCCAAGGTAAATTTGCAAAACTTGACCACCCTGTATAACAGGGAATAATTTTGAACGCCTTACAAGCGATTATTGTAGTCCTAGATACAATACATTTTATAGAATATTTGGTTTTTCCATACCTGCTTCAATTGTTTTCAAAAAATGGCCGGAGTATAACCCTTTTTTCCACTTTAACCTCGTCCCATTCCCTTGGTATACATTTTAGACCCAACTAACCTTATATCAAAATGATCGCAACGAATAGGAGAATCAACTAAAATAATAATATATCGGGTATCCCATTTAAAAAAACACAAGTTTGGTTCACCACGAACTTTTCAGACCACCCTGTATAATGTGTATAATTTTAAAACACAGCGTTCTTGACTATCAATCATATCCCAATTTTTTTTTCAAATTCCTCTCCGTTTGCCCACAATCGTCCACCCCATCTTGGTTGCACCACCCAGTATATGAGTAATTAAAAAACAAAAAATATACCAGAAATACATTAAGCTTTTGAATATTAATAGTATTGATGTATAATAATTTTTAAGAGATTCATAAAATAATTCTTTTGTAAGCTTTATATACTAAAAAGGTTAGGTAGGAATTGTACTACATTTTAATTATTTATGAGATAAAACCCGAGGAACTAAGCAGTTTGGAATGTGGTATGTATAGGAAAAACGTGAGCTACTTCCTCCTAGATATCTGAAGATAAAAATCGCAATTTAAACAAAATGTTTTATAACCAAGAGGCATTTTAAAAATCCGCAAAAGTACGTTTGTTTTTAAACAACTTATAACAGTATATAACAAAATAGTATATTTGTTTTGTAAATAACGCATTTAAGCATATGAAGAGCTAGTATGTATCAAATTAGTATGTGTAAATGCTAAAGCCTTACGGTTCGGACACCACTGATATCTAACCTAACCAAACAACACACTTCCTCAGCATGGTTTTTCATTTATTTAAGTACTACAACACACAAAATTTACAAAATCATTAAAAAACTAAAAAAAAATATAAACAACAACAATCGAACGCGGTAACAAAAATGACAACCACGCAACATCTGTTTTGTGATTAAACTATCAAACAAGAGTGCTATGATGCTTGCTATTAATGAATAGTTGTAAAATTATTCTTAAGGGACGTAAATTTGGCGTAACGTTGTTACCAGATCCATTTGGTAATATTTTTGTTATTACATTTTTGTAATAAGCAATAAAACAATGTTTTATAGTCTAAGGTTAATTATTTTGTGTACTTTTTTGATATACATATAACTGTGTTATGAAAATATATAAAAATATTGATCAAAATACAACAGTTCTAACCACACTACACCACAACTTGTTACGTTCTGGACGCGCATTTCGTTGTCAAGTAAACAATAGAGGGGACCATAGGGAATAGGCCCTCTGTCTTTATTTAGTGTTTTCTTACCACAGTTAACTATTTTTGTACTCTCAAATGCATCCAATAATCTATTATTAGATACATTTTTAATTAATTTAAGATTATTTATGCCTATTTGGTGATTGTTTTCCAAAGCATGTTGGGCAACGCTTGACTTTTCTGTTCTTCCGTATCTTAAATGTGCCATGTGTTCTTTAAAACGAATGTTTATGAAGCGTTTAGTTTGCCCAACATATTTTAGATCGCAGTCATTACAGCTAATTTCATAGATGCCACTCCTCTGCCTCAAGTCGACTTTGTCTTTGGGGTTTCCAAGGAGATTTTTCAAACTGTTCTACGTTTTGTAGGCTACTCTAAAACCTACGTTTTTAAATACTTTTTCTAGACCTCTCGTATATCTAGGATCATATGGGATTACTATGAATTTATTGGAAGCCTCAGGTGTTTGAGGAGTAGTGGCATCTTTTAACATTTTTTTATACTTATGTCTGTTTACTAATTTATGTACAAAATTATCATTATATCTATTACTTTTACCTATATTCTTAATCCGATTCATTTCATTGTTAAAACGTTCTTTACTTAATGGAAAATTGACTAACCTGTGAGTTAAGAAATGGAATGCTGCCATTTTGTGTTGACGGCAATGAAATGAGTCCGATGTTATATACCTTCAGTATTAGTAAATTTCCTATAAATATCAAATTCTAATTTATCGTTATTTCTAACAACTAACGTGTCCAGAAAAGTAATTGCCCATTGTTCTCCTTTTCGTACGTAAAATTAATGGAAGGATATTTATTGTTTAATGTTTCTAAGAAAGTGTCCAAATTTTCTGTTTTAATATCAAAAATAGCAAATATATCGTCTACGTATCTATAGCCCCCACCCTTGGGAAATACTTGAGTTCTTTTTGAATTGGGTTTTTAATCTGCCCATAAACAAGATTGCAAGGAACGAAGGAATATTCATTAATAATTTCTTTCTTCAAATTATTGATTTCAAGTAGTTCCTTTAGGTACTCTAAAGCTAGTGGTATTGGTACACTAGGAAACAATGAGCTTACATCAAAAGATATTAAAATTTCACCTTCTTTTAAGTGAACATTCTTAATTTTATCTAAGAATTCTAACGAGTAAGTAACCTCAAAGTTATCATACGAGATATTTAATTCGCTGAATTCTTCTACTAACCATTTTCAAATATTGTACGTTGGTGATCCAACAGCTGAAACAATAGGCCTCATGGACTTCTCAGGTTTATGGATTTTGGGAAGGCAATACAGTTTAGATAACTGTGGGTTACTATGTATTAGTTTGAATTTTAGTTTATCGGACACAAGGTTTTTACACTATTTTAAAGTACTTTTTACTTCTGTTATCATTTTTGATAACGGGGTTTTCTCAATCAAATCGTAAGGACCAGTTTGAATCAAATTGTCTACTCTTTCCAAATAATCTGTTTTGTCTAGTATAACAACCTTATTTCCTATGTCAGCTTTTAAATAAAAACATTCCTTTTTCTTCAGTCCCTGGATAACTTCAGTATTTTTACGAGAAACATATTTTGACTTGTTGTTAACAACGTTTTTTGAGATTTGATATCTGCAAGCCTCTCTAATGAATCCCTTAGTTGACTCTGGCACGTATTGAATGGAACTTTCGATATTCCCTAGAATAGTTGGTAAACTATTTTTTACTGGAGGCTCTGCAAAATTCAAACATTTATTCAAAAGGGCGATTTCTCTATTATCAAAGGACTAAGAAGAAAGATTTAAGTTTTTAAAGAACACATGGCACATTTAAGATACGGAAGAACAGGAAAGTCAAGCGTTGCCCAACATGCTTTGGAAAAAAAACAGGAATAAATAATCTTAAGTTGATAAAAAATGTATTTAATAATAGATTATTGGATGCATTTGAGGGCCTATTCGCTTTGGCCCCCTCTATTGTTTAGTTGACAACGAAATGCGCGTCCAGAACGTAACAAGTTGTGGTGTAGTGTGGTTAGAGCTCTTGTATTTTGATCAATATTTTTATATATTTTCATAACACAGTTATATTTATATCAAAAAAGTACACAAAATAATTAACCTTAGACTATAAAACATTGTTTTATTGTTTATTACAAAAATGTAATAATAAAAATATTACCAAATGGATCTGGTAACAACGTTACGCCAAATTTACGTCCCTTAAGAATAATTTTACAACTATTCATTCATAGCAATCATCATAGCACTCTTGTTTGATAGTTTAATCACAAAACAGATGTTGCGTGGTTGTCATTTTTGTTACCGCGTTCGATCGTTGTTGTTTATATTTTTTTTTTAGTTTTTTAATGATTTTGTAAGTTTTGTGTTGTAGTACTTAAATAAATGAAAAACCATGCTGAGAACGTGTGTTGTTTGTGAAAAAACAGACTATTTATGTCCAGATGTATCATATCACAATAAATAATCTTAAGTTGACTAAAAATGTATTTAATAATAGATTATTGGATGCATTTGAGAGTATAGAAATAGTTAAATGTGGTAAAAGAGCACTAAATAAAGACAGAGGGCCTATTCCCTATACTCCCCTCTATTGTTTACTTGACAACGGTGCAGTTGGGTGCAACGAAGTGTGACAACATTTACCTATAAATAGTCTCGATTAGGATAAGTTACTTTAGTTTATATCATCTGCTGATGATGCTAACTTGGTTAGCGAAGCGCGCGTCCAGAACGTAACAAGTTGTGATGTAGTGTGGTTAGAACTCTTGTATTTTGATCTGTCTTCAACCACAGGTTCCAGTGTTAGGACATATAAAATATTGGAGTAATTCGATAAAACTTGGTTTACAATATTTGACAATTTTTAAAACGTGACAACAGCATACACCTATCTATGTAGTGGAGAGGGAAAAACTTCAATCTATAATCGCATGTTAAACGCAAATAGTTGGGTCTCTCTTGTTTTTATAATCTGAGCCCTGTCCATAATATAAATGTAAAACACATCAAGATTCTGGCGTGCGTCGGTTACAAGATTTTAAAAACGAAGAATTGGAAGATCTTTTGAAATTTTTTAGCAAAAAAAAACTTCAATAGGTGATACGGGTTACGGTCTCGTGGAATAAATATCCCTGAAGATGCCTCGTGTAATGGAAGGCGAAACGTCGGATAGTAATTCCAGTTTTACGCGGGCTAATCCCAAGAACCATAATTTTTTAATCTCAATCAATTAGAGCGCAGGAGCTCTAATAATTAATTAATTAATTAATTAAAAGTTGGGAGCAAAATAAGTAAGCTATATGTATATGTATTTTAAATTCCAACACAAAATAACTATCTACCAATATAAACATTTCACTTTATATGAAAAAAAACACAAATACTTTGTAGGCGACCTGTATAATGGTGGCATGTAGGATTTTAAATCAGCCCAGACGTAAATCCTTATTTAATATCATTAGACGAGATAGAGTCGCCTAACCGCTCCTTAAATCGGACATCTAATGTTTCGAAATCCCAGCAAAATATCCATTAAAGAAACATAAATATTGCGAAAAGGCTCGGTTCAATTTTTCAACGGGCTCTACGATGGACGTATCTGTAAATGTTATTGGTGGCAATCACGCCAATAGGGGATAGGGGTGAGAATTCCCTTACTGACTGTTCATTGTTTATGGACATCATGGGTAAAAATGGCGAAATATTTAAACATTGGAACCACCTAGACTCATGTGAAATATCATTCCTAATAAATAATTACGAAATTGATTCATGAATTAAAATTATTTCTCGGGTTTTTCGCCATAAACACGATCTTAATTTAAAAGAATATAATTACCTGATAAGATTAATAGGCAGTCTTAAGTTGTGGGTCTACTATGAAGGTACCTGAGGAACGGCACTGAAAACATATCTGTTTTTTAGACGTTTCGGGGGAAAGTCTACCCCCGTCTTCAGCAAATTTACAAATAAAAAACTAAAAGCAGAGTATTTCTTATGTTTAGAATCAGAAATCTAACCAGAATTAATTAAATAAAGGTGTTATTTTTAATTGTTAAAACAAGATGAGAAAATATGTGTACCTAGAATATGCTCATGTTAATTTATTATATTTTGACGTGTCCTTTTTTACTTCAGCATTTAGCAAATTTAACCACGTGTTATTAAAATTAATGGAACAATTATCTTTATTTAACAATATTAATATTTTATGATTGTTTTCTAGTGCATGTTGGCAAATGTTTGATTTTTGAAATTCTCTATTTTTTATGTACGTTTGGTGTTCTTTAATTCTTTTGGGTAATAGCCTAGAGGTTTCCCCTATCATTGGCGCAACTAGACATAGACTTTTGGGGGGACTCAAGCCCTGACACTTATAAGATAATAATGATTATAGGATAAAACCAATTTTAACCATTTTTTCGTACGGCTATGATTTAATTATAAACTCCCGATATTGTCTAAGTTTTTATGTTTCGGCTATATATGATTTGATTAATATCTATGACAGCTGTCAAAAAAACATATATTTTTTTAATAAATTACGACACTTAAAGTTACATAGAACGATGAAACCCGTATATAAAAATTTTAGGGAGTTTAAAGTTATCGCTTCTCCTGTATAACATATGTTTTACTCGACCTGTTAACAGGAAACCTGCCAAAGTGACTCCTCGTTTTTGGTCTAGACTGTATACCAGCCCAAGTAGCACAGATAATCATATATGGGCTAAAATGCTGTGATATTTGCTAATATCTCTGGCTAATTAGCTAAAGTTGCTAGCCAAAATAACAGTTTTATTACAGTATAAATGGGGTAAAAATAACCAATTGGCAATTATACTATCCACTCTTTTAATTTTATGGTTGGGTTTATTAGATACTTTTTGACTTTAAAATTGAGCTTTTTTAGCTGAATTCTGATTTGTTTTTTAGCCGAAATTTGAATAACATTTTTGCTGAAATTTACCTAAATAATTTCTCATTTTTTGCCTTTTCTTCATTTATGTGATAAATCATCAATTATTGTTTCAAATTATGTAGAAATAGTATTAACAGAGCCAATCAGTGTAAGAATTTATGAGCAAAGAGAAAATGCAAACAACAAATCATGGTTTCGTAGAAATACGTACAGGGTGATCAGTTAAGGGTAGCGAGCGGCCATATCTCATAAGATATTGGTCGTATAGATTTGAGAAAAAAAATCTTAATAAAAGTCGCCAAGAGAAATTGCTGAAAATTATTTTCGAGTTTGTCAAACGTCCGCTAGAGGGCGTAACAACCAACACCAAGTAGAAAAATGGGGTTTTTATATAATTTTGCCTAATGAAAATATATCGATGATATCATTTTCATATTTAGTGACCATTTCCCTACACTTTTTGTCTAAAATGTTTTGTTCTATATATCAAAATAAAGCGGTGGGGGAAGTTCAATTGTTTTTTCAAACAAATCAAGATGTCTCCCGTTTCTTTTGACCGATTTTAGCAAACTTAGGCTCATATGAAGAGCATAATTTGCACTACAAAACGCTTATTTGGTTTTGAATTTTTGACTTTTGCTGGCGTCACTAGATGGCGTTAACTGAATTAGTAGCATATTTTTTAGTTTTTTTCAAAAAAAACAAATGTAATTATATATTCATTTTTACATATTTTAAAAGGGGATAAATTTCTCTATAATTTAATGAAAATAATTTATCATCTACCTTTTTTTGAACCGTTGATATTGACCAAAATATTATTTTATTTTATTAAAAAATGGCACGCCACTGCTTTTTGTCAAAATAAAAATCATTATTTTCATAATCACTTATTAGTTGCTAACAAAAAGAACTTCTTGACTTTTTTTCGTTAGACGAACGGTTTTGGATTGAAAAAATAAGATGTTGTTGTTGGACAGTTTTATTAAGATTTTTCATTGTTAAACATCTTATTTTTTCAATCCAAAACCGTTCGTCTAACGAAAAAAAGTCAAGAGGTTCTTTTTATTAGCAACTGATAAGTGATTACGAAAATGATTTTTATTTTGACAAAAAGCAGTGGCGTGCCATTTTTTAATGAAATAAAATAATATTTTGGTCAATATCAACGGTTCAAAAAAAGGTAGATGATAAATTATTTTCATTAAATTATAGAGAAATTTATCCCCTTTTAAAATATGTAAAAATGAATATACCATTACATTTGTTTTTTTTTAAACTAAAAAATATGCTACTAATTCAGTTAACGCTATCTAGCGACGCCAGCAAAAGTCAAAAATTCAAAACCAAATAACTTATAGTGCAAATTATGCTCTTTCATATGAGCCTAAGTTTGCTAAAATCGGTCAAAAGAAACGGGAGACATCTTGGTTTGTTTGAAAAAACAATTGAACTTCCCCCACCGCTTTATTTTGATATATAGAACAAAACATTTTAGACAAAAAGTGTAGGGAAATGGTCACTAAATATGAAAATGATATCATCGATATATTTTCATTAGGCAAAATTCTATAAAAACCCCATTTTTCTACTTGGTGTTGGTTGTTACGCCCTCTAGCGGACGTTTGACAAACTCGAAAATAATTTTCAGCAATTTCTCTTGGCGACTTTTATCATGTTTTTTTTTCTCAAATCTATACGACCAATATCTTATGAGATATGGCCGCTCGCTACCCTTAACTGATCACCCTGTACACTATGACTTATTGTGTAAAATATTCATTTGACGGTTGGTGGGGACAAAAAGCACTTGGGTAGGAACTTTTACTGTTAAAATAATCTAAGATAGGTATGTAAAATACGCACCTCTTCTTGAAAGTAAACATTTCGTTTTCTACACTTTTTTTTTTGAGATGTAATTTACTAAGAAAATTCATTAAAGAGTCCCTAACGTAAAAAAACATGCATTAAAATAAGTTTGGTATTGATAGAAAGACTATGTTTGTTTAAAGTGATCAAGTAATGGCTGCTACGAATTAGTTTAATTTTAATTTCAATCATGACGGATTATAAAAAGCTTTGGGTTACTTTTTAAGCAAATATTCCTTGAAATTGGCCACCTTGTAAGCAAATATTTATCAAATGGGAATAATTTTCAAATGTAGCAACATTTATTAAAATTTTGCCAATACAAATGCCTTCATGTTTTGCCTTTAGTACTCGCTAAAAAATGGCTAATTTAAGATCCAGGAGCCAGCGTATCAAAATTAAACGACGATTACCCCAAGTCGGCGATTTTCTATAATATGTGGCGAAATATTTAATCTTTTTATTAATGTTGTATGGCATATAATTTATTTTTCGTTTTTCTGAATAAATCTTCAGTTTGGTTAAGTATAGTTTTATAGATTATAAACGTATATTTGAAAATGTGGCATTTTTTGGCAATATTAAAGCAAAAAAAAGCGAAATAAAACTACCCAATTTTAATTTAATTTTAAAACAAAAATATGATAATAAAAGCCATATTTTTTCCTCTCAATTTTTGTTGTTTTAAAGTATCATAATCTCGCATTCTTATGTACCTATTATTGCTATAATTAAACTTAAATACTTGCTAAAATATGTTTAGTTGGTGTTTGGGAAAAATGCCTTCCTATTTCTGACCTAGATTTCTATTGATTAAAAATGCCATCTTCTGGCATTTTAAACAGCTATGCTTACTATAATTTAACTTCAATACTTACTAGAATATATCTGGTTATATTGTGACAACAAAATTGACAGATATTTCTACTTTTTGGCCGTCCAATATTACAAAAAAAAAGCTGGAGGTATAATTATCCTATAAAAGATATTTTTTGGCCAAGTAATTATGCTATAGCCTATCTACATCAAAAACTGCTACTTTTGGAGCCAAAAAATCTAATTTGATGCGAGCTTTCATGGCTGGAAAACAAACCAAGAATCATTTGCCAAAATTTGACAAACCTCTGGTTTTTATATGTCTTTTATGGCTAACTGTCAGACAAAAAGCTCGTCAGTTAATTTATTATTAATGAATTAATTAATTAATTTATTAATTTATTATTAATTAATTAATTAATTAATACAAAAAATTTCAATAGAGATACGGGTTACGGCCTACATCACACGTGGAAACCGATCTTAACACAGGGTCAGGGTTCGGCGAGCACCAGTCGGGTATAAAAGCCCGGCTGAATCTCTTCGAGCTCATTCAGTGTTCAGATCTCGTGGAGTAAAGATCCCTGAACATGCCTCGTGCAATCGAAGGCGAAACGTCGGATAGTAATTCCAATTTGACACGGTCTAATCCCAAGAACCATGATTTCTTAATTGACCAAAGCCGTGAAAGCTTCCGTTCTAGATTTATAAAATGTTTGTCTTATAAACAAGAATTTGTTATTCCCAAAAACGATATTTCTCTGGCACGTAATCAGTTTCACTCTCTGGCAAAGAGTAAGACATATTGTGTGTTTATATGTGCATTGTGTTAACATTGACTTTTTCTTTATCACTCTTAGAAAGGTGAAAAATATTCATGCAAATTGTAGCTGGTGTATAATTCTTAACTTTCATGTGGTTTTCTAATTGTAATTTTTTCATGGTAAATAGTTATAGTTAGTATAAGAATTCTAAACTTTTAATGATATTTTTTATAGTAATATGTGGATACTTCACTAGATACAGTATGTATCTGTTTGTGTCCATTTTGTCCAATAATAAATAATTAAGTAAATAAATGCTATACTGGATTGTATAGTTTTTAGTTTTACGTTTTTTAGTACGTGGTTAATCTGAGTAAAAGATGTTAACGGTTGCTATAATCGCGATGTAGTCCTTATTGGTTGTTGAAATTGTATAACCGAAAATGCTGTTTGTGGAGAACTATCTGGTTTTAGAGGGTCTATCTAAATGCATATCAGAAGCTGTAGCTGACGATGACGCCAAGGCCAAAGCAAAACTTATCTTAACAATTAACACGTCACTTTATGTTCATATTAAAGATGCAAAAACGACTTTAGAATTATGGAATAAATTGAAGACGTTGTTTGACGATAAGGGTTTTGCAAGAAAGATTAATTTGTTAAGATGTTTAATTTCCTTGCGTTTGGAAAATTGTGATTCTATGACAAATTATGTCAATCAAGTTGTCGAAACAGGCCAGAAACTACGAGGTACAGGTTTCGATATTAATGATGAATGGATTGGTTCACTTTTGTTAGCCGGATTGCCAGATAAGTTTCAACCCATGATTATGGCAATTGAACACTCAGGGATTGCCATTACAACGGATTCGATTAGAACTAAACTATTGGATATGGAAATAGATGTCAGTAGCAGTGGAAGTGCGTTTGCCAGTAAACAGGATTGGCGTGACAACCGAAACGCTAATAAAAATCTGAAATCGGGCGCGAATATCAATAAACAGATAAAATGTTATAAATGTAAACAAATTGGACACTTTCAGAATAAATGCCCGAATAAGGATAATAAAGATACTGGTAAACAGAAGACTTCAAACGCTTTTAGTGTAGTTTTTCTGAACGGATCATTCAATAAATTCGATTGGTATATTGACTCTGGTGCTAGTGTACATCTGACTGCAAATAAAGAGTGGCTGGAGAATATAGAAAGCTCAGCGAATATATCACAAATTATGGTGGTTAATAAGACAAATGTTCCTGTTATTTGTTCGGGTGATGTAAATTTAACGACTGTTGTTAGACATGATAGTTACGAAATAACTGTTAAAAATGTGTTGTGTGTTCCCCAATTGGCAACGAATTTATTATCGGTAAGTCAACTGATGAGAAATGGTAACACTGTTAAGTTTATGAATAATCGGTGTCAGATTTTCAATAACCAAAATAATTTAGTTGGAACAGCTGATTTAAAGGATGGGGTATATAAGCTAAACACATTGACTGTTGATACGTGTTTATTATCGACGAAATCGGTTATTTCAGGAGAAGTTTGGCATCGTCGTTTTGGGCACCTTAATAGTGCTTACCTGAATAAAATGAAGGATGGTATTGTCGAGGGACTTAATTATCCAGGTGTTCTAGATATAAGGCAGAAAAATTGTGAAATATGCTGTGAGGGTAAACAACCTAGATTACCATTTAAGAATAAGGGTCACAGGGCTAAAAATATTTTGGAAATAGTACATACAGATGTATGTGGTCCTATGAACACTGTGTCTCTTGGAGGATCAAAATATTTCATAATTTTTGAGGATGACTTTAGCAGTATGGTTTTTGTTTATTTTGTAAAGACAAAAGACCAAGTGTTTGATTGTTTCAAAAATTTTAAAAACATGATCGAAAATCAACAAGGCAAAAAGATTAAGATCTTGAGATCAGACAATGGGGGAGAGAAACAGGGAGTTAGACAAATTTTTAAAAACCTGTAGAAGAATTGTCCATCAAAAAACAAACCCATATACGCCTGAACAAAACGGAATGGCAGAACGGATAAATAGGACTGTAGTTGAAAAATCTAAGTGTATGCTGTTTGATGCGAACCTTGAACAGAAATTTTGGGCGGAAGTAGTTCACACTGCAGTCTATTTACGAAACCGGTCATTAGCTTCTGGAATTGATAAAACTCCATTCGAACTGTGGACAGGCAGGGTGCTTGATGTGAAAAATCTCAGAATTTTTGGCAGCACACTAATGGTACATGTTTCCAAAGAAAAACGCTTAAAATGGGACAAGAAGGCTGTTAAATGTATTTTAGTAGGGTACGATGATGAAATTAAAGGTTATCGAGTATATAATGCTACGAAAAATACAGTATTTACCAGTCGAGATGTGACCATAATGGAAAATATCAAAGATAAAGAGAACATCATGGTGAACAGTATAGCAAACACAGAAACAGATAATAATGACCTAATATCAGTTCCAGTGGGAGATCATGTTACAAATGGAATAATTGAGGATGACTTAATCTCTAATAGCTCAGGTGAACTTTGAGAGAATGCTGTCAGTAATGACAGTGATGATTCGTCTCCTGATGAAGAAGCGCCTATCGTATTAAGAAGATCTGAGAGAGTGCAAAAACCAAGAAATTTTGAAAATGGTTTTAGTTGCATTTACTCAGAAAATTCTGATGTGAACACTGATCAGGAAACTGTTAAAGAGGCTTTATCACAACTTGATGGTGACCAGTGGAATGGAAGACGAGCTGCAATCTTTCGAGGAAAACCAAGCATGGGAGCTGGTTGACATTCCTCAAGAACAGACAATTGTGCAGTGCAAGTGGGTGTTTAAAAAGAAAATTGATTGTAATAACAAAGTGCGGTACCGTGCTAGGTTAGTTGCGAAGGGTTTTTCCCAAAAACCAGGTATCGATTTTGATGAAACCTTTTCACCTGTTGTAAGACATTCCACCCTTAGATTGTTAATACCCTTATCTGTGAAATTAGAATTAGATATCATACATTTAGATGTTACCACCGCTTTTTTGAATGGCATTCTAGAAGAAAATGTTTTTATGATGTTACCAGAGGGATTTAAAACTCATGATAAAAATAAAATTTTGAAATTGAATAAAGCTATCTATGGACTTAAGCAGTCTGCTAGGGCATGGTACATAAAAGTTGACATTGTTCTTAAGAACTTAGGTTATAAGAAATCTGATCATGAACCTTGTTTGTTTACTAAGAGCAGAGGTAATTTGTTGACTTTTGTAACAGTATACGTTGATGATTTTTTTATTTTTTCCAATGATGAGATCGAAACAAATAATTTAAAACTTGAGTTAGGGCAAGAGAGGGCAGGGTATGAGAGTTAGTATTGATAAAAACAAGAAAACGATTTGTTTAGATCAAGAGCAATATATAAATCAACTTTTAAAACGATTTAATATGTTGGATTGCAAGACCGTTTGTACGCCTATGGAAGTCAATGTAAATCTTACAAAAACAAAAAAGCCATGTAACACGGAATTGCCATATCAGCAACTGATTGGTTCTTTGATGTATCTCGCTGTTTTGACTAGACCTGATATAGCATTTTCGGTAAGTTATCTGAGTCAATTTAATAATTGTTTCGACGAAACTCACTGGAAACAAGCTAAGCGCGTTTTAAGATATTTAAAACACACTAAGCATTATGGATTAAAGTTTTGTAAAGATAATACGGAATTAGAAGGTTTTGCTGACGCAGATTGGGCTGCAGGCTCGAATGGTCGCAAATCATACACAGGATATTGTTTTAAACTTTGTGGTTCCGTAATATCATGGGAATGTAGAAAACAAAAGACTGTAGCGCTATCAAGCACTGAGGCATAATACATGGCGGTCTCAGAAGCTACAAAAGAGGCTATTTACTTAAGAAATTTAATAGCTGAGTTAACAGAAGTTGTTAATTGTATTAGAATATTCAATGACAATCAGAGCGCAATTAAATTGTCTGCTAATTCGATGTACCATAAGAGGACAAAACACATTGACACGCGTCATCATTTTATTCGGGATGCAATTTCTGATAACTTAGTAGAAGTTAAGTATTTAGATACAGCGAAAATGCCAGCCGATATTCTTACAAAGGGTTTGGAATCAGTTAAACATTATAAGTTTTTGGATTTGTTGGGTATAACACATCCATTAAAGTAAATTTTTGATCATCATTTTGTGTTAGTGGGAATGTGGAAATTGTATAACCCAAAATGCTGTTTGTTGTTGCGCCACTGTACTTTATATAGGCGATATTATTTTAACACTTCAGCAGAAACGCTTATTGATAATTTTCTCTTATACAGTTATTAATAAAATTAGTCTGTGTTGGAAATTCAACAAGCGTGTTTCATTTTTAATATTGGTGAGATAAACGAAATATCCTTTGTCATTACTTTAGGAAGAGCATGTAGTTTGTTTTGCTAATAAAAGTATTTTGAATTTGAATTTGAATAATATCCGTTCAACTAAATGCGTTTTTAAGGCAATCCCTTTATCAATGGCTGCCGTTTTGAATTTTTAAATGTCGAAAAACCTCGGGTTGTTTCGGCTCGAACAATCAATCCATCAGACTAAGTGAGCGGACGTTCTAATTTATATTAGCACCATAAAAGAACCAACGTGACTGTACAAGTAACCACAACAATGAGAGCGGAATTGAGAAATGTAGAAAAATGTAATAATATTCCATCGTGTAGGGTAAAAAAACGTTTCAATATCGAATGGATGGATGGCGGGCAGCAAAAGATCTTTTTATTTATGGTCGGGAATTTAATCGTGGCGATTACACGCAGTACCCTGATCACGTCCGACTACTCAAGGTCGTACCTACCAACAGATAGACAGGTTCTTCGACCCGCGGTCGCAGCCGGCGTTGGTACTCTCTCGCGATACCAGGTCGGGTACCACACTACTTCTTGGCGGGTATATACGAAGAGGACGAGGCCGCTAATACATATTGATGCGTTCGCGCGAGATGGTGGCGTGACGCAATATGTATTCTTCGGGAATTTTAATAGCTGGGTTTTTCAAATTATTTTCCGTAAGAGAGCGTGTGGAAAGTAAAATCCACACTAGTGCTTGAAAAAGACAAATTATTTTGTTTTCAGCTGTATCAAATGTATTAGATGTTATTTTTGTTCTTTCTTCGTAAAAGGGAAGTACTGTAATCATGACAAAATCACCCTCCAAGATCTTCCCGTTTCCCTAGATGACGAAAAACAGGTTTTATTAATTCCGTCGGTCCGTCTGTCAGTCTGTTTGTATGTCTGTGACTTCACGACATAGCAAGTCTATTTTTAAATTTTTTCGTTTCGCAACTTTATTGTTGCATCCTCAGGACACATATGGATTCTATATCCTGCATGAAACTCATATTATCAGTCTTTACCTACTCCGTTGGTCCGCAGATATTAAGTTTCTAAATGGGTTTCGTTAACCATCCTCTTGTTGTTATGTTAACATGGTGTATAATTTCGGGTTAGGATCCACTAAAAAATCAACACTTTTTTTAAAAATACTATCTTCGTTATGTAATTCTTTACAAAAATTCGAGGAAACTGACTCCAAAAACACAGTGTCCATCGACAATTTGCGGGAAGGTTCTGACTTTCTAGAACAAACTAACAAAAATAACTGCTTGCGGATTTGTGGTCTTCAAGTTAAAAGCGCCGATAATAGGGCAAATTGTGTCGCTTCCTTTATACAGGACCGTTTGAAAATTCCATGTACCTGTAATGACTTGGATTTTGTGTTCCTTATTGACAAGAAGAATAAAGACCGGCGTATTAGTGCGATTTAGCGGTAGTGGCGGCGAAAAAAATCTTAAAAACATGAAGGTAGTCATTTATGAAGACTTAACTCGTAATAGATACAATCTGCTTGTTGCTGCGAAACAAAAATTTGGCAAGGATGTTTAGTCAATGGATGGCAAAGTACTTCTGTTGCGTTAGTTATTATAACGAATGATATTATGGTTGCTGCTGATAAAAAACTAAATACTGCATTGATTCTTCTTGATTTTTCAGCTCTTGATACCATAAACCATGAGCTTTTATTATCAAAACTTTAGTATTTTGGAGTCCAAGAAGCATCAGTTGAGTTAATAAAGTCATACTTCTCGAACAGATATCAAAAAATACTTGCAAGGTCCTATTCTTGGTCATCTTTTATTTATCATTTATACTTCGGACATATTAAACCCTTTAAAATATTGTAAAGTTCAGGCCTACGCAGACGATACGCAAATTTACCACCATTTTAATCATCTGGACTTTCTTAACGCATCAAATTTAATAAATAAATATTTAAATATATTGAGAGAGTTATCTCTAGATCACAATCTAAAACTTAATCCTTTAAAATCAATTTTGATGATATTTGGCTCTAAAAATAGAAGTGAATTTTTAGTATGAATGTTAATATTAATGATGTTAGGGTTCCTGTGGTCACCTCCGCACGTAATTTGGGTATTGTATTAGATACGGAATTACGATTTAGATAATATATTAAAATGTTAAACAATCATATTTATCTTTGAAGAAACTATATAATGGCCGCCATATTCTGAGCTTATCTTTACGCATGATGCTTTGTGATTCACTAGTTTTGTCAAACTGTAATTATTGTGATCTTGTATACGGCCTTTGTCTAGAGGCGGTAGATTCCTATATTTAGGAAGTTTTTTAATGGGAATTCTTAATAATAAAATTCTACCATCATCTTTTAAAAAATAAGTTTTTGTTTCGAGCAGACATTCACTCTCGAAAGGTTAGATTTCGAAATAAAATTACAGTACCCCATCATCAGAGTGCCATGTTTCTAAGGTCGTTTAAAGTGCGGGACACGAAAGAAAACCGGGCGGTCCTTAAAACAAAGGTTCATAGTTTTAAGCAAGCGGAAAAGTAAAATTTGTGTAGGCAAATAAATTTTATGTTATTTTATTTGTTGTAATAGTTTGCCGCTTCACCTATAAAGTGCGCCAGCTAAGCGGTACGGAAAATTAATCGAGGATTTAGTAAATTTCGCACTGGTCCACTTGTAATTGGGATGTGCCTAGAGTCTCCATGCCGCTAGAAGGTTCTAGCTATTTCCAGTGGCGCCTATACATTTCGAGCATTTGTTTTCATTTCTATATAAATGCGTTGCGTTGAATTTGATTTATTATTTCGAAGTAACGATGGCGAGCAAAAGAGGAAAAACAATTCGGGAAATAGATGGCAAAATTGAAACGGTTATTGATGATTTAGTTATCACACAGGGTTTTTCAAGTAGTCACAACGAAACCTCATCATTTTCAGAGGAAGACAACGATTTAGAAGGAATCGAACCATTAAAATCACAGCCTTCAACCTCAAAAATGGCTTAGTTTTTTTTTTCATATATTTTGTAAAATTGTTCATAAAGTAGCTGTCAATAAACTGCTTCAAAATAATTAATTTTCTGTTCCATACCGGGTGTCAAAAAAAATCTAATATTGCAATTAATATTTGAAAAACTACAAAACTCATATTTTTCCAAAATTAACATATCAATGTAGTTATAGTAGGGGAGCCAGCACTGATTCCAGTGAACAAGATTTATTAAAATTTTAACTTATGCAGTTCGATTTCGGGCTATTCGGGTATGCCAAAGTGACCGTTTACCTCCGTCTGTCATATTACTTTGTACAGGGGGCGTCATCGTGAAGTACTATACATTGCGTGCTCATGTTAAAAGGGGGTGATTCTTGGACCTTTTTAAGAAAAAAAGTTTAATATGAACTAAAAGTCTTAACTTTGGAGATACAGGGTTTTAAAAAAACATTTTTTTAATCCTAATTCTGATGCTATTATAGATAAATAACTGTGTGAAATTTGATACACGTCTTTTACGCATAAAAGGGCATTTTTTATTAGCAATCAATTTTTAAAATTTCTACCAGTGGCGTGCATATGTAATTAACCTGGGTAAATCCGTATGCTCCTTAATGCATAGAAGACGAATATCAAATTTCATGCAGTTATCTACAATAGCATCAGAATTGGAATGAAAAAAAATGTTTTCTTTTTAAACTTTACCATCCTGTATCTCAAAAGCTAAGACTTTTAAGACATAAAAACACCCCCATTTAACATCAGGACGCAATTAGGAAACGCCCTGGATAGTACGTCACAATGGCGGCCCCTGTATAAAGTAATAGGACAAACGGAGACAGACGGCCACTTTTTACATACCCGAGTAGCCCAAAGTCGAACTGCATAAATTAAAATTTTGATAAATCTCGTTCACTGAATCTGATGCTGGCTGACCTTGTAAAATCTGGACTTGTAAATCGTGTATTACTATATTGGGTGGTCCAATAATAGTGGACGTAGGCAGTAGCCCGGGAACCGTTAATGACAGAACTCAAGAAAAAATATATTTATAGGTAAATCGATCAAAAAAAAATCAAAATTACATCATTTTAAAATTCGAAAGTCCGCCGTTTTTGCATCACAAAAGAGATATAGAAGTGCGGTACACAAAAGAAAGAGTCAAATATAAACAAAGGTTCATTAAGCATAGTTACATTTTTTAATTATCTGTGTGTAGTGCGTATAATCAAAAAGGAGTGCCATATTATTTAAAGAACGACGGGACACCACTGGTTTAAAGAGATTTCTTGCCCGACCTTCCTAAACCGATTGACTCCGCCCGGTTTTCTTTCGTGTCCCGCACTTTACTTATAATAGTATAAAATTATACAACTCATTGCCAGACGATCTAATAGACTCAAGTTAAAATAAATTTAAACTTCAATACAAGAAGTATCTTGTTAACGCTCAAATATAAGGTTTTCAACCGTTCACAATTTTTTTGGATTTCGGGTTTTTCTTGTGGGCAGGTACAGGAGAGGCTCCCAACTTTATTTACTACCACTTTTTTCTAAATTAGTTTTTCCATTAAACACAATTTCTTTTCCCTTGTATAAAGAATTGTTTCCACTTAATCAGCGAGCCAGGTTCAGTAGAGTTTAGTTTAAGCGTATCGTATTATTATTATTTATTATTATTTTATTTCCTGCATGAAACCCATATTATCAGTCTATCTGTTGGCTTGCAGATATTGAGTTTCTAAATCGTTTTCGTTAACGATCTTCTTGTTGTTACGAGAGTGGAGTATTATTTCGGATTAGGATATATATATATATATATATATATATATATATATATATATATATATATATATATATATATATATATATATATATATATATATATATATATATATATATATATATATACCTAATTTCAATGGTTACAGAGAAAATCGCAATTTAAGAGAAAATATCAATTACTTCTTGAATATTGCGATGCTGCATACTCAAAAAAAAACTATGGAAGGCCATTTAATGGATAATATTTATAATTGCGTATTTATGCGTATTTTAAATTTAAAACCATTATGGAAAATTAGAAACAAACTTCTTGAGTAATATAGCTATCAATATAAACAACATATAACAACAGATAAAATAACAACAGATTAAATGGAAATAGAAAAACAGGAAAAATTTAAAACAAATGATTATATAATTGATTTTCCACACACTATCGCTTGAATGTTTACCACAGTGTTTCGGACGGCCTCACTATCATTAAGACTAATAATTTCTTCACGAATTTTTTCTTTTTGATTAATTTACAGAATAATTGTTTCGATTTTTATACACCCTATGTTTAAGTGTGCCCCATAAAAAATAATCCGAGGGTGTCAAATCGGGACTTCGCTGATGATATGAAATCTCACCGTTACTATATATACTTAAATTAAATTGCTCGTTTGAAAATCCTCTTATATCTTGTCCATAGTGGTATGGAGCATTATCTTGTTGATATACCAAGTCCACACGAATATGTACCAGAAAATCACCGAGTTTTTAAATTTTTTTTTAAATTTTTTTGTTTATTTAAATATTGGTCAAAAATCGCAGGTCCTATTATGCGGTCTTTTATAATACCACCAGACTTTAACACTTTGATGTCCTTGACTCATAATTTGCTTTACCAAATGTTTATTTGTCTCAGAATACTAGTGAGTATTTTTTGTTATGCTTTCCCGCAGTGAAAAATATCGCCTCATCTGTCCAAAGGATTTTATTTAAAATCCCTCTCTCACATCCAGTTTGGTCTGATAATCAACTTCTAACAATAACAGTACAACACATAATGACAAAATTTACACTTTATGGGCAAGAAAAACTAACGTTTAAAATTAGAATATAAATAAAAAAAAGGGGTTGAACAATGAAAATTAAAAATGAAGTTAAACAAACATCCTTCTAATCTATTGAATGCTGCAGAGAAATATGTCAATACTATTTTCAATTTTATTGTAGTTTTTTTAAATCTGGTATACTGGAGAAGATATAAGGATGTTTGTTCGTGGAGCTGGGGTTTGAATAAAGGTCAAGCGTCTTGCTTCCAATCTAGGCACTCTAAATCTCATACAATCGAGCAGACGGATACAATTAATCTTATTGTTTAATAATTTATACAAAAATATAACTGAGTTGCATGATCGTCTAGCTGCTAACTCAGTAAAGCCGAACCTAACAAGCATATCTTCATGAGGACATCCAACAGCCGGCCACACACCGTCCAATATGAAGCACGCAGTTCTAAGGAATTTACTCTGAATTCTTTCAAGACTAGAAACATAAGTCTAGTATATTAGGCAAAGGTCGAGTAAAGAGAAAGCAGTGTAGCGGGCTGTTGAAACTTCCTTGAATTACGCAAAATAAAGCCCATTCCTTTTGATGCATTTATAAGTGTCTTCAAAATAGTTAATAAATGTCAGTTTTAAAACGAAGATTACTCCAAGGTCCTTAATCACAGTAGATCTTGCTAGCACAACATTATCTATGGCATAATTATGCTCAATTGGTTGCGATTTTCCCGAAAAAGACATGACATTATACTTGAGAGGATTTAACGTTTATTTTCAGTACACGACCTACCAACCAAGTCTAAACAGTTTTGTATTATATAAGCATCGTCAGGAGATCGAATCTCACAAAATATTTTAACGTCTTTCGCATACAGCAAACATTCGACCTCCAATCCAGAGACAATGTCATTAATGAACGTATTAAAGAAAAGTGGTCCAAGCACTGAACCTTGCGGTACCCCCGATGACTGTACAAATCTCTCAGACCTGTATCCACGGAACTGTATATATTGATACCTATTTGATAAATAGGATTTTATTAATTGAACCAACGGATCTAAAATACCAAATGCTAAGAGTTTCTTTAATAAATTTCCTGCATGAAACCCATATTATCAGTCTATCCGTTGGCTTGCAGATATTGAGTTTCTAAATCGTTTTCGTAAACGATCTTCTTGTTGTTACGTTAGAGTGGAGTGTTATTTCGGGTTAGGAAATATCTGATAATATGGATTTCTTGCAGGATATGAAATCTATATGTGTCCTGAGGATGCAACAAGTTGCGAAACGTCGAAAATAAAAAAAATATATCCTATAATACATCACTCTAACTTAACTGCAAGAAATCGTTAACGAAAACCATTTAGAAATGGCGAAACGAACCCCCACACTTTGGTCTAAGCAGTGTTTTAAATGGCCAAAAAGGCATATTTTCGAAGTTAGAATAAAAATAACCAACAAGATAATTTTGGCTAGCAAAGGATTGCTTCTTAAATATCCAGCATCATTTCAAACAAATTCAAAGTAGTCAAGGAGATATTCCAATGCAAAGTTGGCTTTGCCTGACAGGTAAAGCAAAAGTTTTCTAACCAGACATATTTTGTGTCAAATGTGAACACGATTATTTCGAGAGTGATTGATTATTTAAAAAGTTTTTGACAATGAGCATTTTAAGTAAAGGTATGTGTATTACTTTAGTTTAAAAAAACGTATTATAAATTGTATCTTTATTATTTATGGATTTTTTTCCAAATAAGGGCAAAAAATATGTAAAAAAATATTTTATTACATTTTAATGAGCGCTATAAAAAAATGTCAAGCAGATTCAAGCAAACCTTTCATGAAATCACTTTCATCATGATATCTATTTTTTTGAACATATAAAAATTTTTGCCCCCACCTGCCCCTCTGGCCCATTTATCTTCTAAAAGCTTTTAGATGCATTTTATTTTAAGTGTATTAGACATAGCCGGTCTAAATTTCTTTTTTATATAAATCTTCAACTATACACAACCGGTTGTTTTAAAATAAAGACAGTTTTTAGCCTATAACTTAGACTTTTTTGGCCATCGGTACCAACAGGTATGGAAGTCTACTGGGACTCGTACTGGGATAGTCAAAAAAAAGTTTTTATATTTTTACTTAAAATGAGATATTTGGGTTATAAAAGACCTAACTACAACATTTTTTCATGTTGTCTGTCTAGCTATCCGTCTTTCTGTCTGGAACACGATAACTCAAAAAGCGCTAAACCGATTTTAACCAAATATTGTTTATGATTTTGTTTATTTTCAAATCCTGTTTTTTTTTAGATGGATATCGATTTCCAAACAAAGAACTTTTCAATAATTGAATGTCTGAAAAAAATCACAATTTAAAAATTACTGCCTTGACTAAGTTTATTCTGGAAAAAATGCAACCATTTGAAGATAAAAAAGTTTATTATAAGAATTTTAAACAAGATTTTCGCAGTTTAAGCACACATATATCTACAAAATGGCAAAGAGTTGGAAGAGATCAAAACAAATTTAAAAAAAAGTTTAGTTCATGGTTGACCAACTACACTTATTTTAAAAAACTACCCAAAACAAGCGGTAATTTACTTACCGAGACCTTAAGAGGTCGTCCAAGCTTAAACTTCAATGAAAAGTCTTTGAGATCTCAACGCAGAGACGCTCTAAATTTAACCAGACAACACGATCATAATTCAAACTTAATGATAAAGGCTGCCACTGTTGCTGCTAAACAAAGGGGAAAACGAGATCTTAGTTTACTTTTAAAAGAAGCTGCTGAGGATCCTTCAAAACCAACAGAAATAATAAATTCGTTGTCATTAAAAAAACCAGTTTCGTACAGTCCCCAAGAGGCTCTGGCATTTATTTTAGACAACGGTTTTACAAAACAGCAGTACTTAAATATACGAATGGGCAACAAAGAACGCAATTCCGATATATTTCCGGCATACGAAAAAATATTAAAAAGTAAAGAAGAATGCAGACCACTCACTATTAATGTAACAGAAACTACAGCTTCAGTTTCGCTTAAAGATTTGCTGAGCCATACCATTAGCCGAATTGTTTTACTTCAGCAGGATGTACTTTTTAATTTATTTACCAGTACCTCACAAAACTGCATAACCACTACCATGATTCTAAGTTACGGCTTTGACGGCAGCTCCAGCCAATCCCTTTACAAGCAAAACTTTGCCAACTTTTGTGGAAATGATTCCAGCATTTTTGCAACGACCTTAATACCTCTTAGGTTAATTAGCAATGACAATATCGTGATATGGAATAACCCTACACCACAGTCCGTTCGGTTCTGCAGACCTATCAAAATTGAGTTTGTCAAAGAAACTAAAGACCATGTTTTAAAAGAAAAACAGAATTTAGATGTGCAAATTCAAAATCTAGACATGTTTGTCTTTAACGTTCAAAATTTTGTATTGAAAGTAAAGTGTCATTTATGTATGACTCTTATTGACGGAAAGACACTAGCTACATTAACAAATACAAAGTCATCACAAGCGTGCCCTATTTGTGGGGCAACACCGGCTGATTTCCTTAAAATTTCTGATTTTAAATCAGTTAAATTTATTCCCAAGCCAGACAGTCTTCAATATAGGATCAGCCCTTTACACTGCTGGATAAGATTCCTAGAATGTATCTTGCACATCGCATATAGAATCGAACTAAAAGTTTGGCAAGTACGAGGAGAAACTAATAAGCAACTTGTAGCTCAAAAAAAGGCATTAGTTCAAAAAAAGTTTTATGAAAATTTAGGTCTACATGTTGACAAGCCAAAACAGAGCTACGGGTCAAAAAACGACGGAAACACGGCAAGGCGTTTGAGAAGCCAGATGCATTTGCTGAAATAACTGGGGTGTCTGTAGAGCTCATAATAAAGTTTCGAACGATTTTGATTGCTATGGCATGTCAGCTTCCAATTGATGGTAATAAATTTGAGACCCATTGTTTTGAAACGGGTGCTCTATTTCTAAAATTATATTCATGGTTTCCTATGCCCGCCACAATACACAAGGTCCTTGTCCACGGAAAACAAATTTTAGATAATTGCTTGCTGCCATTAGGATACTTGGGAGAAGATGCAGCTGAATCGCTAAATAAATATTATAGGAAAGATAGGTTGCATCACGCAAGAAAAACTGACAGAATTAGTAATTTAAAAGATGTTTTCTGTAGGGCTTTAGACACATCAGATCCTATAATATCAAATATTAGTGTACATAGTAGAAAATCAAAATTAAAATCAAAAAAATTACCTTTAGGAGTCATTGAACTATTAAAACCTGTTGAAACAGTTGATTTTCAAGTACTAAACCTTGAAAATTCCAAGGACTTAAACTTGGAAGATTTTGAAGATTTGTTATATTTGGAAGAGTTAAATACTCTTGAGTTAGCTTCCGAGCTTCATACTTAGTACATAGTTATTATTTTATAATTATTAAGATATTACTTTTCTAATAAAATGTAGTTGTTGCTTAAATACAATTGACATTTTTTTATTGGTAATGGGAGGGGAGGGGCGAAATATTTTTGTTTTGTTTACTTGGTTTACATCTAGTTTGCCTCCCCCCTCCATTTCTACGTAAAACACTAACTTTGAAAGGTTTCGGGTGGTGGTGGGGGGGATGGGGGCAGAATATTTTTGTTTGTTTATTTCTTAGTTTTTACCTATATTAATATAATTTTTAAGTAATTTTTTATTTCTACGTAAAACACTATTTTTGGCCAAAAGAAGGACCTTCTATACCATAGTGCCCCATTTCGTTAAATAAATTTTTTAAAAAATCGACGTAAAAAATGTTGTTCAATTGACTTTAAATTTTGCAGAAAAATTAAATTTGAAAATAGGTTAAACTGGTACGAATTCAACATAACCTAACAAAATGGCGGTATGTGTCAATGTAATAGATATTTACGATACAAGTGAGTTTTTTAAATAAATGCTCGTTGTGCAATATTTAGGCAGACGCCCACAAAAATGAATTTTACAACTTTTTTGTAAATTCTTTTGGCCTTCTGAGAGTCTGTAAATGTAAACTTTGAGACTAACATTCGTATAATATATTAGTTAGTTTTTGGGGGCGGAAAGGGGGTCCAGACCCCATGCCCCCCCTGACAACGTGTCAGATAGTTTACAACTGGGTAAACTAAGCACATTGACACTGAACACATGTCACATGACCTCAAGGTAACAATAAATGAAGTAATTAGAGATAATACTATAGCTTGGATTGGATATTAAACACATCGACTGTTTAAGGCCCCGCAGCATTAAAACACCTAAAGCTCACAATCCGTCTCTAATTCACTCGGTAATCATAACGATTTGACTCGACCATCAGGGTTGGCCTCGGGCCACCAGACAGCAAAAGTGTCAGGTTTTATATGAGAAACAAGAGACGATCGGAGTAATCAGAGCATTGCTCACTTGACTGGGCAATTTTCATCGTTCGTAGTCGTTCATGCAGTCCCGACAGGAGGTAGGTGGAATTTATAAGCTAGAAAAAGCGGTTTTGTTTGCAGTGACTGCTATGATTTATGTCTTAACGAATATTTACTGAGTATATTAAAGAAGCATTAAGTATGTGCTTCCTGTTAATAAATCCATAGATTGGAAGATACTGGTAAATACTCATTTTCAACAAAAAAGAAGATTGCCGTTAGCATTTTTTTCTTTCTTGTTCTATTTACGTATATGAAGTTGAATGTCTTAAAAAAAATCATTTGTTGATAGTAATTTTTGAGTTCAAGTGCAGTATTTGTGTAAAAATTAGGTAAGAATTTAGAAAAGTGTTACATGTTTATTGCAATTTAAAGCAAATTGTATCCTTTTTGTTTCTTATACGCCATACCTATCTTCCTTTGTTGTTAATAGCATGCTCTTTTATGTTCGCTTAAAAGTCATCCCTATTTTCGAGCTGTATATTTAGCATAGTTGTTATTGAAAATTGTCTGATAAACAGCATGGTTCTATGCCCGGTAAATCAACAGTTACTAACCTTGTGTGTGCTACCCAATACATTTCTGAGAAGCTTGACAAAGTCAGGTAGATGTGAGCTACACAGATTTTTCTAAAGCTTTTGACAGGCTTGTTCATGGAATTTTATTAAAGAAACTCTGAGCATTTGGTATTTCAGATCCGTTGGTTCAATTAATAAAATCCTATTTATCAAATAGATATCAATACGTACAGGGTGTCCCACATAAGATCCTCTATCCCCTTATCTCGAAAGATATACAATTTAGGAAAAAAAGTTATATATAAAGTGTTATTGTTTTTAAGTGAACTTTTATATTATATACCTTTCATGTATACAGGGTGCTCAGTTTTTCCTGGTTAGGAGTCAACTCCTAAAAATTAAACGGGACACCCTGTATATTATCCTGGATATGGATTCCTCATTAAAAATAAGGGTAACTTTTATTAAGATATTGTATACCTATCTCTCGTCGTTTATGATATAATAGCCGTTTTATTTAATTTTTTGCTAAAAACGTATATAAAGGTAGTAGAAAAAAATATAAGTATATAATATTTGGTGAAGCTGCCATTTTTATATTAAAGACAACACCACAATATATAATTTAAGTTGTTTACTTTGACTACAAATTATACAGGGTGATCAGAAATTCAATCGGAATATATAAAATATATAGTCAATAATCTTAAATGGAACACCCTGTATATTATTGCAGATTTCGATGGTTCACAAAAAATTAAAGTAACTTTGTATATAATAACCTATACCTATCTCTAACCGTTTAGAAAATATTCGCTATTAAACTTTCTTTATGCAATAAAAAATACCTTTGGTTTAAATTTAATGACGAAATACGTCACAAATATTTTTTAACGGGCTGACCATAGTAGATTTTCAACAAAATACTGTAGTTTACAATTTTAACTAAGATGTCTGTATTCTGTATTTCCTGAGAAAATAATTCATTACAAATCATAAAATGAAACCAAATATTGCATGTAATTAACTAACGCTGCAAAATCAAAACTGCCATGGAAAACAAATAAAGTGCTTTGGAAACCAACGTAAACAATATTTGTCAAATAATATAATAAATTTTGGTTTGTTGTGCGTTAAGTTCATCTTTATCTTATAATGTCTTATACTGCCGAAGAAAGGTTGAACTTATATCAGTGTTATCTTCAAAATAACAGAAGCGTTGCACTGACTATAAGAGCATATCATGAAAAGTATCCGGAGAGAAGAATACCGGAAAGATCCATGTTTGGGAGAATTGAACTATTTCGAAGAATTTACAGAAAATTCCATCAGAGATGCAGAAAAAGACTTAAGTATTGCTAGAACTGATATTCATAGGACGCTGAAAATGAATAACTACAGGGCGTTTAAGTTCGCTAAATTGCAACAGTTAGAACCTACCGATCATATTCTACGATTGGAATATTGTGACCTAATGATGGATCGACATTTTCGTAACCCTAATTTTTTTAACCAAATTTGTTGGACGGACGAAGCGATATTTACTACCTCAGGGATATTTAATAGAAAGAATACTCACTATTGGTCTCAAGAAAACAAACACAACATCAAAACTATTCAACATCAAGGTCGTCGTAGTGTTCATTGTTGGTGTGCGATTTACAGGAATCAAGTAATAGGTTCTCTATTTCTGGATAACCATTTAAATGGTGCGAGGTATCTAGAGCTACTGACTAACAATATCAGGCCGTTACTATTATTATCAAATGGATGGAGCACCTTGCCATAACACCATTCAAGTAAGAACTTATTTAAGTGTTAACTATGCAGAGGTCGTTGGACCAAATGGAAATATTCGTTGGCCTCCGCGGAGTCCAGATTTGACGCCCCTGGACTATTTTCTGTGGGGAACATTAAAGGATAAAGTATACAAAAATAAACCTCAAGATGTTGATGATCTCAAGAATCGAATAAGGGAAGAAATTCAAAATATCAATGAAAGTGCTGCAGTAAGAGATTCCTTAAGAAAAATGGAAGTCATCTACACAACTTGTATTGCCCAAAATGGAGGCCATGTGGCAAATTTACTTTAATTTTCCCTTTTGCATTAGGTATATTGGTCCTTTCGTTATACATGCAATTGTTTTTTTGATTTTACACATTAATTCATTTGTAATTATGTAAATGTTCTCTATTAACTTAACTTCTTACTACATACTTATTTAATAGTTCACAAAATTTACATATTGTTAAATGTTAAAACATTTCTATATTTGCTAAAATTTCGTATTCGTTGAAATAAAAGATTAATATTTTTGTTATGTCGGCCATAGGTATTTTATTATATCGATTATTGGAAAGAATTAATTTCTCAGAAAATACAGACATCTTAGTTAAAATTGTAAACTACAGTATTTTGTTGAAAATCTACTATGGTCAGCCCGTTAAAAAATATTTGTGACGTATTTCGTCATTAAATTTAAACCAAAGGTATTTTTTATTGCATAAAAAAAGTTTAATAGCGAATATTTTCTAAACGGTTATATATACAAAGTTACTTAAATTTTTTGTGAACCATCGAAATCTGCAATAATATACAGGGTGTTCCATTTAGGATTATTGACTTATAAGTAATTTTATATATTCCGATCGATTGAATTTCTGATATCACCCTGTATAATTTGTAGTCAAAGTAAACAACTTAAATTATATATTGTGGTGTTGCCTTTAATATAAAAATGGCAGCTTCACCAAATATTATATACTTATATTTTTTTCTACTTCCTTAAATATATACGTTTTTAGCAAAAAATTAAATAAACGGCTATTATATCCTAGGTATACAATATCTTAATGAAAGTTACCCTTATTTTTAATGAGGAATCCATATCCAGGATAATATACAGGGTGTCCCATTTAATTTTTAGGAGTTGACTCCTAACCAGGAAAAACTGAGCACCCTGTATACATGAAAGGTATATAATATAAAAGTTCACTTAAAAACAATATCACTTTATATATAACTTTTTTTCCTAAATTGTATATCTTTCGAGATAAGGGGATAGAGGATCTTATGTGGGACACCCTGTACAGTTCCGTGGATACAGCTCTGAGAGATTTGTACAATCATCGGGGGTACCGCAAGGGTCAGTGCTTGGACCATTTTTCTTTAATATGTTCATTAATGACATTGTCTCTGGATTGGAGGTCGAATGTTTGCTGTATGCGAAAGACGTTAAAATATTTTGTGAGAATCGATCTCCTGACGATGCTTATATAATACAAAACTGTTTAGACTTGGTTGGTAGGTGGTGTACTGAAAATAAACGTTAAATCCTTTAAAGTATAATGTCATGTCTTTTTCGGGAAAATCACAACCAACTGAGCATATATATGCCATAGATAATGTTGTGCTAGCAAGATCTACTGTGATTAAGGACCTTGGAGTAATCTTCGTTTCAAAACTGACATTTATTAACCATTTTGAAGGCACTTATAAATGCATCAAGGAATGGGCTTTATTTTGCTTAATTCAAGGGGAGTTTCAACAGCCCGCTGAAGATATGCTTGTTAGGTTCGGCTTTACTGAGTTAGCAGCTAGACGATCATGCAACTCAGTTATATTTTTGTATAAATTATTAAACAATAAGATTAATTGTATCCGTCTGCTCGATTGTATTCAATTTAGAGTGCCTAGATTGGAAGCAAGACGCTTGAGCTTTATTTAAACCTCAGCTCCACGAACAAACATTCTTATATCTTCTCCAGTATACCATATTTCAAAAAACTACAATAAAATTGAAAATAGTATTGACATATTACACTGCAACATTCAGTAAATTAGAAGGATGTTTGTTTAACTTTTTTTTATTTATGTTCTAATTTTAAACGTTAGTTTTTCTTGCCCGAAAAGTGTAAATTTTGTACTGTTATTGTTAGAAGCTGATTATCAGACCAAACTGGATTTGAGAGAGGGATTTTAAATAAAATCCTTTAGACAGATGAGGCGATATTTTCCACTGCGGGAAAGCATAACAAAAAATACTCCCTACTATTCTGAGACAAATAAACATTTGATAAAGCAAATTATGAGTCAAGGACATCAAAGTGTTAAAGTCTGGTGGTATTATAAAAGACCGGATAATAGGACCTGTGTTTTTTGACCAGTATTTAAATAGACAAAGAAATTTAATTATGAAAAAACTCAGTGATCTTCCGGTACATATTCGTGTGGACTTGGTACATCAACAAGATAATGCTCCATACCACTGTGGACAAGATATAAGAGGATTTTTAAACGAGCAATTTAATTTAAGTATATATAGTAACGGTGAGACTTCATATACGCCGCGAAGTCCCGATTTGACACCCTCGGATTATTTTTTATGGGGCACACTTAAACATAGGGTGTATAAAAATCGAAACAATTATTCTGTAAATGAATCAAAACAAAAAATTCGTGAAGAAATTATTAGTCTTAATGATAGTGACTCCGGCCGTCCGAAACACTGTGGTAAACATTCAAGCGACAGTATGTTGAAAAACAATTATATAATCATTTGTTTTAAATTTTTCCTATTTTTCTATTTGCATTTAAGCTGTTGTTATGTTATATGTTGTTAGATGTTGTTTATATTGATAGCTATATTACTCAAGAAGTTTGTTTCTAATATTAATTTTCCATAATGGTTTTAAATTTAAAATACGCATAAATACGCAATTATAAATAATATCCATTCCATGGCCTACTATAGTTTTTTTTTGAGTACGCAGCATCGCAATATTCAAGAAATAATTGAGATTTTCTGTTAAATTGCGATTTTCTCTGTAACCATTGAATTTAGGTATATATATATATATATATATATATATATATATATATATATATATATATATATATATATATATATATATATATATATATATATATATATATATATATATATATATATATATATATATATATATATATATATATATATATAAATTTTAGTGATGTGCATGGATTTCAAATATAACTATTTTGACACATTCAACTTTGACATCGCTCATTGGCGTGCGAGCCTCGAGGGGGGAAATGATACGATTTTTAAGAAAGAGATATTATTATACAACGAGGGCATAAAGTCTAGAAACCTTGAGATATGTCAAAAACTATACAAGTTGGGTAAAAAAGTTTCATATAAAAGTTGTATAGTTCCTTACGATTTATGATTCAAAAATGTCTTGAAATATACAGGGTGTTTTAAAATGAAGTTACACGCCAAAATTTCAGAATCTCTAATGGAACACCCTGTATATTATTTCATTTTAAGAATCTACATGAAATTCTGATCATATTTTATTAAGCATACCCTATCCCTAAAGTCAATTGTTTTTGAGATAAAAAAAATGAGAAAACTGTTTTACAAAATTTTTTTAATAACGATTTAGTCTAAAATTCTAAATGATGCGTTTTAACGTAAAGCTGGAACTGTTGTCCGTTCACTTCCTGACAATATCCTAATCGATTGATGAACTCTTGTTGTAGATTTCGAATGAAAGTAGGAGGGATTTGTCGGATTTCATCACTTATACGATTTTTCAGCGCATCGATATTAGGAGGTCTGTTAAATAAACTTTGCTCTTTAAATATCCCCACAGAAAATAATCTAGGGGAGTTAAGTCTGGGGACCTGGCCGGCCATTCGTAGGTACCACGACGTCCTATCCACCTGTTAGGAAATATTTCACTGAGATACTGCCGAACAGGTAGCGCGTAGTGAGGTGGTGCTCCATCTTGTTGGAACCACATTGCTGCAGTAGGCATATCGGGCTCATTACCTGGATATAATTGAGCTAAGGTAGGAATCAACTCGAGTTGTAAAAACACAAGATAAATTTCAATATTTGCATGCTTAATAAAAAGAAATGCCGAACTTACTGAACATTGTGCTAAATTTAGTAATATTTTTACGGGACAATCTAAGACTATACAAAATGAACTAATTGGTTGCATACATGACTATATTCAAGAATATATAAAAAAAGAAATCAATGACACCGATTGTTGTTTTTTTGGCGTAATTGCGGATGATAGTACTGATATAACAGAAAAATCACAGTGTTCGATAACAGTTAGGTATGTGACCAACGGATCTTTAAAAGAAAGATTTTTAGGATTTTTTGACGTTAGCGATAATAGAACAGCAGAGAGCCTTTTTCATTTAAAACAAAACAGCTTAGAGCCTTATGACTTTAAAAATAAATTGGTCGCGCAGTATTACGATGGGGCTAGTGTTATGGCAGGTGACATTGATTTTCTCGGGATATTGCGTATGAGCCACTTGAGCCCAATGGGGATTCTCTGTAGACCAATATCTACAGTTTTGTCGGTTGACAGTACCACTAAGAAAAAAGGTGGCTTCATCGGAAAATAAAATATTTCTACAAAAGAATGGATCCAGGTTGCACCGGTCTTGCATACTTTCGCAAAACTCAAGTCGGCGGTCAAAGTCGTCTTCATTTAGTTCATGGATTAATCTTATTTTGTAGGGATGATACTTTGCCGTGTGCAGAATATTTTTAACCGATGATTGACTAAGGTTTAAATCTAATGCTACTTGACTTGTAGGTAAATGTGGATTTTCGTTATAACTGAGTAAAACATCCAATTTCATATCATCATCTAGTTTTGGCCTACCTGTCATGGGAAGATCTTTTACACAACCATGATTTGATAATTTTGCTAATAATTTATTATTAAAAAGTTCACATACTTCGTCAAGATTTCTTTGGCGATCTCCCCATCCAAACATCATAAGAATCTCTATTTTTCTCTTTCTGAAAGCATTTTTATCAGGAAAAAAGTAACTCTCCAACAATATGTTAAAAATTGACACAGTTTATTGTCAGTACATGACAGTTTCTATGGGAGTTCTAAAATAATCTACCAGGTTTCACTATGCATAGGGAAATGAGTTAATTTTGTTTAAAGCCAAATTTCAATTTTATCATTGTTTTATCTCAAAAACAGTTGACTTTAGGGAAAGTGTATGCTTAATAAAATATGATCAAAATTTCTTGTAGATTCTTAAAATGAAATAATATACAGGGTGTTCCATTAGAGATTCTGAAGTTTTGGCGTGTAACTTGATTTTAAAACACCCTGTATATTTCAAGACATTTTTGAATCATTAATCGTAAGGAACTATACAACTTTTATATGAAACTTTTTTACCCAACTTGTATAGTTTTTGACATATCTCAAGGTTTCCAGACTTTATGCCCACATTGTATAACAAATTTCAACAAAATAAGTCATTAGCCTAGGAAAATACGACCCTTCAAATTTTTTTTTTCATTTCAAAGGCAGAAATCTCTTAAATCATTATCTTGATCAAGAAAGAGTATTTTACATTTTTTTTTTGTTATTTTGCACATCTTTATCAAATTTAGAAAACAAAATAGTTCTAAGACGTATTCTAAAATATGTGCGAACTCTACAGCTGTTCCTTAATTATTTTTATTAAAATTATAAAAATAAAAAAAAATGTCTTAAACCAATTTTTTTTACTAAAGATATATATATATATATATATATATATATATATATATATATATATATATATATATATATATATATATATATATATATATATATATATATATATATATATATATATATATATATATATATATATATATATATATATATATATATATATATATATATATATATATATATATATATATATATATATAAATATCTATATATGTATTATATGTATGAAATGAATTTGCTTTGGAAAAAGAAAAAGTGCATTGTATTTCGTAGATTTATAGTTCATATTCCGAAAATATATTAAAATAGTTCTTTAAAAATACCGTTACAATATTCGAAAATGGATATTTTCGAAATTTGTTATAAAATTCACTATTCGGTATATGTTCTTATTACCTCCAGATTTTCTCGAACCTAATTTTTTGTTATATAGTTTCAATAATCAGGGAAAAACCAACGTAAAAACGTTTTCTTTAATATCTGGTATTCTGAAAATGAAACTATCTTAGGTCTATGTGTATATAACATTTCTGTCTTATTTTCTGCCAATAAATATCCAGTTAAGCTATGGTTCATATTGTATGAAACACCATGTATAATAAACTTTTTAACACTGGAATTATACATGCTTCTTGCGGCACAAAATATTTTCATTTTGTTTAGAACAATAGGAGAAAGGGGGGTTGAACCCCCAAATGTAGTCAATTATTTGGCAAAACCAATCTTAATGCATACCTTTTATTTAAAAAAATTCATGATGATACAATTTATATATGTACGGTTATTAACTCGGTTCTTATGTTCTAAGATTGCAAAAAGGACTTCCTGGTAAATGCAATTTACGAATTTTTTGATTTGGCAAAAGCTTTAGATACAATTATTGGACGTAAATGACAAATTAACAAATGATATATCTTACACATATGTTATTCTTAACTAGTCTGGAATTGAAACATAAAATCCAATAACTTATCGACGGACTAATTGGCCATCGGAAACATCTCATCTGTATGATGTTGAACTATAACATTGCATAGAACCGTTACTTAATTAGCAGTAAATTTTGCAGGAAAACGTATTTTCAATATTTTTGTGATGCTTGCCTGTATTTAATGCACAAGCCGATCGATTCAAACTGACAGTTCTTTTAAAATAAATAAATAGAATAACACAGGCATCCTACATTTTTGCTTCAATTCTTTCTTTCGTATTCTTTTAAACCATTTTCTTTTCTTGTTCTATTATTTTCATGTGGTGTGAGATATCTTTTTCAAAATTGGAACATTTATATAGTTATTTAAGAAGCTCAGTTTAGCATATAATATATTTTTGTAGTACTTCCGGTTTAGCCGGAAGAGTCAAGGACCTCGAAATTTTAAACAACCCATATTTTTTCAACTCGTTAAAATCTCCGTAAAATTCCCTGCAATTTGATATATCACACCATACATCAAATGTCGACGGTTTCCATGGAAACTGCATTTGAAAAGCTATAAATGTTCGCCATTATTCGTGTTTTCCTAGAAAGCAAATGAAACTTAGAAACACGGTAGAGTATCTAGTACGCGTTGCAGGGGCGTGCGGTGAAATTTTAAAAAAGGGAAGCAATTTTTAGAAACTTACCTATTTGTGATGTAATTCGATCTTCGATCATTTTTTGCAAATTCGTCAATTACGTCTTCATAAAAACGTCGATGCTCGGACATATTTTGGAGAAGTTTATTTTCAATGTTCAACAGCGATGTATGCGAAAGTCTCTCCTGCCCCGCTGAATTTCTCACGAAATTTTTTATACGTTTAAGTGTTGAACAATTGCGTTCTACTGATGAACTTGTGACAGGTATTGTCAATACTAATTCACACAATTTCGACACTTCGGTGTAGTCATCTTCCAGCTCCTTGTCTTTTAAAAATTGCATTAGTTCCTTAACGTTATTTTTTACGCTAAGGTCATCAGTTTCATAAATTCCTTTTAGTTCAGATCGCAGTAACACTCGGTCGAAGAACTGGCCATAATGAAGAGGAAGAGATTTAAACGCATCTTCTGGAAAAATTTTTCCTTTAAATGCATCAAAATTGCAGAGCTCGAGGAATTTAAAATCATTTAAAACGTTAAATCTATAGTCTATTTGTTACTAAATTAAATCGATTACTTCATAGAAGAGGCGTCTGTATGAAGTTTGAACCGAGGTTTGAACATCTCACACCTTGTCTGTTCGAAGACGCTTGGCTTGTGGCTCTACATTTAACGTCATCGTTTTCTCCCAAAATAGGTCAAAGTCATCCCTTTTTTGACTTAACATGGACTTAAAATCATCTACTTTCTTTAGGCAAAAAGCAATATCATTTGTTTTAGTTTGTAATACATTAAAAGCATTGTCCGAGAATGGAAATATTTCTGAAAATATGTTCAAAAAATAATTAAAATTAAAATCTCGTTTCAAGCAATTCAAAAACCCTCTCGAACTATTTATTGCTTCTGAGTCCCACGTTTCATTATTTTCGATTATATTCTCAAATAGTTCAATCAGTGATTCACGATTTTCAGATACTGTTAACACAAGTCTTCCATTATAGTTCCACCTAGTAAGAGCGACTTTGGGCAATCGTTTGGGGACAATGGAGTTCAAAGCTTGTGTACGTTTTGTAGACTTGGAAAAAAAAGCAGCCATGCCACTTAAAGTAACGAAAAATCCTTTACACTCTTTAATGTGATTGATGGACTAACTAAATTTAATTTATGAGCAAAATAATGGACAAACACAGCACTTGGGAAAGTTTCTCGAACTTTAGCTTGCAGACCCCCTAATTGTCCTGCCATCACTGCAGCTCCATCATAGCTTTGAGCAACTAATTTTTCCTTTTCATTAGTTTCTTTAGTAACGTTATAAACTACGGTATATAATGCATCTGCTGTACGATTTTCGGACACATTCTTAAAACCTAAAAATCGCTCTTGAATACTTCCGTCTGTTTTAACATAGCGTATTACTATAGATAATTGGCTAAAATTAGTGATATCAGTTGTTTCGTCCAGAACAATAGCAATGAACCGCGCCTCGCCAATCTTCTGCTTAATTCTTTTTAGAATAATGGTTGCAACAGCGGAAATTAAATCATTCTGGATTCGATTCGACGTTCCGCGAAAAAGGCTAGACTGCTCTAAATGATCTTTTAAGCAATCATCATATTTAGTCATTAAACTAGTAAATCCTGAAAATTTCCTCTAAATCCCAATTCGTGCTGTCCGAGAAAAAAAACAACATCGATAAGTCTTCTTAATATTTGCCTATTTTTATCGACTAGTTCATTGTGTTGGCGGTGACTAGTTTCCAACTGTTTTTTAAGGGTGTGTTCAATTCTGGTTTTGCCGAAGACTTTTTCTTTTACGACGGCCTGCAAATGCTCTTTGGACATAACGTGTCTTTTTACAGCTTTGTGGAAATTGTTTAAATCGGAAAAACCAGTTTTATTCCAGAGACCTTTTTCATTTTCAAAAAGTAAACATGGCCAACAAAATAATTTACTTATATTTTCACACCCTGTTAGCCATTTAAATTGTTTGTATTGTTCTTCCGGATAAAAATGTCTAATACAGTTTTTCATTTTTGTGGTTAAATTTTTCATAGGCGGTTTTGCCCTTCCTTTTAAAATTATTTGAAGCTTATCAGCGAAGTTTAGTGTTGAAAATCCCTTTATTATTAAGACACACACCACACATTCACACACATTTTTCTTACTAAATTCTCCAACATTTTCAACGTTATTACAAAGAAACAAAGAACCTACTCCAACGATAGCTTCCACCCCCACTTAAAGCACGCGACTGAAATGCAAAAATTGCAAACAGCCGGTGGAAGTTCAATAATTTCTGGCTCGATTCACAGGAAATCGAGCATACAGGACTTGGCTGCAGAGAAGCTAGCGGCCCGCATAGGTTCTATTCGATTTCTATTGTGGCTCGGTCGGAGTCAAGGCCGCATTTATTATGGGCTTGATAATTAAGATAATATTTTAGCATTTTTAATATAAACTAAATTAATGGTTTCCTATTTCAAAAATTACATTTTAGAAAATGTTTTGTAATTTTTTTTGGGGAAGCACTGCTTAACAGCATGATATTTTTTTTTAAATTTTAATATCAGAAAATTAATTTTTAACTAGATAACTCTCTAAGATAGGAAAAAGAAAATATCACTTCCCAATCTTACTTTTTTACTAACTTTTTATTTTTATACAAATTAGCTCTCAAAAGTTTGTATTTTCAAAAATCACCTTTTTGATTTTGCGTTGTTAATAAAATAAATTAAATAACTGTCAAGTTTTAAACTATATCAATTTTTTCTTTAATACTAATAAATTAGCCAGATTATGTTTTTCAAATTTTAACTTAGGAAAAACAAAACACGGTATTGCACTAGTATGCCTTGGACTATTAAACAATAGTCAGACATAAATATGAAAAAGAAATGACTCTTTTTTTTTCAGAATTTTAATAATTTGCAAACAAATTTGCACATAATAGCTAGAAATATCAAAGAAAAGTGATAACAAAACAAAAGCTAGTAGCACCTTGTACATTTTTTACAATTTTTGAGGCAACGTTCTTCTTTTGTTTCTCACGTAGCATTCTAACAGCATATCTTATTCTGTTTTCTAGATCTTCGAAATTTTCTGGAGCGCTCCGCTGATACACAGCTTACTTAATGACAAACAAAAATCTTTTTTGGCTTTTTCGCAACTGAATAAAAATATTTAACTTTAAATTAATTGAAGCAAATATTTAGTAAAATTACATACCTCAACCTGTAGACTAGTCTGTCTACGGAATGTTTTGATACATAATATAAACAATATTATTTAAGCAAGCATAAGAAATTATGTCATTTACCTTAAGTTAAAAAGTAAAAAAAAATTTTGTTTGTCAGTCTAAAGGCAACAAATAATCTGAACACACTTAAAAATAACTTACTTAATGTTGCCCCAGTAAAAAAATCTAGAGGCATGAGGTCCGGCCATTTCACTGTCCCATTCGTCTCTATCCAATGGTTTTTAAACGTGCGATTTACATAGTCACTAACAATATGGGAATTATGGGCCGGAGGTCGTTCATTAAGTCTTCAACTGTGGTCTGTAATATTTGAAGATATTGTGCACCAGTCAATAGTTCGCGAAAAAGCCTAGGTCCAACAATTCAAGTGCCCTAAAAACCCATCCAAACATTTAGTCCAAATCGTTCTTGAAACCCGTTTACCCTAAAGACATGTCGATTTTCTGTCGCCCAATATCGCACATTATTTCGGTTAAACATACCTAGGTTAGTGAACCTAGACTCATCACTAAATAACACCAAAATACATTCGTCTTTCGAAGTCATTGTGTCCCAGGTGCTGATGAATTTGATATTTATAGGATTTGAACTCATATTTTTTCAAGATTTTTCTGTTGAAGACGGTCTAGATATTTTTGTTGATAAAATCTTTTGGCTTCTCTTCTATTTTGGTTACACACGCCAAAAACTAATACCATATAAACTTGATGATCACGATCAAATTTATTATTGTGTATTTTTCTTATATATATTTTTAAATAAAAAGAAAATGATGTATTCAATACAACAAATGAACAAACGTTTAAGTGACAGAAGATTTTATTTAAGCAAATGCCACAACACCATAAAAAGATGGATACCTATCCATGGCCTACTAGATATTATTTCGTTAGAACCTCTCCATAGGCTACTTGATGTTATTCTTGATTTGGGGTCATGTAATGTGTTGTTTTCGACAATATTTTGATGTGGTTTTTGTTAAAATAGGTATTTTGTAGGTTGTAGGTATTTAACGCTAGAAAAACAGGAACAAAAAAAGTTAAAATTTGAAAAATAGAATCTGCCTAATTTATTAGTATTAATAAAAAATATGACAGTATAATACTTTTTTTGAACAGGTATTTAATTTATTTTTGTTTGTTAATAAAGCAAAATCAAACAGTTCCATAGGTGATTTTTGAAAATACAAACTTTTGAGAGCTAATTTGTATAAAAATAAAAAGATAGTAAAAAGGTAAGATTGGGAAGTGAAATTTTCGTTTCTCTATTTCAACGAGTTTTTTAAAAAATCCAGTTAAAAATCAATTTTCCGATATCAAAATTTTGAAAAAAATAAAGGTATTTCTATTACGCTCTTAGGTCTCTTGTCTAATAGTCCAATGCATATAGATATCATACCGTGTTTTATTTTTCCAAGTTTCATTTGTTTTGTAGGAAAACACGATTAAGGGTGAACATTTCCAGATTTTCAAACGCAAACCGTTGACATATATATATACAGTCTGTCCAAGATAAGGATGCACAGCATGGGGATCTCGGAAACGGTACAAGATATAGTGTCGGTTAAATTGGACAAAAGTTACGTATTTTGATTCCCAACAAAACCCCGTTTTACAAATTTGAAAATTCTAAGCCGTTCCGGAAATATCCGAGAAAAACCGAAATATTGCGATTTCGTTTTAATTTTTTTTTGAAGCTATTTGAAAAGATATGAAAATACGGAAAACACTTTTTCATTCTCACTTTTTAAACTGTACAAGGTGACGTTAACAATTTTTTTTACAACGTTTCGTTTCAATGGAGCCACCATCAACTTTGATTTTTCTTATGGGACGGAAAAAAAGTACACCCAGTATTAGATTGCGCTTTTCATTGCGAATTCAACGATGTACAGCACAATATTACTTACGTTTTTATTCAGAAAAATGGCTTTTTAATACATTTCTAGCATTTTATAATAGTAGGGCATGAAATCCTAACGATAAAAGGAAGAAAAAACGGTTAGCAAGTTCGAATGAATGTATTTATTTATTTACTAACTATAACAAATGTTCAAACAAATTACCTCCATTTTCTAAACAGAAGTACTAAGTATTAAATGCTGCTCGTACTGATTGATATAATTGTTCCTCGTTGTCAAAGCATTCCTTAAATACCTCATTTTGTATGTAGCTCCACAAGAAAAAGTCCAAAGAAGTTAGGTCCGGGGACCTTGGAGGCCAAGGTGTTTCACTGTAAGTCCCAATGTATCTTCCTTCAAATCGTTCAGCTAAATATAGGCGAACTTCTATGGAGTTATGGGATGGAGCACCATCTTGTTAGAACCAACAGCCGTGTATATTGCTTAACGGTAAATTATCTAATACATCTTCTAAATCGTGCCTCAAGATCTCAAGGTACCGCTCGGAAGTTAATGAATTGTGAAAGAAAGGGCCTATAATCTTGCTACCAAAAATCCCACACCAAAAATTAAATCCAAAGCGACCTTGATGTCTAGATGGTCTATTTACATGTGGATTTCGTTGTGATCAATAGTGGGTATTGCGCCTGTTAAAAATACCGGTATTGGTTACCATGCTTTCATCAGACCAAATCACTTAATAAGGAAAATTAAGACTGTCTTCACACATCCTGGTATACCACTCACAAAAATGTCTACGTCGTTCGTCGTCACCCGGTTTTAATCCTTGACATATTCGGAATTTGTAAGGCTTCAATTGATATTTTCTTAAAATAAATTGAGCTGTACATTTAGCTACCCCGTCTGGTCTTCAATTTCTCTGGTGGAAGTTTATGGATTTTCAATAACAGATTGTAGAACGTTGTATTGGTTTTCTTCATTGAAAGGTTTTTGTCGGGATAATACAGGCTTTTTAAATGATCCATATTCCTTTAAATTAAATAGCAAACGCCGAAAAATACACTTGTCAGGTTGTCTCTGCTCTGGGTATTTAGAATACCTGCGCTCGGCTCCTATACAATTTCTTTGGCATAAAATGTAGCAAGATAGCATATCACATTTTTCTTCGTTTGTAAAATTACCTCCATCCATTGTAAAACAAAATAAATTAAAAAACGACAACAACAATAACAATACAAACATTTATTTGTTTGAATATTTGTTAAATAAATAAATACATTCATTCGAACTTGTCAACTGTTTTTTTTTCCTTTTATCGTTAGGATTTCATGCCCTACTATAATAAAATGCTAGAAATGTATTAAAAAGCCATTTTTCTGGATAAAAACATAAGTAACTATATTGTGTAGCACATCGTTGAATTCGCAATGAAAAGCGCAATCTAATACTGGGTGTACTCTTTTTACGTCCCATAAGAAAAATCAAAGTTGATGGTGGTTCCATCGAAACGAAACGTTGTAATGAAAATTTGTTAACGTCACCTTGTCCAGCTTAAAAAGTGAGAACAAAAAAATTGTTTTCCGTTTTTTCATATCTTTTCAAATAGCTTCAAAAGAAAATTAAAACGAAATCGCAATATTTCGGTTTTTCTCGGATATTTCCGGAACAGCTTAGAATTTTGTTGGGCATCAAAATACGCAACTTTTGTCTAATTTAACCGACACTATATCATTTACCGAATCCCATGCTGTGCGTCCTTATCTTGGACACACTGTATATATATATATATATATATATATATATATATATATATATATATATATATATATATAATGTGTTTTCATTCCGGGTGTACATCCGTTCACTACTGTCGTTCTGAAAAGAACAGTTTTGCTGACTATATATATATATATATATATATATATATATATATATATATATATATATATATATATATATATATATATATATATACTGGGTGATTCACGACCCACTATACATACTTATGTGGTGTATAGGGTATCCCTAGAGTATATCGAAATGGATATTTAAATTGATTAATTCGGCTTTATTACCAAGATACAGGGTGATTTTCGTATTTTGGTAAAAATTTGTTCACCCTGTATCTCCTAAACTGCTTAATAGATTTTTTAAAAATTTTGTACACAAACACTCTTGGTATATCATAACTTTTTGACGTTTGAAAAGTAGCAAAGTTCCAGGGCCGTATCCAGCCAATTCACACAGGGGAGGGGGGTTAGTTTTGAGACACCCTGTACATCATAATTCGGTATTTTTGAATTTTTTTCTTAAACTACATTCATTTGTGAACAAAAATATGCCACCATCTTGAATGGCACACTAAAGGTTATGTACGAAATTTAAATCTTTAGATAGTACATACCCCTTTTTTTAGCGGTATCTGTATTAAAGCTTTTAACTAATTATAATATTATTTCAATGATTGACTTTAAAAAAAAATTAAACTATCTCTACTAATAAAACACAGCCTTGTCGAATTAATTTTTATTTTGAGTAGGCCAAAAAAAACTAAAATCTACCCTAACACAATAACGTCTTAAAAGCTACAAAATGTTTTCAAAATGCATACCACCGGTGTCTCTACATTTTTGTGCACGCTTTTGTAGGTTTGCAATTGAGCGGTGAATCATTTGAGGGTTTTGTCTAACATCGTCGCAATAAAAATGTATCCTATTGTTTGATGGAACACTGTAAACTTTTTGTTTTAGATGCCCCCACAAAAAGTAGTCGACTGGATTAAAGTCTGGCGACCTAGCTGGCCAAGGATGTGGTCCTATATATCAGCAAATGATTATAATTTATATTATATATATATATATATAGCCCGGTAAAATGTTTTGTAGAAAGTCCAAATACAGAACAGCCGTTAGTCGTTGAGAGAAAATATGTGGTCCAATTAAATGATTATTTATTAAGCCGCACTAAACATTCACTGAAAACTTTCGTTGAGAATTAGCCAATCGCAACGAATGAGGGTTTTCATCTGCCCATACATGAGAGTTTCTAGAATTAAAGACTCCGTCCCTTGTAAATTGGGCTTCATCAGCGTATAGTGCTCTAAAAATAGTTCTTCGATGATTTATTACCCACCTAGCAAATGCTATAGTAGTCGCCTTCTTCTAATCTTTGTATCTTGTACATGGAAAGGGTATAAGTTTTCATTTTTTATATATATATATTATATATATATATATACTCTTTCAACATGAAGATATATATATATGCGGCAAATATTTATCCGATCCGGAAATCGTCTTCTGTATTCTTCTGTAGCAGCCCTTCCGTTACCATTACAAAATCCGTACACAAATACGATGTCTGCGTACTAAGCATTTGTAAATAACGGCATTTTTACAATTACTGAAACGTACAAACTTTTTGCAAAGAGAAAATTCAAATAAAAAATCTTTAAATAATAACGTCAAACAGAAATGATTGAATTGTATGTCCGTAATGTCATTTTTAAAATATCTGTCTAAATTCCAAGGCTTACTTTATTATTTTTAGGTATTAAAATTTATTGAATTTGTATTTTTTTGTAGGTTTTAAGGTTACGAAAAAAATAAAGGTAAATAAAAAAATTAAAAAAAACAAGCTCTTACACGTAATTTGTATACAATAACAAAAATAAAAGAAGATAAATTTTTACGGTAGCCGATAAATGATCACGATCTCGAGCATTAGATAAGAGATGAGGCGAAAAAGACTCAAACAGAAATTAACTGGTTTATTAGTAGAGATAGTTTAATTTTTTTAAAAGTCAAGCATTTAGACAAAAACCTCAAATGTAAATGATTCAACGCTCAATTGCAATTCACAAAAGCGTGCACAAAAATGTAGAGATACCGTTAGACAGGCGTTATTTTGTTAGGGTAGATTTTGGTATTTTTGGGCCACTAAAAATAAAAAATAATTCGACAAGGCTGTGTTTTATTAGTAGAGATATTTTAATTTTTTTTTAAAGTCAATCATTGAAATAATTTTATACTTAGTTAAAAGCTTTAATACAGATACCGCTAAAAAAAAGGGGTATGTACTATAGAAAGATTTAAATTTCGTACATAACCTTTAGTGTGCCATTCAAGATGGTGGCATATTATTCTTCACAAATGAATGTAGTTTAAGAAAAAAATTCAAAAATACCGAATTCCGATGTACAGGGTGTCTCAAAACTAGCCCCCCTCCCCTGTGTGAATTGGCTGGATACGGCCCTGGAACTTTGATACTTTTCAAACGTCAAAAAGTTATGATATACCAAGAGTGTTTCTGTACAAAATTTAAAAAAAATGGATTAAGCCGTTTAGGAGATACAGGGTGAACAAATTTTTACCAAAATATAAAAATCACCCTGTATCTTAGTAATAAAGCCGAATTAATCAATTTAAATTTCCATTTCGATATACCCTAGGGATACCCTATACACCACATAAGTATGTACAGTGGGTCGTGAATCACCCAGTATATATATATATATATATATATATATATATATATATATATATATATATATATATCAGTACAAGCAAGTATTTGAAAGATCCTAGTTTTTGACATACGGGGTGTTAAAATTTAAAAAATGCTCTAATTGGGTGGGGGCAGTCGAAATTTTCGTTAATCGGCAAAATATGTCAATTATGTTGTATTTTTTCCATAAAAACCTTCCACAAAGTTGTGAAAACCATTGAAGTGGTACATCTACTTGAAGACTTGTCTTTAAGTGTTAAGTTTTTCAGTTTGAATTTACAAAAAATCATCCCCGTCAATATTCAGACGTCATTTAAAAACACCCTGTATATGTTTTTTGAAAAATTAGATATAAAACACATCCCTTACTACAAGAACTTTACCGACCGCCATGTATTCTAGGCAATACTGTTAAAAACCCGTTTGAATGCAACAACTGGTGCATATCGCCCATGCAGTAAAACGAAAAACGTTCTTTTAAACCTCACCGTCGCACTTTTTTTTCCCTCGGTATTCGGCGGGATTATAATTGATGAGAAATTCGTTGATAGTACCGCAGTTCTCACGCCACCACAACAATCCGTCACGGTAGGTAGTTATGCGCGGGGAAATCACTGAAGGAGTCGTTTGCTCGATTTGTTTGAATGGGCAGTGGTGTCTTCTTTAAGATCTTTTCTTGCCCGTTTGATGTTGACAAGGATGTTCTTTAGAGTTTCCCAGTATTCTTTAATGGAATGCAAATAGAAGGGTTTCGTGTCGAAGATAATAATGTTGTGAAATGAAGAGAGAGGCAGGGACGGACCAGAGAGAAATTATTTGTTAGTATTCTTTTTTTGTTTTCTGAAATGATCTTTTTAAATTATACAGGTCTGCAAAACAAAAAATTTAAAAGTTGTTTTTGTTATTTTACGTAATCTTTATGTTTTTGGGTGAGCACTGAATCTAATTTAGGACTATGGCCGGAATACCATTAGGATCAGAGGACCGTTTGGGATCAAGTGTTTTGAGAATACCCCAGCCCCCGGGGGTTGCCTATATATGTTGCCCCCCACCAGCTACAACCCGGCTCGCGAGAGATTCAGAAATTTCAAATAGCACCGTAAAAAAATTAAAGATTTAGCACCCATACCTAGTTTATTTGTAATTACTGTCAATCAACCTAAAACTGTATTCTTCAAATCATAAAGACTAAACTCGATAATCATCATGTCTATCAAAATGGTAAGTTTAATATTATTAACAATTAATTATAAGCAGCTTGCTTTGAATTTATTGCCTTTTCATGTTCATATTGAAGTTTATTCAGATTTGTTTGAATTAAATAAATATACTAATTCCTGCTCTTCTAGATCGTTGTCGTTCTTCGTAAAATAAACTGCTCGTCATAAAAAACGTAACACCTAGTTTTTTGGGCAATATTTGAAAGGCCATATTTCGAAAAGTACTTAATTGATTTTAAAAAACTTTGCAAAATCTGAAAAGTTGATTCGTTGGCTCACATGACTAATTTTGGGAATACGCTATTTGTGATATAGCATATAATACAGGGTGTTAAATAAAGAGATGTTTTTTTTCCTAAATTTCATGTCATCCCCATTTATAGGAGAGTTGAGTTAGAGAGTCGCAATAATTTTTCATATTAACAGTAGGTCAATACCTCGGGACGTTTTCGAGATTTTGTGAATATCTTAGCCTACTACGATTATATGGCAATTTTTATAAAATTGTTGTTATTCTACAGTTTATTCTTAAAAATTTACAAAAAATCTTTTGCGCATGCTGTAATTCAAGTTCTCTACTTTAACGAATCACCTTGTATACGTAAACTTATAGCACATGATCTGTCTTAAAACTCTGTAAAGTCAACGTATCAATAGATTTTGTAGTTTGTAAATTTTTAACACTAAACTGCAGAGAAACGATAATTTCATAGAAATTGCCATATAATCGTAGTAGGTTATGGATACGCATTTTTGGTTTGTTTTGTACTGTCAAATAAACGCTACACGTTCACCAAACATAAAAAGTTATTCAAATCTTTATAACAAAATTTATCCAACAATGGTTCGTTTTGGGGATCGTGAATTGACAAACATTATAAGGTAAGTGTATTTTATTCACTTTTTTTCAAAAAAATGTAAAAATTCCTAAAACATTCATATTTATTGTATGTTTTAGACTGCATCAGCGTGGGATGTCTTTTCGGGGCATTGCTGACATCATGGGTTCAACACCAACATCCATATACAGGGCAATTGAACGTCACACAATACACGGGACCTCTGCTTACCGCGACATTGGACGCAGTGGTCGCGGCAGGGTAACGAACCTACGTCAGAACCGCCTTATAAGGATGTCTGTGCGCCGTTGTCCTACCCTCAATGCAACCAAGATCAACAGGGGACTTCGAGAAGCCACCGGCGTGGAAGTTTCATCAGCAACAGTTCGTAGAAGATTGCACGAATATGGCCTACATGCTAGACGAAGGGCTGCCTGCCCTCTTTTGCTTGCTGTTCACCGGGCTGCCAGAAGGAGATGGGCACGTGAACATGCGAATTGGGGAATAGCCGAATGGAATAGGTGCATGTTTACTGATGAATGTAGGTTTAATATGCATGAAAGTGATGGACGCATTTTGGTATGGAGAGAAAGGAATAGTCGGTATGTAGAAGAAAATATGGAGGCTAGAGTAGCATTTGGAGGTGGTAGGATTACTGTATGGGGCGGTGTGATGCAGAATGGTAAGACTGATTTAGTAGTGTTGATAGGAAAAAGTATGAATGCTGAGAGATATAGAGAAAGGAGCTTAAATGAGATTGTTGTTCCTTTCGCTCAAAATTTCGGGAATGACTTTATACTGATAGACGATAATGCTCGTCCGCACAGAGCAAGAGTCGTTCAAGAATTTTTGAGGGAGAACAACATTGAACGAATGGAATGGCCTGCTAGATCTCCTGATATGAATATTATAGAGCATGTATGGAGTAGGATGAAACTGAAGATAAATGCAGGTGAGTATGTAATAAACAATTTGAATGATTTGGCAAATGCAGTGCGGTTAGAATGAATAGCCTCCCTCAAGATTTTATTGCAGACTTGGTAAACAGCATGCCAAATAGGGTAGCAGACGTTCTACGTGTAGGCGGTGGGCCAACAAAATATTAATTCTCTTTGTTGCTTTAACGTGACAATATGGTTTCGTTATTTTGTTTAAATCATTTATTAAATAATCATTTAAATTAAATTAAGTTACAAAAGATTTTTGTAAATTTTTAAGAATAAACTGTAGAATAACAACAATTTTACAAAAATTGCCATATAATCGTAGTAGGCTAATATATCCACAAAATCTCGAAAACGGCCCGAGGTATTGACCTACTGTTAATATGAAAAATTATTGCGACTCTCTAACTCAACTCTCCTATAAATGGGGATGACATGAAATTTAGGAAAAAAACATCTCTTTATTTAACACCCTGTATTATATGCTATATCACAAATAGCGTATTCCCAAAATTAGTCATGTGAGCCAACGAATCAACTTTTCAGATTTTGCAAAGTTTTTCAAAATCAATTAAGTACTTTTCGAAATATGGCCTTTCAAATATTGCCCAAAAAACTAGGTGTTACGTTTTTTATGACGAGCAGTTTAGTCATGGCGAATGCCATTAGAAAAAAAATTGCAGGGAGAAATGTTTCTTTTATTTTATGCTGCTCAAAAATGTCATTCGCGAAATTCCCCAACAGCAAAAAAAAATTTCCACCAATATTTTCTCTCTTGTGGTAAAATATATGAGAAAATATTAAAGTCAAACCTGACAGATCAAGTTAGAGATAGTCGTAAGAAAGAGACAAACAGATAAACATTCATGAAGCCGCCCGATGACCTTGAAGCTCTGAGCGCTCGCATCGCATATTCGCGTACGATCGAAACTCTCGATTCGAGAGTATTCTATTTGCTTATTGAGGGTAATACATTAACCGCTCAGCGCGCGTGTCAATTCATTACTTCTTAACAACTGAAAAGAACGCGGGAGATATTAAAGCAAATTCAGCACAGAAAAAAAATCTATCAAGATGTCTGGTTTAAAAAAGCGGAAATTTGACATAAAATATCAATTCTAAAACAAATGGACTGATGAATACTTTTTTAACATGCACAGTGGTAAACCTGTGTGTTCGTTGTGCAATGAAATAATTTCTGTTTTAAAAGAACACAATATGAAGCAGTATTACTCCAGCAAGCAACAGCAACAAATGTTCCATTTACAAAGGTCAAATCTAGATAGTGCTGTTAAAGCTAATTTTATAGTTAGTTCCAAAATAGCGAAAACATCGAAGTCATTTTCTGAGGTAGAGTTTGTAAAAGAGTGCCTAGTAGATCTTGCAGAACGTTTGTGTCCAGAAATGAAGAAAAATTTTGACAAAGTGCGCCTATTGCGACGCGACGTACTGTTGTTCGACGTATAGATATGATGACTAATGCACGGTAAAAAATCGCGATTCATTAATTCTCAATAAAGTATTCAGAAAAAATGGTGCATTAATGTTATACAATTGTGCAGATAATACATACAAAATAGATACCTCTATTTTTGTAGCGTTTTTTAACAAAAATTGTACATATTTTAACCACAAAGCAATGCTAAAAAAGCTAATATTCGCTGTGCTTTACTAAACTACAATATTGTTCAGATTTTAAAAATAAAATTGTGTAAAAATACCAATAGCGTCACCTGTTAAAATCTTCAGAACAAAATCATTTATTTTTTCTGAACAATTATGTTTATATTTTATAACGCGTCCAGGCCCTGATTGGACCACAGACATCGGATGTTTTCAATTGTGAGAACGATAGATTATCATATTGGCAACATACATAAAAGGTTGTTTGGTTTATAGACTGCAGGTTTATCAAAAAAAAATACTTTCTTGGGGAGTAGTGTTGCGATTTTGTTTAAGATAAAAAGGACTAATCTACAGTGGCGGCTCGCGGGTGAAAAAGTAAGTGAAGTGCAAATGAAGCAAGAAAATATCGCAATAATTTTTTTCCCAGATTTTTTTTTATATGTAGAGGAGGTAGAATATTTTTTTACGACTTACCTAAACTATGTATACTAAATCAGTTCTCCTATCCTTCATAGCAGCAAATTTATTTATAACATTCTCATAAAATGGATGAGTTGCCCTAATCTCCTACAGAAATTCCTTTTAACTTGGAATATTGCCAAGAGAAGTAAGTCTTTCTTGAGATATTGTATTTCTTAAATTAGTTTTTACACATTTGAAGCAAGAAAAACTTCTTTCCACTGAAGCACTTGTCGACGGTATTGTCAAAATAAAGGAAAATAATTTATATGCTTCGGTAAAAATATATTTATTTTTATTAATTTTTTTCACATGCTCTCGCAGCGATATATTCCAATTACTCTCACTGGCAAAAATAAGACCAAGCTTATCTTTAAGTCGTTGACTTTTTGAAAATATTTCCCCATATAACTGTAACAAATTTTTGAAACTATATTCGGAAAATTTAGCAGAACCTGCCAAACATGAAAATGTAATTTTTTCACAATCTTGAAATCTTAGTGTCATTTTTATTAAAATATGGTCCAATATTTTATAAAAAAGGGTTCTATACTTAGCCCTAACTTCTTCAGGTGAAATCTTAGCAAGCTCATGTTTGTAATGATTTATTTCTGCATTAGAATTTGCTTTGTCAAACAGTCAGCTTTTGTCCCTGTAGTTGTGTTTCCTAGAGCTATGATATCCCACTTTATAGATTCGAGTTCCCTCTCCAGCTCTATTCTATCTTCTTCTGTTCTCAAGGTACGGGGGTTGTATGCTCCTAGATATATCTTTCTGTTATTTCCTTTGATCGGCGAGTTTTGCCTCCCCCAGAATCCGTGAGGCTGGTTGGCAACGAGTTGTCAACGTGAGATTCTGAGCTATTTGCTCTACTTACCTGGGGTATGTGTGTTTGTAGATTCGCCATTTCATTTATTTAAGGTGTAATTGGCATTTAAATCGTCTCGCTTGCCGAGCGGGTTGACGATTGGTCTCGAGGGAGAAGCATTTCCTCGTCTCCTGGTGTAACAGTTATACCACTGTAGCTCGGTCGCCAAAGCCTCGTTGGTTATTCCAGCAGGTACCGGTCAACAAGATTTGTCATTCGTGCAGGTGAGGTTGACATTTGAGCTGGCGTTTGACCTTTTCGCCATCGCCCCTTACCTCCCGTTAATTCACTACTACCCACCAACTTATTACTTATGCTTAACTATGGCCCGCGACCTGATTAAGTCCCTCAGCAAAGGTTGCCCATATCTGGTGTAGAGTGGAGATTTCTATCGTCAGCATAGTTTTAAATAGGATTGCCGGTAAAAGACAACAAATCATTGAACAAAGTTTTTGATGGAAACTTGAACTTGTTTCAGTTGTGTTGTGAGTTTTGAAGGAAAGAAGAACTTTGGTGGCGAAAGTATTGCATGTCATGGATAAGTTTATACCTTTCAAATCAATTTAAAAAAAATGTAAGAACAGTATTGATATACTTCTCTATAGCCTTACTCATAACTATTGGAAGTAGGAGTGTAGTTTTGTAGTTAGAGGAAATAGTGTTTCTTCTTTTTTGGGAACATAGAACCCTTAGAATAACCTGGTAAAGATAGGGGCCAGGTGAATATCATAGTTTTAAAAAACGGAGATATCTTTGGTATTTAAGTGCTTTCAATATCATCGAAACTTTTTAACCCTAAAGGTTATTTCTTGCATGTTGAATGTCAAAGCCGAGATTGATGGGAGAAAGGAATTTGGTGAAGAGAAAGAAGTGAATTTTGCAGCGAATTGTTTTGTAAAAAAAATAACTTTTGCTTTACACGTGAAGACGATTTCATTGTCAGGAACTCTAGATTATTTCGGATAAATATACCCCATACATACCTTTTACTTGTTTAAAAATATACAAGCAATGTTGAAATATACTTGAATTTACAATTAATGTGCCAAGGTATATTATATTACTCTGCAATAATAACAAACATTTTAATAAATAAAACATGACATTCTTTTAGATTAATTCTGATTGATTAATTAGAATCAATTCAAGAACGCAATAAGTTCTTTACCCGTTTATAAAAAAAATGTGCGTACCTACAAGCAATGCGGAGGATTGTGCAACTATTTCATATAAATACTGTCCGCATTTGAAGAATTTCGCGGTGATTTCAACGAGGCAGTACCTTAACTAATTTCAAAATGCAATAAATTTATAAATGTAATGCAAAATATTATTAATACATAAAACAAGGAATTTCTTTAGATTAATTGAGTGAATATTTAAAATCAACTAAATAACTCCTATATCTATTTCTTTATAAAAAAAGAAAACGTTCATGGACGTGCACCTATCAAAATTTGCACAATTATTTCAACTAAATCTACTCTCTAAACCCTCCAATATCTTATCCTGATATACAAGGAGATTTGTTGTCATCCACCTACTACCTATAAACCCAGGTTGTCTTGTTGATATGAAATTTCTAACCCGAAGTTAAGTGATCGTTAAATAATGGTTCAAACAATTTGGGAATCTGTAGTAATATCCTAAATTCGATTTATAAACTATATATGTATATATAAACTGGCATATGATGTTTTCCACATATAAGGAAAAGTTCCCCTACCCAAAGAAAGAGATAAATAAAATATACAAGGTCCAGTTTAAATTTTGGCAGAAAATTTACATTAAAAGTATAGTTGGCGCATTACCTTTCTGGAATGACGTCACGCTGGTTTCAAATAACGTATTTCTTATATTATTTATATTTCAGCGATGATTCCTAACCTAAACGTATGCAGTGATGTAGATAGGAGGGGTGCGTTCAGCACTGGCTAAAGCGAATTTAAAATTGGCATTTTCTGTACAGAAAGCGCTGCAACTTGTCGAAAATGGCTGGCAAAAAATTAACACTCTCATTGCCATAAAAAAACCCTCATTTTGCACACTTAATACAAAAATAACTATTATAACTTCAAAAACTAAAATTATTTTGCAAATAAGACTTTACTAATATAAATTCTTTCATCTTAGTCTTATTCTTTGTTTGCAATGTAATAAATTGACGCCAGTTACCCATTTTCATCAAAATTATTTTAATTCTCAATTACAGACAATACTGAAAAAATATTAAGAAAAGGGGAATAACGAACGATGAATCCTTTACCTCCAGAATGTTTCAAAAACAAAAAGAGGTAAAAACAAAAATCACAGATTACTTAAAGAACAAAATAAGAGATATGATCTATTGCGTGTATGCTAAAAATGAATATGTTACAATGCAGACTTTGCTTTAAAAACTAAAAGAGAGAAATTAATGTATAACTAACTAACTTTAAAAATAAAAACTACTCCCCTTCACTGTCTTCAGAATCAGAACTAAATTCTTCATCGTCACTGCTGTCTTCGTCGGTACTAATTACAAGTGGCGCAATGTCTGAAGCATCACATATCTGTATTGTCTTCCAAGCTTCTTGGATTACCCTTTCTGTGTGGCTGAAATAATTTTTCCAATGCTCTGAAGATACTTCATTTATCGCTTTTTCCCACATGGCCAAAACTTCCGATGGTGTCCCCTTCAGACTAGCAATGTATTGGTCGTATTTCCTCTTACACTCAGACCATACCATTTCAATAGCATTAAATTGACAAAGTCTTAGTATTTTGTGGCCCAAAGGTTTCACATATTCGTCAAGGTAGAATGTTTTTTCAATGTTACAATTTTTTTCTACAATGCTCCATATTTCATCCTTCATGGCCCTCTCTGGGAAGTCAATGTTCTTTTCTTTTAACCATCCAATCAATCTCTGCTTTGTCCATGATTTTCTTGGAATATCCTCTAAAAGGCCGGAATGATAGCTTGCGTTGTCCATCACTATCAAACTTTTTAGATTTGGTACCAGCTGATTTTTAAACCAATTTTCAAAATTTTGCTTGTTCATATTGTCATGATAATCTCCGCTTTTTAGTCCACTTTTAAATATTAAACTGGCCCCCTTAATAAATCCTTCCTTTGATCCAGCGTGAACTACAATATATCGATGACCTTCACTAGCTTTTTTAGAACTTGTAGCCATAGTGTTATCCTGCCAGCTGTTTCTAAACGAACCTTTACTAAAAATCCAAGTCTCATCAATAAATACGGTGGTATAAGCATCTTGTCCTAGATTTTGATTTTTGACATATTCCCTCAAGAAATTGATTCTCTTGTGGACGATGTGGGGCAAATCCATCAGGTATTTTCTATTATTTGATTTCTTCCACTTAAAACCAATACTTTTTACGTATTTTCTTAGCGAGGTGATGGAAAAATTAAAATATTCATTTATCTCTTTTAGTTTTTTAAGCAAAGTCTGCATTGTAACATATTCATTTTTCGCATACATGCAGTAGATCGTAGTAATCTGTAATTTTTGTTTTTACCTCTTTTTGCTTTTGAGACATTCTGGAGGTAAAGGATTCATCGCTCGTTATTCCTCTTTTCTTAATATTTATGATTGTTGTATGGCTAAGTTTTGTTGCATTTGAAGCTCGTTCAATTATATTATCAGTTTGCGGAAGGATTCCATTTTTAGCTTGCTCTTTTTCCAATTGAAAAAAGCCAAGATATTCAAAACTATTAGCTGTGATTGCTGATTATATCTTCGCGGCATCTTGCAAAAGTTTAAAAAGAATCTCAACAAATCAATGTCAATTTTGACGAATATATTCTGAAAGACACATAACCAAAACCGGCATGTATGTAAAGAAACGACAATGAGTTTTTTCAAAATGTTTTTGTCACTGTCAGTTAACATAAATCAAACAAAAATAACCAAAAATGACGTCATTCCAGAAAGGTAATGCGCCAACTATAGACATTTTTATTTTTTTTTGAAAAGGCGTAATATTTAAAAATATATATAATAATATACTTTCGTGCTGTTTTTGACCTAAAAACTTTCATTTTAATCGGGTCACCTCAGAAGTTTGACACTGTCTTTTGTTTTATATGTTATATAGTGAGTATAACGTTTTTCAGAAAACCGGTTTTAGTGCCGCCATTTTGGAAAAAAAAAATAACTTGTGATACATAATTGGAAAGGTAATTTTCCACATAATACGACTGTGTAAAAAAAATTAAAGGTTATATTTAATATATAAAGTTTAGGTCACTTCTTTATGCCGGAAGTCATGTATAATCCATTTATCTGTCAAAATATGCATCTTAATAAGTCACTAAACATAACTTAATTTCAAAGCGATATCTGAAAAGGTAAATTATTGAGTGTAGCGTATATATATATATATATATATATATATATATATATATATATATATATATATATATATATACATATATATATATATATATGTTAATTATACCTGCCTGCCCTAAACCCATACTACGCACTCGTATTCAATAAAGAGGTTCAGTGCAAGAAGCAAGAAGTGCAGAAGCAAGAAAATATCGCAACAATTTTTTTCCAGAATTTTTTTTATATGTGGAATGAGTAGAATATTTTTTACGACTTACCTAAATTTTGTATACTAAATCAATTCTCCTATCCTTCATAGCAGCAAGACAATGGACAAATACAGCCTGCGGCGCTTTTTCTTTTTTTTTTTTGAAGGCCATTTAGATGGCCAGACATCACACTTGCGCCATCGTAACATTGCACTATTAATGTATGTTTATAGTCAAATTGGTCCAAAATTTGATCCAATGGAGAATATAAATTCTCCAACATTCTATCGGAGCTGACATTATAGAACCCTAAGAATCTCTCGACTACTGAACCTTTTGATTTAACGTATCTTAAAATTATGGAGCATTGGAAGGTTTGCGTAATATCAGTGGTGTCATCCACATGCTCAAAAAAAAACTGTGTGTTCATTATTTCATTTTTACATGATCATTTAAATAATCAGAAATGCATTCAATTATTTCGTTTTGAACAGTTTTCGAGTCACCAGTAAAAACATTTTAAATTTTTTCATGATGATCTTTTAGTTCTTAGGAATTTCTCGATATTAATTAACCTAAAAGCTTTTTAAAATTCCCCCTATTTATTGACTCGCTGCTCTCATCATGGCCACGACAAACTAATTCTTATTTTGTAAGATACAAAACTGCGTCAATTATTAAGCACATAAATAGTCTATTTAATCGGACGTTTTCGTTAAAATGTATTTTATATAGTTCAGCATTTTCTTTTAAAGTGTCAGCCATAGTGCTTTGATTTTTTACAAATGTTTTTAACATTAATTCGCATTTTAAATGCTCTGCCGAGTCTTCATGTTTATGTAAAGACCTTCATATATTTAACTTCATATATTTAACATACTTGCAAATCCTTCCTTATTCCACACTAAATATTTATTGGAAACTAGTAAACAAGGCCAGCAAAACAATTTTTGTAATATTTGACTACTACATAACCGTTTGTACGCCGAAAACCAGGATGACAATTAAAACTCTGATCTTGTTCCTTCCATCGATTAAATGGAGTTTCCAACAAAATGCAAACCACATCCGTGATCGGATTCATCAATAATGTAAATTAATAAACCTGACACCAAATAAACAAAGCGATAAATAAATGTAAGACAAAACAGTCAAGCAAACTGCAAAGGAACTAACCGGTTGCAGCGAAATCCGCGAAAATAAAACTATACAACCACACCAAACTGAACGACACGTGGGTGAAGTGTACTGCGTTAGCAATTCACCGAGAGCATTGTATGGCGCTGGTTGACATTATTCTTTTTGTTCGCTCGACGTCATCGAGTACGCGTTGTCATGGCAACGTAGTAGGAAAATCGTAAACTAAACATAGCAAAGTCGAAGCGGTTTGCGCCACTGTTATAGTTGTTCTAATAAAGTTCGATTGAAAGTTTTAAAAAGACATGCCGCCAAGGGTCAAGTAAAATATTTATTCGAGATGTACAGGGTGGTCGAAATTGGTCTGTTTTAACAGAGAAAACCTATTTCCTGACTAGATAGAGCAAAACTGACTTAGGTGTCATGGGCTCGATTTCTGAGAAATGTTTAATGGCAAAAACCGCCTGCCGATATTTTCACTGCCAACTGAGATATAGGGCGTTTTTCAATTTTCGGCCATTTTGAAAATTGTCCATAACTTTTTTATTTTGCGGAATATTAACATTCTGCAAAGACATTCTAAAGGCACTTTTTTATGTGCAATCCAGTGGCGTACTCAGATTTTTTCTATAGTTGTCCGTTTTATCATAAATAGGCAAAACTTTTTTTTTTCAAATGGAAATCATAGTTGGCTATAAATTATAAAAAATGCTCGCGTTTAGCCCTTTTCAGTGATATAAAGTTGTAGATACTTATTTTCAAAAATAACGAAAATATTAGGTGTTTTTGGTTTACATCGAAGTAGGCCTTGGAATAATGACGCGCGTTCAATATTTTGAATATATTGCTGTCAGATTACTGTAGTCTGGTGTAATTATTGCGTTTTGGTGTTATCTTTATAAAGTTGTGTTAAGTTGCTGACAAAATATGTTTGAGAATTATGAAAAGTATGATATGTTAAAATGTTACATATTATCTAACGAAGTTCCTGAAGCAGCTAGTGAATTATATTTTAATACATTTCCCGAGCGACGTCAACCGGATAACCGAATTTATCAAACATTAAAAAGTAATTTAGTAAATTACGGAAGTTTTAAAAAGTTAAGAACAAGACATTATGAACTAAAGGAAGAAAAGGAAATCCAGCAGCTAAATATCATTGGTGAGGTATTAGATCATCCTGGCACCTCCTCTCGAACATTGGCTAATATAACGAATGTTCCAAAGACCACCGTTTTAAAAATACTCAAAAAACATAAATTCAAACCGTACAGAACGAGAAGAGTTCATCAACTCCGTGAAGGGGACGCCGCTAGAAGATTGAGATTTTGTCAGTGGTATGAGCAAAAATTCATGGAGAATGAGAATTTTCCATTAAATATTATTTGAAGTGATGAATCCAGAGTAGATACTTCTGGTATATTTAATAGATATAATTCATATCACTGGTCCACTGAAAATCCACACGTAGTTGTGCAACAAGACCGGCAAGGTCGGTGTGGATTCAATATATGGGTGGGGATATTCCGAGGAAGATTTGTGGGACCTTATTTTTACGATGGAAATTTAACTGCAGATGATTATGTAAATATTTTGCGCACATATATTGTCCCTTTGTTGGAAGACATACCTTTAGCTGATGCCAGAAATATCTACTATCAACAAGATGGTTGTCCCCCGCACAATGCAAGGATCACAACTGATCTTTTAAACTTCGAATTTCGAGAAAATTGGATTGGTACGTGGGGCCCCATACCTTGGCCTGCTAGGTCCTGTGACTTAACTCCCTTAGATTTTTTTTTGTGGGGAAGATTGAAGGACTTGATATTTAAAGGAAGAACCTTTCACACAAAAGAAGAATTGCAAGAGGCCACTAGGCAAGCTTTTGCATCTATTAGCCCAGTTGAACTAATAAATAGTTGCAACTCGGTACGCAAAAGATGCTTAGTTTGTATTCAACAGGGAGGGGCTCAATTTGAACAACTTCTCTAAATATATTTATCAGAAACCTATCTAACTAAATACCTAGATTTTCATAATTATTTTTTATTTTCACTTGTAGCTGTAAATAGTAGTTTAGTTTGTTAATTTTGTTCAACTTTGCTATGTAAACAAAAAAAAATAAAAAAAATTAATAATAAATAATTAAAATAACGTTAGCTAGTGTTATTTAAAGTTGTGTTTAAGTTGCTAACAAACTATAAATCTTAACAATACATAATTGAGATATTGTCATCACAAATCAAAGCCTACTTCGATGTAAACCAAAAACACCTAATATTTTCGTTATTTTTGAAAATAAGTACCTACAACTTTATATCACTGAAAAGGGCTAAACGCGAGCATTTTTTATAATTTATAGCCAACTATGATTTCCATTTGAAAAAAAAAAGTTTTGCCTATTTATGATAAAACGGACAACTATAGAAAAAATCTGAGTATGCCACTGGATTGCACATAAAAAAGTGCCTTTAGAATGTCTTTGCAGAATGTTAATATTCCGCAAAATAAAAAAGTTATGGACAATTTTCAAAATGGCCGAAAATTGAAAAACGCCCTATATCTCAGTTGGCAGTGAAAATATCGGCAGGCGGTTTTTGCCATTAAACATTTCTCAGAAATCGAGCCCATGACACCTAAGTCAGTTTTGCTCTATCTAGTCAGGAAATAGGTTTTCTCTGTTAAAACAGACCAATTTCGACCACCCTGTACATCAAAATACAAGAGTTCTAACCACACTACACCACAACTTGTTACGTTTTGGACGCGCGTTTCGCTAACTAAGTTAGCATCATCAGCAGATAATATAAACTAAAGTAACTTATCTTAACCGAGACTATTTATAGGTAAATGTGGTCACACTTGGTTGCACCCGACTGCACCGTTGTCAAGTAAACAATAGAGGGGACTATAGGGAATAGGCCCTCTGTCTTTATTTAGTGCTTTCTTACCACATTTAACTATTTCTATATTCTCAAATGCATCCAATAATCTATTATTAGATACACTTTTAATCACCTTAAGATTATTTATTCCTATTTGGTGATTGTTTTCTAAAGCATGTTGGACAACGCTTGACTTTTCTGTTCTTCCGTATCTTAAATGTGTGATGTGTTCTCTAAAACGAATGTTTATGGAGCGTTTAGTTTGCCCAACATATTTTAGATTAGCAGTCATTACAGCTAACTTCATAGATGCCACTCCTCTCCTTCAAGTCGACTTTGTCTTTACGGTTTCCAAGGAGATTTTTCAAACTGTTCTCCGTTTTGTAGGCTACTCTAAAACCTACGTTTTTAAATACTTCTTCTAGACCTCTGTATCTGGGATAATATGGGATTACTAGGAACTTATTGGGAGCCTCAGGTGCTTGAAGAGTAGTGGCATCTTTTAACATTTTCTTATGCTTATGTCTATTTACTAATTTATGTACAAAATTACCATTATATCCATTACTTTTAGCTATATTTTAATCCGATTCATTTCATTGTTACAACGTTCTTTACTTAATGGAAAATTGACTAATCTGTGAGTTAAGAAATGAAATGCTGCCATATAACCGAGTTATGAAAATATATAAACATATTGGAGAAATTCGATAAAACTAGGCTTAGAATATTTGCCATTTTTTAAAACGTTTAAACCATGTTCCATTGTTAAATGTAAATAGTTGGGTCTCTCTTGTTTTTATAGTCTAAGGTGGCTAGGCACTTGATTTAAATTTTGATAGGTGAATCATTAACAGGATTTGTATAAGAAAGAACACATTTAAAAATTTAGAGAATTCTTATCGTAGAAAAAATTTAACTAGCCAACACTCATATTACTTATAGAAATTATTAAAGGATTTTTATTATACTATGTAAAAGATCCTTTTACTGCAATTAAAAATTCAAACGAATTATCATGAATATTCCATTCATGTACAAATTTTCCCGTAAGACTGGTGGTGTTTTCGAAAAATTATAGCGGAAATACCACATCGTCTAGGAAACATGGTGTTTCCACTTATCTGGTTAGGTGTAGTTACATACCTAACCAAAAATTGAAATCTTGACAATATGAAACCTGCTTTTGAGAGACGCTAGAGTCCCAAGAAACTGAGTTTTTTAAGTATCTTTCGAACATTTTTGAAAAATTGTCAATATGAATAATCGCTTTGGGCTAGTTCAAGAAGAGGAAATTGATGAAACTATAATTGGAAGCGAATCAAGAAACACCGTTAAATCCAAGAAGAGCATCTGGAGACAGTTTATGTCATTCTGCGATGAAAAAAACTATATGTTTGACCAAGATACTCCAGTATCCCAACTAGCAAAGATTTTGAAAAGCTGGGCCTACAATATGCGAAAAATGAATGGGGGGGAATATAAAGAAGGCACGGTAAAAATTATTTGGAATGTGACGGCGAAATTATTGATGGAAAGGTATTTCAATGAATACAAAATTAAAATAAATCCCTTCGAGCAGATCGAATTCAAATCGGCTCGAGACGCAAAAAATGTCAAAAGGAGACATTTGCAAGGTGTTGAAGGCAAACGCAGAGAATCGGCCGTTTTTTTTAACATACAATGAATTAAAAAATCTTATCGAAGCTTGTGATGAATCAACTCCAGAGGGTTTATGAAAGAACTGTTTTTTTTTCTGTTGTCCTATGAATTAGCCTGGAGAGGAGGAGAAGGTGCAAGAGCCGAAACGACTTTTTTCAAAGTAGAAGCTGACAACTTCGGAGGAAAAACAGGTAGAATTCAATACAACCCTGTTTTTTCTTAAACATGTCAAGGTGGTGGCCGAAAACTCGCCGATTCGAAGTGGTTGGTGAGAAACGAGAGAAATCCCAGCTTTTGCCCAGTAAGAATTTATAAAGAATTACAAGATAAAAGGAAAAGTATCTCCAAAACTCGACTATTTTTGAGGTCAAACCCCTATTGGAAAATTTCCGGAAAATGGTTCAAAAACAGTCTAGTAGGAGAAAACGAGATTTCAACTTGGACAAAAAAACAAGCACAGAAATCAGGCCTCAATACCACAAAAAAATTTACCAACCATTCCCTCAGAGCTACTGCTGGCCAAAAGCGGAGTGCCGGAGCAAAACTTGATAAAAATTACAGGTCATTCGAATACGAAATCCCTATCAAGTTATTTGCAAATGGATCCAGATCACCACAAAAAATTATTGAAAAAAATTAGGGAACCTGGAAAAGAACCACCTCAACAGCACGTGCATCCAGCCCCTGTAGCAGCATCACCGAGCACAAGTACAAGTAGTGGTCTGACGGCATCTTCTGCGTCGTCGCAAAACAACAGTGTGGTTAATAATTATCAGAACTGTACCTTTTATTATACAATCAATAATTAAAATTGAATATTTAGATGTATATTAAGAACTTTTCAATATTTAGACAAATAATTTTATTAGTATATTATTATTCAATTTGTTACAAAATTGAAATTTCTGAACTTGAAATAGGTATGTATTTAATATTCAGTTAATAAAGCTTAGTTTCCCTGTATTTGATTCGTGAAATATTCCTCCTAAATACCAATCGTGCTTAAAAATTAACCAAATAATTTTCCACTCATGTGTGTTTTCTCTACAAATTATAAGAAAACACGCATTCGTGAAAAATTATCGGAAATTTTTAAGCACTCGTGGTATTATCCCTGAAAAATAGTTTATATTTCTATATAAAAAAATAATAATATACATATATGCATACACATTAACATTTATTTCGTATAACTAACCTACAAACTGGGAACACTTAAATAATGCTCCAGTGATCGAAGAGTGGCAATATCTCAAACTAGATCTAAAATTCAATAGGCAGATACCAGAAAGTTTTATTGAAGATATTTTATTACTTTTATTAGGAAAAAACAACAGTAAAATAGTGGGTTTTCTGTCTGCCAGGCTCGTAAAGATAAGAATAACGAACAGCTCCTGTTCTTGAGTCGATAAAGGAGGCTTTTATGTATTTTTCAAGGTATAAACGGTTTTAAATTCTTCGGCGGTAGTGGGCAGGAAGCGCTGCTACAATCGACGAGAATGAGTTTCGAATTCCTTTTATTTATGTTTTATCTAAATGTGTTCGGTTTATATGGGTTCGATTTTTTCTTTTTGTGTTGTTCTTCGCAGTAATATAGCAAATGCAAGCAAAATTTCCGGAAAAGATTGAAAAAATCTTGAGCACTTATTTCCTTAATAAAAGCAATGCAAGAGGAATTTTTCCAACTCATTGACCATGTCCACGTTTTACTTTGCACACGCCATATGGAAAAGTAATACTTTCAACTATCAAGTTCAATTTTGTAATGTGTTTGTTGCGTTTAGATTGACAAACAAAAAATTTTTTTGACTTTTTCGCAACTGAATAAAAATATTTAACTTTAAATTAATTGAAGCAAATATTTAATAAAATTACCTATCTGAACATGTAGACTAGTCTGTCTACGGAATGTTTCGATACATAATATACACTTTTGAATTTTTTAAATATTTATTTAATTTTTTATTTTATTTTTAATTTTTTTTTAGATTCTCGACACGTAGAAACATTTTTACCTCTCGAAATTTTTTGGGTTTTTTAACTTCTTTTTTTTAATTTTATATTATTTTTTTCTCTATTTTATTTTTTCCAATAGTTCTCGAGGCGTAGAAACGTTTTTACTTTTTGAAATTTTTAGATTTTTTGACATTTGTGTTTTTTAAATTTTTATTTTATTTTTTTTTATTTTTATTTTTTTTCTTTAGATACTTTTCGATACGTAGAAACATTTTTGCCTCTCGAATTTTTTTGATTTTATTAACTTCTTTTTCTCTATATTTTATATTATTTTATTTTTTTTCCTAATACGTCTCGAGGCGTAGAAACTTATTTACCTTTTGAAATTTTTCGATTTTTTGACTTTTGTGTTTTTTTTATTTTTATTTTATTTTATTTTTATTATTTTTTATAGATACTTCTCCACACGTGGAAACATTTTTACCTCTCGAAATTGTTTGATATTTTTAACTTCTTTTTTTTTATTTTTTATATTATTTTTTTTATTTTTTTTTCGAATACGCTTTGATTTAAAAAAAAAATTTTTTTTTGGTTTTTTTAAAGTTTTTTTTTTTTGACGATCCGAACTTACTTTTCAATTTCATACAAAATTTGCTTCTTGACCTTTTTCAATTAGATGTAAAATATAAAAAAAAATGGCGGCTGTGCCGCCATCTTGATTTAAATCAAATCGGTCTTGATATGTCTTCCGAGTGGGATCGAGCTATGTTCGTCCATGTAAAGGCGCGTATTCACCAAAAAAGCGAGCAAGAGCGAGCATTTGTTTTGTTTGCGTATGTTTGCTCGTGTTCGCTCGTCATATTGAAATCTCGACCATTTAAGAGCGAATATATTTAAGTTCTCAGTTGATCGATTTATTTTCTGCGAGCATTTGAAAATGACTGACTCTGAGAAGTTGTTGTTAGCTAGTGCCGCTTTCGTTGTACTGAGTTTATTGAAAAAGAAAAAAAAGAAGAGACGATTTTGGCAAGCGACTATATTTAAAAACGTACTTGTTCTGGCAGTAGTCTATTACGTGATTTAAAAGTGGAACATGAGTAAAAAAATAATGAAGATTGATTCAAATTACAGAAGAGCTATTCCTGCAGCAGAAAGACTCGCTGTAACCCTAAGATTCCTCGCGACGGGCGACTCATATAGCTCTCTCATGTATGTTTTTAAAATATCTAAACAAGTTATATCCAAAATAATACCAGAAGTTTGTGAAGCCATCATAGAAGTTTTGCAGGAACATGTTAAGGTAAGTAGGTAAACAAAAGCACAAATAAAAAGTCTTTGCACGTCATCAATAACACCATACATTATTTTAAGGAGTTTACAGGTGGTGTCATTATTGCGTGCAAGCACTTTTGTTTGACAGTTTTCACATTATCTCTCAAATTATCTTTATTGAACGCAACAAAGCTTAAAACTAATCATTACATTTTTATGAAATATTAATCTTTATAGTTAGTAAAAAATGATACAAGATTATTCTTCATAATATCTCTGTTTGAGTCAGTCAAACTAGTTTGTGATATGTTCAGATTTTGTTCTCCAGTAGGCGAAGATGAGGCAGCGGGGGATAAGACAGGGGAGGGAGCAGTGGTGGAATAATATCCTGTGCTGTTTGTTGTTGGAATTTGATTGTTAAAATTAGAAGTATTGGAACCATGAGATGAATATGAGGCAGCGGGGGATAAGACAGGGAACGGAGCAGGGCTGGAATAATATCCTGTGCTGTTTGTTGTCGGAAGTTGGATGTTGGAATTGTTGTTTGGTGCATAGAAACCCATGTCGGCCTTGAAGATAATATTATTAATATGATGCTCCACAATAGCTCGGGTGTATGAGTTGTAACTTCTTAGTTTAAAACCAATATCGCCATATACCGAACAGCCGTCTTTTTTTTTGGGCTGAAATATTAGATTTTAAATCAGTCATCACTGCGTAAGCGTCAGTTACTCTAGGATCTTCAATAGGTTTAAGTTTTTTTTTGGAAAACAAATTGTTTGCGCTTGGGAATAATTTCTTCATGATCCGCATGGTTTTCATTGCTAATCGTTTCATTCAAATCTCTATCCGAGCTCTCCTCCAAATCTTCATCTTGTGTCATTTCGATGGACTCATTTTCATTCTGAAAAAGTAAAGGAAAAATAAAAATTAGTACAATAAAACAAGCTGATACCTATTAATTTTGTTTTCTTTTGATATTTTATGTCGATTAAAGATTTATTTGCTAAGATATTTGATTTTGTAAAAAAGATTTATACAGGGTGTCCCATAACTTATATGCCATAGATCAGCAGGTAATTTCCCAGGTGATTTTAAGAAGAAAAGTTAATAAAAACGTATGCCCTAAAATCCATACATGATAAGCTAACCTCAACTTTTCTTCTTAAAATTACGTCAGGAATCACCTGCTGCTCTATGGCGGATAAGTTATAGAACATCCTGTATAAAAATGATTACTTTATATTATCAAAAAAACTAAAATTTTTTGCCGAAATTAAATTTACTAAATACAATGAACTCATATTTTTTTCAGTTGCCCCAAGGAGAACAGGAGTGGTTGAACATTGCAAAACAATTTAATGATTTATGGAATTTTCCCAATTGTGTGGGAGCAATAGATGGTAAGCACGTAGTGCTTCAAGCTCCTATAAATACAGAAAGTGAATTCTTCAATTATAAGTCCACATTTAGTATTGTTCTAATGGCTGTTGTTGATGCAGACTATTGTTTCACTTTCGCTGATGTTGGATGTCAGGGGAGAATATCAGATGGTGGTGTAATCAAAAATACATCATTTTACAAGAAGCTGCAAGAGGATGAATTGCATTTGCCTTCCGATAACGCTTTACCAAACACAAACAAAGTATTACCGTACGTTTTCGTAGCTGATGATGCGTTCCCATTGGAAAAACATATTATAAAACCTTACCCAGGTTCACACGAGAAAGATTCTATTGAACGCATTTTTAATTATAGATTGTCGAGAGCTAGAAGAATAGTGGAAAATGCGTCGGTATTCTTTCTGTTGTATTTAGGGTATTGAGAAAACTTATGCTACTAGAGCCAATTAAATCAGCAAAAGTTGTTTTGGCATGCATTTATTTGCATAATTATCTACGAAGGAGTACATCATCTCGGAACATATATACAAGACAGAGCACCTTTGATCAAGAGATTGATGGAGAAATTGTAGAAAGCAGTTGGAAGCAAGAAAGAGAAGATAAAACTTCATCACTTCTTCCTATTAAAAAAATTCCACGTAAATCTGCAAGTGTTTTTAAAGATAACAGAAAACAATTTGCAGAATATTTTAAAACTGTCGGAAATGTGCCTTGGCAAGAATTATATTTGTAGATAAGATAAAACTTTATATAAAGCGTGAATATTGTAAAAATCTTAAAATAAAATAACCTGTTTAAGCGTTTTTTCGAAAATCCTACCTTTTTTTAAATAAAAAGTATTGCAATATTTAAGGGTCGGTTATTTCACCCCCTTGAAATTTGAGCTTTGAAAACATCTCTTCTTGTCGAACCTCTACAACCTAAAATCAACTGGTATGCCAAAATTCAGCTTTTACGTCAAGCGGTTTGAGCAAAATCATGTAATGAATAATCTGATTTTGTCCCTGTATAAATGTTAAAATTATCTTAAAATACGAAAAAAGAATAAAATGAAATACACGTGTTCAAGCGTTTTTCCAAAAAAAAAAACAACCGTTTTCTAAATAAAAAATATTCTGATATTTATTATTTTACTTACGTTTCCTTCTGTATCCTGTGTTTCTATTGGTTGATTCTTGTCTTTCAAAAATAATAGACTTTTGAAAGCAAACCATTTGGTATCATAAACCTCTTCGGCACCCATCCCCGAAGTGGTTTTTAGTTTCTGCCTCTCCCTTCTAAAGGACGCAAGTAAGGACTGCATTTTCTTCTTAATTTCTGCACTATCAGTATTGAACATATCGGCTAATTCTCTCCAAGCATCTTCTTTTTTATTTTTATTTTTGTAATAGGGGTCCAAAGAATTCCACACAACCGGCCGAATTCGATAGGCGTTTATTAGTTGCAATACACTATCATTAGACCATTCCATTTTGAATACCAGCTATAATAATTATTATTGAAAAGATAAATAGGTCTACACGGTCGGCAACGTATGCATGCAGCACAAGCGATCGAAGTACGAGCACTTAAAAATCTCGTCCACACCGAACAAGCATGAAAAAGTATTTTCTTTGATGTATCGACTTCCTCCCGATCTTTTTTGATCGCGAACAAGCCAACGTTTTGTCCGGTACACACTAGGTGATTATTCATGCAGAATGTTCGCTCGCTCTTGTTCGCTCTTGCTCGCTTTTTTGGTGAATACGCGCCTTCAAAAGGATTCTTGTACGATGACGTGTCACCCTTACTCATTAGATAAGTAGACAGACTAGTCTACATGTTGAGATATGCAAATTTATTAAATATTTGCTTCAATTAATTAAAGTTGTATATTTTCATTCAGTTGCGAAAAAGCCAAAAAAGATTTTTGTTTATTAAGTTCAACTTTGCGCAAGCTCGTAGAAAAAAGTATTTTGTATTTTTCAGCACTAGTGCGGAAAATTTTATCAATAACCCAGGGTAACATAACAACCATGAAAAGGAGGAGATAATTTTAGTTTATTTATCTGAGCTTTCAAAAACCTGCCAGCCGTCAACTCTTTGGTCGGCATTTTCAATGCTAAAAACAATGTTTAAAGTTAAAAAGAACATTGATATGAGCAAATACTTCAATCTGCCTCTAGATTTAAGACAAGAACAAAGTGAGAGGGTATTTACAAAAAAATTAAAGTTGCTTGTTATTACGCGACCATTTTATGACTGGTGTGAAATATTTATTTGTTTATCTCTTAATTTCTTATCGCCTTTTACATTTATGTTTCTATGTTATGTCAGTCAACTGTTAATATGTCATTTGTTTTTATACCTTTGGTTTTTATTTTATTTTAAGGAATTAATTTAGTGATTAAATTAAATGTAATAGTAGTAAATTTAAATGTATCTATGTATGTATGCGTGTGTAGGTGTGTATGCATGTGTATATGTATATATATATATATATATATATATATATATATATATATATATATATATATGTGTGTATTTTTTGAAAAGTAACTTTGTTTAAATGTATATTAATTAATCTGTATCGCATGCTATGAAATTCTGCTAGTTTGTGCGCTAATGGGTGCATTGATTTATTATTGATGGTTGTGTCCTTAGAGTAAGAATTAAAGTAGCGATCACAATTAATTCATAAATCACGTTAGGGGTATGCGCCAATATGGTTCCCCTATTTTTCACATTCTATCGACTAATGTTTACGATAAAACAAGAAGTGGGGATGGCCCATGCCCAAGCCGTGGCCATTTGTTGACGAATGCCAGTGACAGCGTGAGTTTTCAATTGCCGCGTAAGGAAAAATCATTAATCCTGAAAAAATTATCGTTCCGGGTTTTTACAGATCCTCATGTTTTTCCATTACTGTCGGTCGGTCGGTCTGTTCCGGTATAGCTAAAAAATCCACTTACACGACTAACTTTAATTTTATTTAATTTTCCACAAAAATTACGTCTGATATAAAAAAAAACTGGTAAAATATTCGTATGAATTCAAAATGGCAAAACAAAATGACGACCTGTTAAAATATTTGATGTACGAAAATGAAGAAATGGGCGATGCTTCATTATCGTTGACAAAAGGAAGGATTCTTACCTATTCCTTAAAGAGGCCAACAGGTATTTTTACAAACTTCAAAGAAATAATCGTTCTCTACTTCACTATCTAAAATCAAACCATTAAGTTAGGTAAGTCTAAAAGGAAATTAGTTATTTATGTATTAATAAACTTTAGTTTTTAGTTATGTTTGCCTTATGTCACCATCATTTTGTAATTGTGACATTTAGAAAAATTATTTGTTCAGTTGTTGAAAATGTCATCTTAAAACTGTAACTGTCAAGTTAGACCTCGTCTAAAGTTAAACCTCTTTAGTGAATACGGGTGTTAGAGTTTTAAACTAAAATCAATGCTTTTAACGCGCTTTTATTGGCTTCCTATTTGTCTGATTGTATGTTTGTACGTCTGGTTTAAATCTTGTAATGGATTTTTCAGCACTTCCATTACCGATTATTTTCAATTTGACATGCATACACTTTATATATATATATATATATATATATATATATATATATATATATATATATAATGTATTTTCATTCCGGGTGTACATCCGTTCACTACTGTCGTTCTGAAAAGAACAGTTTTGCTGACTTTTCGCCAAAATCACATTTGGCATTTTCAAAGCTTTCTTTTTCGCGTCCGAATAGAGACTGAAGTGTTGGTGACAGCGACGCTTCCTTTTATACCCCCACTCGGGGCCGAAGGTTATATCTGCGCAGGCGTTGGTCGTTATTTATGTTTTCCGGATGGTGCTGTTGTTGTTGCGCTAATTGCGCTTGAGTTTTTGCGATTTTAGATTTGTCGATTATTGTCTTCCATACTGTTGGTAGTTTTAATGATTCGTCTCTTTTATTCAAATCACCTTGTTTTTCAATTTTTATGGCTTCTCGGATTATTCTGGTCTTATAATGTTCTATATTGGCAATCTCCCTACACCCATCGAAATTTATTTTATGGCCGGTTTCCTGATGATGTAGGAATAAAGCTGAGGTTGTTTGTTTATTTCTGATGCTGAGTTTATGCTCTTCCACTCTTGCTGATATTCGCCTGTTAGTTTGCCCTACGTACAACTTTTCACATTCCTGGCACGGAATGCTATACACTTTGTGGTTTTCCAGTTTGATTTTATCTTTTGGGTTTCCGAGTAGTTTACCTATAGTTGTTTGTGGCTTGTGTATTGTTTGTATGTTGTGTTTCCTCAGAATTCTTCCGATTCTGTCTGTTGTGCCTTTTACATATGGTAAGACTACTCGTTGCTTTCCCGGCTCATATTTTTTGTTGTTCGTTGTTCGGGAAACCTGTGCATTAATAGCTTTCTCTATGGTGCGATTTGTGTAGCCATTTTTCTTTAAAGCACTAGATACTACCTTAAGTTCGTTTTGTCTCGTCTGTGTTTCAGTTAGTCGCACGGATCTAGATATTAGAGTATTTGCCACAGCTTGAATTTGTGCTGGGTGATGATGTGATTTTGCATTTAAATATCTGTCTGTATGTGTTGGTTTTCTATACACGGTGTATTCGAAATATCCGTTATGTAGTTTTGTGACCAAAACATCTAAAAATGGTAGTTTGTTGTTTTCCTCTAGCTCTAGAGTAAATTGTATTCTGGGGTGGATTGAATTTACGTGAGTCAGAAATTTTTCGAGCTCTGCATGACCATGTTGCCATATAATAAATATGTCATCCACATAACGAATCCATAATTTGGGTTTTAAACTTGCTTTCTCAAGAGTTTCTTTCTCGAAGTATATCATAAATAAATTCGCGACTACTGGTGATAGCGAGGACCCCATTGGAGCACCATCCATTTGTTTATACATTTGCCCGTTGAAAGAAAAATAAGTATTTTTGAGGCAATGCTCCGAGAGTTCTATTATATGTGCCTGGAAATCCTCCTTCATAGCAATCTTGTCCAATGCTTCGTCGATTGGAATACTGGGATATAACGATTTAACATCTAGGCTTGCTATGATATCGTTTTTTTCAAGGACGATATCTCGTATAATTCGAGTGAAATGCTCCAAGGTTTTTACAAATGAATCAGCTTTTTCTACAGTTGGTTGCATGGTTTGTGTATTTTTGGTAAACCATAGAGTTTAGGACATCTGCTCGACTTTTCCCGTGGTATGATTTTTTGTTGAATTTCGGGGTTTATTGGTGAACTTTTTATTTTATTTTTAGTTGTTTTTTCTAGGTACGTTGTCGGGTCCCTTGGAACAGGCCTATAACAATTGTCTTGTAGGATATCCTGCATTTTTTGTACGTAATCTTGAGTATTCATAACCACAGTTGCGTTTCCTTTATCTGCTGGAAGGATTGTGATGTCTTTATTTTTTCGAAGGTTTATTAGGGCCCTTTGTTCAGTGGCATTTAGGTTTTATTTTGGTGTTTTGCTTGTTCTTAAAATTCTTGCCACCTCTTGGCGAATCTCCTCTGCTTTTGTTTCTTCAGAGGAGTCAAGGACAGCTTCCACTCCAGCTATTATTTCTTCTTCCGGGATTTCCTTAGGAGATATCGCAAAATTAAAACCCTTACTCAATACGGATTTTTCACTTTCTGAGAGACTGTAGGATGATATATTATGTACTAATTTATCGACGTCTACTGATGATTTTTGTGGCTGACTCGACTTTCGTAGAAGATTGTCATACTTTTTCGAAAGTTTATCTGTCTTAATATTCTTATTTGATTCTGTTCGCCAAAAAGCCAAAGTTTCTATGCGATTCCACAATAAAGGGTGAATGATATTACTTAGTTTAAGGTGTAACTTTAAAAGTTCTTTTTCTGTCTTGGCTAGTTGTTTTCTAATTTGATGGATTTGTTCTTTTAATAACGCCTTACTAGCATTTTGAAGTATGGTGTTAGTTTTTCTAGTTTTAGTATGATAAGACAACCGTGTAAAAGTAGGAAGTAAATCGCTGTCACGACACTTAATTTGAAAGGTTAGATCACATAAAAGATTAGTTTTCTTACCTCTCAGTTTCCCATACATCTTGATTGTCTTGAAAATCTCCTCCCCGTAGAGGTGTATAGTGTTGATTTTTACTCCTTCACGGATGGAAAAATACAATGTATTTTCATTCCGGGTGTACATCCGTTCACTACTGTCGTTCTGAAAAGAACAGTTTTGCTGACGTAGGGCAAACTAACAGGCGAATATCAGCAAGAGTGGAAGAGCATAAACTCAGCATCAGAAATAAACAAACAACCTCAGCTTTATTCCTACATCATCAGGAAACCGGCCATAAAATAAATTTCGATGGGTGTAGGGAGATTGCCAATATAGAACATTATAAGACCAGAATAATCCGAGAAGCCATAAAAATTGAAAAACAAGGTGATTTGAATAAAAGGGACGAATCATTAAAACTACCAACAGTATGGAAGACAATAATCGACAAATCTAAAATCGCAAAAACTCAAGCACTATTAGCGCAACAACAACAGCACCATCCGGAAAACATAAATAACGACCAACGCCTGCGCAGATATAACCTTCGGCCCCGAGTGGGGGTATAAAAGGAAGCGTCGCAGTCACCAACACTTCAGTCTCTATTCGGACGCGAGAAAGAAAGCTTCGAAAATGGCAAATGTGATTTTGGCGAAACGTCAGCAAAACTGTTCTTTTCAGAACGACAGTAGTGAACGGATGTACACACGGAATGAAAATACATTGTATTTTTCCATCCGTGAAGGAGTATATATATATATATATATATATATATATATATATATATATATATATATATATATATATATATATATATATATATATATATAATATAAAAAATCCGAATTTTTTTTAGTCAACGTTTAGAAATCCAAAATGGCGACGCCAATACGGCCGACGAATTGTGTTACTTGTGTAGCCAAAACTGAAAACCAGTGCCTAGGAAAATTTAAAAGTGTCAGCATTTAAAAATTGAGAATGGCGGTGTTAAAATGACAATGTCAACAGGTCGGACGGATGATTTTAACATTTGTGGGGATTATTTAAAAATGCACAACAAAAGTCAAAATGATGGCGCCAATATAGCGAACGACTTTTGTATTTGTATCGGCTGAAATATCAGTGTCTAGAAGTATTTAAGAATAAAAGTTATGAAATTTTAGTCAATATTTGAGAATTAAAAATGGCGGCACCACCATAGCAGACTAATTTTAAAATTTTTGCAGATTTGATTAAAATTCGGCATTTAGGGGTATCTAAGACTGCATATCAGGAAGTTTTGTCAACCTTTTAAAAATTCAAGATTGTAGATTTGTCTGAAAGAAAGTAGGAATCTGGGGGTATTTGAAAATACATATCATACATTTTTAGTAAATATTTATAAAAGGAGAGTAGGAATGCCTAGAATGCGAGCGAATTATAATATTTATACATATTTGATTGAAAATCGATATTAAATGAGCAATTCATTCATTTTTAGTAATAAATATTTAAAATGGGGATGTCATCAATCAATCCGATAACCGTTTTGTTCCCCCATTTTGAATTTTCCTTAACATTTTTACTAGTTCATCTCTACATAATATCTGATTTTTGAGCAAAATTTGAACATAATCGATGTAGTAGTTTTCTGCATTGACACACAATATTTTATTAGGCCGCCATTTTGGATTTGTAGTAAAACCTATCAGTTGATGGTCATGTCAAACCTAACTTTTCTGCAAAATTTGGATAACATGGATAAGCAGTTTCTTAGTAATATTTTTGTAACATTTCAATAAAACGCCATTTTGTTCAGCCATATTGGATTTTTACCAAAATGTTACCACGTCATCATCATATGACCTTTAATTTTTAACCAAAACTTGAAGTAAATAGTAGAAACAGTTCTCAGACTAACCGACGGAACTGAGAAAACACGTTTTTTTGTAACTAGAACACTTTCCTTTTGCGAGGAAAGTATTCTAGTTACAAAAAAAACTAATAAATTTTTTTAAATTTTCAATATCCTAAATCTTAAATTTTAACCGGTTTAGAACATGTTTACGAACACATTTTTACTTTTAATACCCAAAGACTCACTATTTAAATTACTTTACTTGACAACACTTTTATAAAAAATTGACCCAACTCAAGTGAAATTTAAAAAAAGGCGCGAAATCATCCAAAACTTTATTATTTCCCCAGATTTCATCCAGTAATTTTCGAAATCGCAGTACGATTCTTTAAGCGTGAGACGCCCTTCGACTATTTTAATATAATATAGGTATATTCTATAATTATTTTAATTCTCTGATAGGAAAAACTATTGGAATCGGTAAAAAAATCACCTCAGACTCTTTTTTGTATTATTTTGCTTCTGAAGATTCTCACATCACCCCCGACGAAATAAACGTTCTATTATATTGAACTGGATTGGTCAATACGTCATGTGACCCAAAATAAGTAAATAAGGTATTTTCCATTAGACATGTCTCCTGGAAAAGGAAATATTGCCGTTTATTTAGTGATTAAAAAAAAATTCCAAACTTTAACGGCCATTTTTTTACAAACTCACATTGCCGCACCATAGTTCGGTCAACTAAAGCTCCTAATTTCGCAATGTCCAAGATAAAGTTAATATAATTTATTTATTAAATATTTAAAAAATTAATGTTCTTCTAATGTCACCGCTCCTTAAAAACGCTGCTTCTTGAAGTAAGGCAAAATATAATTAGAAGATTTGAGCCATGTCAACAAATACACAATAATACACTAAAACACATGCACTAGTGACGCTAAAAAAATATTTTTTTGCAAATTAATTTCTTTAACTTTAAAATTTATTGGTCACGTGACCCTGTAACAATGTTTACTGTAGACTATTATACTTTTTTACTATGAGGATCTCTTGTCAATGAAAGTGGGATGGTCTAATACCATGGTCTAATACGTGGAGTTGGATTGGGTTTGCCATATCTAACTAAAACTCTTGTTACTGGTGTAATCTGATCCAAGGCTTTTGGTATTTTAGCTTGCATTTTACTATTTTGCAATAAAAGTAATTTCTTTATACTGCTTAGAAACTAATACTGGACACATTACTATTCTTTATATGAAAATTGTATTGAATCATGTTTAAACGTATTCACCGTAATATAAATTGGTATAAACATTGGTGTGGCCTGGCTAGGCTTGGCATCGTCGTACGATCGACCTTATACTGTCAGGTAATCTTGGCAGTGGCTAAACATGTAAATAATGAACTCTATTTTTATTCTTCCTCTAAGATTGTGTCCGTATGAGTAGGTTTGCGAAAAAATTGAAAATTCGTGTTTATTTGCTACCTTTGTTATGTTCAAATCTAGAAAGTATACAGTTATTATTTCTATTTCGACAGTAAATTGTATATTTTTGGGTATACCATTTAAATCTTTTTAAGTTAATTATAATAAGTCATTGTCAGCATGTTGTCAATAAAAATACCTCTCTTTTAAACATGTTTTATAAATAAGGATTCCCATAGAAGTTTAGAAGTGATCGTTCCGTTATTTGCGTGACGACTGGAAAGACAAATCGCATAAAAGTTATGTCTTCACCAGCGCTATAAAAATCCATTTAATCGCTTCATATGATGTCACGTTATCCGGTTATCCGGTTTCATTTTTTGTTCCATATCGTTAACGTGCTGTCGGCACGAAGAGCTCTCTTTTAGAATTAACGGTTATACGTTAAAGGGCTACGCCCATAGAAAGCTGCTGTTATCGGTACGATCGCGAGATTCTAAAATAATGCCGCCTATTACGGAGAGTTTGCACAGAAAATTAGCAACAATTAGTAAACGACTGTGTTAAGTTAGTTAAGCTTATAGAAATGTTCACAGACCGCCGACTTATTTCCGTGTACTGTGGAAATGTCAGTCAAAAAACCGGCATGTAATAAGCGTTTTTTTGACGTTTACCATGCCGGAAAAAAACTTTCGGTTGGTCAATCGCTGGTTACGTCTGGTTAATTTAGGTTTTCGATCATATGACTTGGCACTTTCAATTTTAATCTGATAGAGTTCTTTAATTTTTGAGTATTTAATATAGACTGCAAGAGCTAGGTGTGCCTGAGTATGCAATTGGGAGGGCTTATTATAGAGAACCCTTTAAGTCCACTCTTGGCTGAAATAATTATGCATAATTTGCAAGAAAAAATTAAAATAAACCCTTTGTTTCAAAAATGATTCTATTGGTTTGTTTTACTGGCACTATGAGACAACTTAACATATTTTTCAAAAGATTTAAATACCTTTCACAAAAATGTACAATTTACAGTCAAAATAGGAACCAATAACTCAATAAACTTTTTAAATTTGAACAGAACAAAGGTAGCAAATAAACATTAATTTTCAGTTTTTTACAAACCTACACATACGGGCACAACCATCAATAATATAGTAGTTTACCTAACAAGTGCGGAAAGTGTTACTTTTCCGCACGCAATTGAAATTGCGTGCGGAAAAGTCACTTTACGCACGTGTAAGGTACACTATTTTTTCTACAAGCATGCATTGTACTGTGCAAGGTAGTTTATAAAAAAAAACGCATAAGTGGGATTTCTGGCTTTCTTAAAATGGCATATTTTCTGACCCATTTTTACTATTCTCCGCTTTCAGCTTCATCAGATAGTACAAAGCTTCTAGAACGGTAACTTTTTGTGTCTGGAATTATTATTAATAAAATATTTCCTTTGTCTTCGATACGATCCAATGGCATTTTTGTTAGTTCTTCTCAGCGACATGCGCCCACCAAAGCAAATATCAGGGGCGTGCAGTCCATAGAAGCAAGGGAAGCAGTGCTTCCCCAAAAAAAAATTACAAAACATCTTCTAAAATGTAATTTTTGAAATAGGAAACCATTAATTTAGTTTATATTAAAAATGCTATAATATTATCTTAAATATCAAGCCCATAATAAATGCGGCCTTGACTCCGACCCAGCCACGATAGAATATCGAATAGAACCTATGTGGCCCGCTAGTTTCTATGCAGCCAAGTCCTGTATGCTTGATTTCCTGTGAATCGAGCCAGAGGTTATTGAACTTTCCACCGGCTGTTTGCAATTTCTGCATTTCAGTCGCGTGCTTTAAGTGGTGGCGGAAGCTATCGTTGGAGTAGGCTCTTTGTTTGAACGGCTATCCGTGTGTTGTGTGATACGTGCGTTGCGTCGTACGTAGTGCGATATGGAAGACAATAATACGGACGTGGATATGCAAATACCGTCAACTTCGGCTGTCGGTAATAACGTTGAAAATTTTGGAGAATTTAGTAAGAAGCGTGTGTGTGAATGTATAGTGTGTGTCTTAATAATCAAAGGATTATTAACATTAAATTTCGCTGATAAGCTTCAAATAATTTTCAAAGGAAGGGCAAAACCACAAAAATGAAAAACTGTATTAGACATTTTTATCCGGAAAAACAATACGAACAATTTAAATGGCTAGCAGGGTGTGAAAATATAAGTAAATTATTTTGTTGGCCATATTTACGTTTTTCCGATTTAAACAATTTCCATAAAGCCGGGAAAAGACACATTATGTCCAAAGCGCATTTGCAGGCCATCATAAAAGAAAAAGTCTTCGGCAAAACCAGGATTGAACACGCCCTTAATAAACAGTTGGAAATTAGTCACCGCCAACACAATGAACTAGTCGATAAAAATAGGCAATTATTAAGAAGACTTATCGATGTTGTTTGTTTTCCCCGACAGCACGAATTGGGATTTAGAGGTCATGACAAAACAAGGGTTTTTTCAAATTCAAGATTTACTTAGTTGAATGGCTAAATATGATGATTGCTTAAAAAATCATTTAGAGCAGTCTAGCGTTTTTCGCGGAACGTCGAATCGAATCCAGAATGATTTAATTTCCGCTGTTACAACCATTATTCTAAAAAGAATTAAGCAGGAGATTGGCGAGGCGCGGTTCATTGTTATTGTTCTGGACGAAACAACTGATATCACTAATTTTAACCAATTATCTATAGTAATACGCTACGTTAAAACAGACTGAAGTATTCAAGAGCAATTTTTAGGTTTTAAGAATGGGTCCGAAAATCGTACAGCAGATGCATTATATACCGTAGTTTATAACGTTACTAAAGAAATTAATATAGAGAAAAAATTAGTTGCTCATAGCTATGATGGAGCTGCAGAGATGGCAGGACAATTAGGGGGTCTGCAAGCTAAAGTTCGAGAAGCTTTCCCAAGTGCTGTGTTTGTTCATTGTTTTGCTCATAAATTAAATTTAGTTTTATCCCAATCCATCAATCACATTAAAGAGTGTAAAGAATTTTTCGTTACTTTAAGTGGCATGGCTGCTTTTTTTTCCAAGTCATCAAATTTTTGAGAATATAATAGAAAATAACGAAACGTGGGACTCAGAACCAATAAATAGTTCGAGGGGGTTTTTGTACTGTTTGAAACGAGATTTTAATTTTAATTATTTGTTGAACATATTTTCAGAAATATTTCCATTCTCGGACAATGTTTTTAATATATTACAAACTAACACAAATGATATTGCCTTTTGCCTAAAAAAAAGTGGATGAGTTTAAGTCCATGTTAAGCCAAAAAAGAGATAACTTTGACCTATTATGGGAGAAAACGATGACGTTCAATGTAGAGCCACAAGCCAAGCGTCTTCGAACAGACAAGGTGGGAGATGTTCAAACATCATCCAGACGCCTCTTTTATGAAATAATCGATCAAATTCAACAACAAATAAACTGTGGATTTAACGGTTTAAATAATTTTAAATTCCTCGAGTTCTGCAATTTTGATGCATTTAAATCTCTTCTTCTTCATTATGGCCAGTTCTTCGATCGAATGTTACTGCGATCTGAACTAAAAGTGATTTATGAAACTGGTGACATTAGCGCAAAAAATAACGCTAAGGAACTAAAGCAATTTTTAAAAGACAAGAAGCTGGAAGATGCCTACACCGAAGTGTCGAAATTGTGTGAATTAGTATTGACAAAACCTGCCACAAGTTCATCAGTAGAACGCAATTTTTCAACACTTAAACGTATAAAAAATTTCGTGAGAAATTCAACGGGGCAGGAGAGACTTTCGCATACATCGCTGCTGTCCATTGAAAATAAACTTCTCCAAAATATGTCAGAGCATCGACTTTTTTATGATGACGTCATTGACGAATTTGCAAAAAATTATCGAAGAATCGAATTAAATTACAAATAGGTAAGTTTCTAAAAATTGCGTCCCTTTCTTAAAATTTCAGCGCACGCTCCTGGCAAATATAGTAGCTACTTTATTATGGAGATAAATTTCGTCAGGCGCTTCATTTATACATTTTGAGATAAATTTAGAAATTTTCTCTTTTGAAAAAATTTTCGCCTTTGGTCTAAATTCAACAATTTGTTTTTTTTAAGTAGACCTTGACTTTGAAAAACTTTCTTAACTCCATGTTTCTATTGAGTTTGATCATAATTTTTAATATTGAGTATCTGGACCAAAGCGTTGTTTGGCTTACATATGCCAAAAAAAAACGAGTTCTTTCAAAGTTTTGATGCCTTTAGTTTGACACCAGGTTTTAAACAGAATATATTCTTTCTCATACGTATGAAGGGATTTTGATGGTAGCAGATTGAAGTTTGCAGTTCTAGCTGCTTCCAACACTGAACACTGGCAAATTTTCGTCTGAAGAATCCATTAAAAACATTTCTACTCAGGTTTCACTACGACAAAAATTGGTCTGGATTGACAATGAATGACACGCGTATTTTTACTTTGTATCTATGGTGATTCAAACTGCCAAATAAAAAAAGCAGGTGTTTATTATTGCTTAACATTGATTTTGTAAGGCATAATACGAGAGCCATTAAACAATTTTTTAAATCACGTTTTACATATTTTGTACTATTTTGTTGAAAATTATAGCAGGATTCTAGCAAATTTAGGTTTTTAAATATTTTTGCTAACTATCAGGGTATTATCAAATATCCTAATTAAACAAATAGTAGTTAACAATGGATATGATGCAAAAATAGTTGACAATATTTTCCATACATTCCAAAGAAAAAATCAAATATAAATATATATCGGTAAACCTATAGAAAAGGTGGCTTCTATACTGCGTAAAAAGAACATTAAAACTGCATTTAAAACAAATAATAATCTGAGTAAATTTATAAAAAGTAACAGAGAAAAACCAAATAAAAATAATAAATCCGGAGTTTATAAATTAAACTGTGGACCATGTCCAAAAGTGTATATTGGCCAGACTGGGAGAACTTTTAAACAGAGATTAGGAGAACATAAAAAAAGTTTTATTAAAAATAAAATAGATTCAACATACGCCAAACATTTTTTTGATAATAGCCATGCTTTAAGTGTTTTCCCGCATGTATCATTAGTCCAACCTTCTTGGCAGTTGTATTATATACAATATAAATCCTAAGTTACATATAAAACACCTCTACATACATTACTAATCTATGCATTTTAACCAGTCATGTCTTCTGATTTATGGGCAATATGGCGGCTGATAACCCATAACAAATGTCGTGAAATTCCGATTTTACAAGGTGAGTAAGAACCCGCTTATTATCATCGGGTTGTGTGCGGTTCTGACATAGCTATGTCTTGCCTTTTTTGTCCGTAAATAAAGTACTGTTGCATAATTCATACTAAAAAGATTTCTTATTAAACCGATACCACCCGTATAAAATTAAACCAGTGCAACTATTAACCAACGATCATTTTAACCAACGCGTCCACTTCTGTGAGGATAAACTGACCAGATTGAGGTAGGATATGCTGTTATTCAGAAGGATTTTGTGGTCTGATGAGGCTTGTTTTACCACAGCCGGAATGTTTAATTGAAAAAACAAGCACCATTGAGCAACAAGAAATCCACATATAATTGAAGAGCGAAATAGACAAGGGCGAAAGTCAATACATGCGTAGTGCAGCATCTTGGGAAACAAACTATTGGTCCGATATTTATTGAGGGTATGTTAACGGGGAAACGAGCATTTTTTGGAGCTTCATTTAAACACAACTAAATAATTTGGCACCAATATGGCTCGCCATCACACAACTTTCGAGAGGTCACAATTTTTTTAAATTCTCGATATAATTTGTGGATTGGCAAATATAACCATATTCACTGGCCCGCGAACAGTCCAGACCTTACACCTTTGGATAATTTTTTCTGGGGATACCTAAGGGATAAAGTGTATCATAATAGAACGGACAGTGTTGACGATTTGTGACAAAAAATAGAGTATGAAATTAGGGTTTTAAATACAGAATGTCCCACCATCATACCCAAGCAATTAGGAAACTGGACAGAGTGTTTCAAAATTGCTTGGATAATGAAGAGGGTCATAGAAATAAGCTGTAAAAATATTAATTCCTAGTTCTTGTTTTGTTTTTGTTTCGTTTGTTTGTTATCGTTGGATTTATATATATATATATATATATATATATATATATATATATATATATATATATATATATATATATATATATATGTCAATACTTCAGGTACATATTCAGGACCAATTTTCCTATTTTTTAAATAAAATCTATGCTAATGTAAATAATGGAGTGAAAATTGATATACGGGGGTTTTTTGGTATGACAAATTCAAATCTAATATTAGTATTGCTCTTACTTGTAGGGAGCGCCACCTACATGTCTTTCTACTCCTTCGAACAATCACAACTTTTTGGTACAGTCTTGTATTAGATTTTTGAGTAAAACAAATTATTCCCTTGCCTTTTCTATGTCAAAAAGGTATACCTGTTAAAAGTGGATACGAGCAACCGTTTTCGAGATGTTTGGATTTAAAACAATTTCTGCGCATGTAATTTTTTATCGCAAAATTTTAAAAGTTTGTTATTTTGTCCAAATTTAAACGCATCTTGGCACAAAAGCTTTGAAATGAAAGACCAACACATTTTTTTGAGGTGTGTATTCAGTGCCTCAGACATAAACTAAACAAAAGATATTTAATTTTTATTAAAATTGTTATTTTTAAGTTTTTTTTAATAAAATCTAGGTTACGTTTTATAATTTTCAAAAATTCCACCATTTGCTTCTAAGCACAGGTCAGCTCTATGGTGTATAGCTCGGGTTGCTCTGTGGATACATTCGGGCGCATTTCTTAGTGTTTGTGCTGCGTTTGTTATCCGATCCAATAATGCTTCTCTTGTATTTACTTTAGTGAAATATACCAGTGATTTGAACCATCCCCAAAGACAATAATCCAAAGGATTAAGGTCTGGCGATCTAGGTGGCCAATTAAACGGACCTCCCCGACCAATCCATCGGTTTGGAAAGTTTTGGTTTAAAAAATCTCTTACAAGTAAACTGTAGTGTGCAGGGGCTTCATCATGCTGCAAATACATGTTTTGTCTTACATTAAGGGGAACATCTTCTAATAGATTTCGCAAGTGATTTTCAAGAAAGTTTAAATATTTTTCTCCTGTAAGACTACCGTCGATTATAAATGGACCAATTAAATGACCATTTAACATTCCACACCACACATTAATGCTAAATTTATGTTGGAAATTATGTTCTACTGTAGCGTGAGGATTTTTATAGGACCACCGGTGTTCATTGTGAAGATTATTTATACAATCACGCGTAAACTGTGCTTCATCAGTGAACAAAACATACCTATACAACCTTCGATCTTCATTAATCCAGTTACAGAATTGCAGCAGACGATTGTGTAATTTGATAAGTATCTGCAATCCGCCTAGTGCTTATGCTTAGATCATTTTAGACGGCATTGAGTATAGCCTCTTCTACTTCAACGTTGGGTCTCGATTCCCTTTCAGATACAATTTTCGCACTTGGAAACATCCCAGATTCTATCACCTTTCTATCTGGAAAACGACGCTGGTACTCCGCGACTGCTTGAATTGCGACCCCATTGCAGAAGCCATAGACGAATATCATATCTGCATATTCACGATGCGAGAATATCACAGGCATAATGACGTATTTAGATCTAAAGTTTCTTAAATGATTATTGTCAGATAATAAAAGTTATGAACAGAAATTGACAGTGACAAAATTTGATCTTATTATTAACTGACATTACTATTGCTAAGTAACAGGAAAAACGATGAGAACACCAACCAGCATTTGTTCTGTAAGGCAAGGCACACTTCTATTTTCTTCTATTTTTACAATACATGCATACTTTATGTGAATTTGATAAAGAAAATCACATGCGCCGAAACTGTTTTAAATCCAAACATCTCGAAAACGGTTGCTCGTATCCACTTTTAACAGGTATATCTTTTTGACGTAGAAATGGCAAGGGAATAATTTGTTTTGCTCAAAAATGTAATACAAGACTGTACCAAAAAGTTGTGATTGTTCGAAGAAGTAGAAAGACATGTAGGTGGCGCCCCCTACAAGTAAGAGCAATACTAATATTAGATTCGAATTTATCATACCAAAAAACCCCCGTATATCAATTTTCAATCCATTATTTACATTATCATAGATTTTATTTAAAAAATAGGAAAATTAAATAAAAACTTTAACACCCTGTATCTCGAGAAGTAAGGCCTTGCGGACACTTATTTTTATAGACTTTTATGTTTATTTTTTGGTCCTCAATATGTACCTGAAGTATTGACATTTCCTCATGAATCACACTGTATAATCACAAAAAATATATTTTCTTTTGAAATTACTGTTTTGTTTTTGTTGGTGACATTCCATGGGTAAAACGATTTAAGTATCTGTGGATTGCGTTCACGTCCAACAGGGCTCCTTGGTTTTTAGTTGGCAAATTACAACCAATAACCCTCTACCCTTTAGGGTAAATTTTAAATCCAACCCGTTTAAACTCTAAAATGGTCTGCCTTCATTGGCCAAATTCAAAGTTTTAACTTTGGTTAAAGGAAACTTGTAAAATCCGCTTTCAAAAGAGGTATTGCAGATGGTAACGCAGGTGAACATGTTCTATATCCCTTAGGCTTTTAACCTTCGTATTATTTTCAAACTATACACTCATCTGATATTGGAAAAAACTATTTTGGAAACCCTAATTTATTTATATAAAAATCAGTAGATTGAATAAACCATTAACGTTTTTTTTCATTTTGTAATGATAATTCGATTGTTGTTGCTTCTGCAGACATCCATTAATCTTTATTAAAAACAACTTAGTTTGGCAGCTTGATAAACACCTGCAGAGTATTTTTTAAAGCGAGCAAATTTAAACGTTCATTTTTTAAACATACCTAGTTATATACTTAGGTAATAACCAGTTGTGTTGTTTATATATAAGTATTATGAGGATTTATGAGTTTAATGTGTTAAATTTTTTTAAGCAAATATTAATAATAATAACTGATAGTTTTTGGCTTCAAAATATTGGTTAATTTCTAGAGAGTTTCTTTATGATCGTAGTTGGTAGGTAGCCATCCGACATGCCAAAAATATGAATATAATATGACATTTTTTGGAATTTCAAATATCTGTCAAGCCAGCTCCTTGTAGCTAGAAACGAGGAGTCAGCAACAAAATTTTATGTCGGACCACATCAACCTTTGACATAATATAAATATTCAAAAGAGATATTTTTTGTTTCTTAACTCACCGGCTGTCTTAATATCTGATCTCATTCCATTGCTAAAAACTGCGCTAGAACAAAACTGTTTTTAAGTTTAATAATAGATATTTTCGACAACGTTCGGGCTTGGCAATGGGTTCTTGTCTTTTACCATTCTTGAGTGAAGTTTTTATAAACAACTTAGAAAAGAAAATAATGTATAGGTCGTTTTCAGAACATCTAGTAAGCTATAAAAGGTACGTGGATGATAGCTGTATTGTTTGGAATGGCAGTGAACAAGAAATGTTAAAATTTTTAGAATTTATCAATTCTTTGCACGAAAAAATATCCTTCACTATGGATAACAAAATTAGTTTTGAGGTATATAGAAAACTCTCCTGTACTGATAATATCATTCAGTATACATCTAACTCACCATTTTCTCACAAATGTGCAGCTTTTAATTCGTTTTTGTACAGATTTTTTAAATTGCTACTATCCCAAGCTGCTTTTACTAAAGAATTAGATATAATAAGGAAAATTGCCTTAAAATAATGGTTTCCTAATGAAACATTCAACAAAAAACTCTCTTATAAATGAGTACATAATAATAATCTAATTAATACAAAAAAACTCAGAGTTTTAACATATTTTGGAAATAATCTCTACATTTAGCTAATTTTTTTAAGTAATTTAATATTTCCATATCATTTAGAACAAACAATACTTTAAAACAGCACATAGTTAGAATCAAAGACAAAAAGAATAGTCTTGAGAAATCTGGAATTTATTCCCTCCATTGTGGAGAGTGTCCTGCTGTTTACGTAGGACAATCGGGTAGAATAATTTCGACAAGGACCTCAGCTTGGTTACAAAATATCAAAATACAGATATTTGTAATACAAAATCTGCCACTGCAAATCATTTGTTATCCTCAAAATATCGTTTTTCCATATTACAAAATGTAAATGTAATTCACGAATGCGATAAAGGTCAGAAGTTGAATCTTTTGGAAAAGATGGAAATAACAAAGGCTAAAAAGCGTCCTATCCTTATATCTGCGTTAATGAAGTGTTTAATTTTCAGCCTCACATGATTTTTAACAATATTTCAAAAGAATAACTATATATTCTTATTTTGTATAACCTTCAAGCTTTTTATGTTATTTTCACTAATTCTTCTTCTTTTTATTAATGTAGCATGTACTTTATTACAGTTAGTCAAGTTCATCCTGAACAATCTCTCCTTTTTTCATTTTGACCTATCGTCTCTCATTAAATAAATTTACATCGACGTCTCTGATTGGTCATTCAAGTGTAGCCTTGTTTCATATTTTATTGTTTCTTTGTTTGGTTATGTTTGTTTTATGTACTTTGTAAATTGTGTTTTGTTTATGGTAAATTTATATATTATTCAACTATATTTTTCGTTGTAATGTATATTTCTTATTAGGTCTGATAATGCCCGTTAGATGTAACCTATTCTTAATTTATAAACTTATTTTTGACTGAGACCAACAAAACTTTGCAAACTCTGTTGCAGACGGATGAAGTAATATACACTTAATACATGTTCTTCTCCTGGGTGGGGTAACAAACGACAGAGGCGGAGTAAAAAATTAATTTATTTTTAAAAATGCAATATTTCTTTTATCATTACCTCATATTTAAAGAAATTTTGCAGGAATATGGAGTAATATACACTTAATATATGGTCTTTTCCTAGATGAAGTGGTAAACGACAGGGGCGGAGTAAAAAATTAATGTATTTTTTACTCCGCAATGTCTTTCTTACCTTAACTTGAAAATGAATAGAAGTTCTGCAGACAGATGAAGTCATATAATACATGGTCTTTTTCTAGGTAGGGTGGCAAACGACAGGGGTGGAGTAAAAAATTAATTTATTTTAAAAAATGCAATGTCTTTCTTACCTTGAATTGAAATTAAACGAAATTCTGCAGGTAGATGGAGAAATATACCCTTAATATGGGGTCTTTTACTAGGTGGGGAGGCAAACGACAGAGGCGGAGTATAAAATTAGTTTATTTTAAAAAATGCAATATTTCTTTTATCATTTCACATATTTAACGAAATTTTGCAGGCACATGGATCTTAATACACGGTTTTCTCCTAGATGGGGTGGCAAACGACAGCGGCGGAGCAAAAAAATTATTTATTTTTTATTAATTAAATGTTTTCTTATCTTAACTTGAAATTAATCGAAATTCTGCAGACAGATGGAGTCATATACGCTTAATACATGGTCTTTCCCTAGGTGGGATGTCAAACGACAGGGGCGGAGTAAAAAATTAATTTATTTTAAAAAATGCAAGGTCTTTCTTACCTTAAATTGAAATTAAACGAAATTCTGCAGGAAGATGTAGTAATATACCCTTAATATATGGTATTTTCCTAGGTGGGGTGGCAAACGACAGGCGCGAAGTAACCTTAAATTGAAATTAAACGAAATTCTGCAGGTAGATGGAGTGATATACCCTTAATATATGGTCTTTTCCTAGGTAAGGTGGCAAACGACAGGGGCGTTCTGTCTTTGTTTTAAGCAACCACCTAGTACTTAGGCCTTCAGCCTTCGTGGTTTGCTCATAGATAAAAAAAAGCAATATCCTGACGTGTATTAGCTTGAATTAGTTTTTCTGAATTGTAATTTTTCTCTTGATGAAACGTTGTGACTAAATTACCAATAAATACCATGGAAATCTGACAATTTTATATTAATAATAGTTTATTGCTTGCCTGTTTCAAACAACCCGTTTATTATCGTGACACACTTTTCCGTTGATTAAATGGCGCAAAGAAACTTAAAAAATGCGGAACCTATAATAAAATCTAGGTTATCCCTGAAACAGTGCTGCGGGTCTTTAAAAATAACGACCATTATGTTATATGTTTGTACTTTCGCTTGATTATCTCTCACGAAATCTATGGGCCAGTAATCCCTAAGGTGCGTTTGGTTAAATTATTCAAAAAGGCTCGTGTGACGGAATTTTTATGCCCTCTCAGCTCCACGAACACGTCAAAAGGTTCGGAATTAGTTGCGAGGTGAAAACCAGATGGGTTTCTATTTAGATTTAGATTTCGTTGACGAATCACTTACAAGTATGGCCATAAGGCACCGATCGTTATCTACACGCCATCGCCTACGTTGTTTTAAAATTGCACTAGTCAACAAATATGAGAAAAAAATTGCGACTCGTGTTATAATAGCTGTCCGAGGACTGATTACGAATTCAGAAACCAAAACTGTCCACTGCGTATACATTTTGAGAGAATGCCTTATTTTATTCCAACATTTTTATATAGGGTGTTATTTAAATACGTGGCCAAATTTAAAGGGTGGATTTTTTGAGTGATTTTAAGACAAAATTTATAAGAATACATGTCCGGAAATGCTTTGTTTTCAAGATACTGGGTGTTAAACTATTAAAAAAAAATCGGTTTTTCGCAAAAATCTTAATAATCCTTTAGCTGATTTTGTTGAAATTTGGCAGTGTTATTTATAATACTAATAGGCTACTTTAACCCAAACTAGATTAAAATTATTAAGTCCAGTGGCGTCCCGGGAGGCTCTTTAACTAATATTTTTGACTAAAAAAAGTGTGCGCCACTGACCTTTTTAATTTTATTTTTTTTTATTTTTTCGATTGAAAAATTTGCGTGTATGCAAATTAAGTGAAACATTTTTGGGTCTCAGAAACCGAAAAAAAACATCCATTTGTTCGTAGAATGCCTGCAGGAATTTTGAAAAATCCAAAAAAATAGCTTTTACGACGCGATTTGCAGTATGTCGGAAAAATTGCCACAACTTTTTTTCCTTAAGAGATATCGAGACGCGGTTTACGCCATTCAATTTAGAAAGAATTATTGAAAATATAAAATTTTTATGAGTACGACAAGCGTTCAGAAAATATCGTGAAAATTAGGGTATGTTTTGGGTACAGAAGTTTGGAAAAATAGGGATATTTCAAAAACGAATAGACTTAACGGGATGCAGTTTGCGCGATTTTATTAAGAAATGAATAAGTTAAAAACTGTTTTAGCCATATGGCAAGAAAATAATGAAAAATGTGAAAAATTAATTTTTGAAATTAAAATTTAGTCGTATCTCGGAAAATATTGATCCGAGGTCACTGTGGATGGGCTCAATGAATTTTTTAGCTCAAAATACATATAGAAACGTACTTTTTCGGAGCTCAAAATACATATAGAAACGTACTTTTTCGGAGCATTTTCCGAAAAAAATGTTCCTTTTAATTTTTCGGTTGAAAAATTTCCATGTATATGTATGCAAATTTAGTGAAAAATTTTTGGGTCTCAGATTGTGTTTAAACTTCGTTTCTATACTAATTCGATATCATAGAAACCGAAAAAAACATCCATTTGTTCGCAGGATGCCTACAGGAATTTTGACAGCTCCTGAAAAATCCACAAAAATCACTTTTACGACGCGATTTGCAGGATGTCGGAAAAATCGCCACAACTTTTTTTCCTTAAGAGATATCGAGACGCGGTTTACGCCATTCAATTTAGAAAGAATGACTCTATAATTATTGAAAATATAAAATTTTTATGAGTACGACAAGCGTTCAGAAAATATCGTGAAAATTAGGGTATGTTTTGGGTACAGAAGTTTGGAAAAATAGGGATATTTCAAAAACGAATAGACTTAACGGGATGCAGTTTGCGCGATTTTATTAAGAAATGAATAAGTTAAAAACTGTTTTAGCCACATGGCAAGAAAATAATGAAAAATGTGAAAAATTAATTTTCGATATGAAAATTTAGTCGTATGTCGGAAAATATTGTTCCGAGGTCACTGTGGATGGGTTTAATGAATTTTTTAGCTCAAAATACATAGAGAAACGTACTTTTTCGGAGCATTTTCCGAAAAAAATGTTCCTTTTATTTTTTCGGTTGAAAAATTTCCATGTTTGCAAATTTGGTGAAAAATTTTTGGGTCTCAGATTGTGTTCAAACTTCGTTTCTATACCAATTCGATATCATAGAAACCGAAAAAAACATCCATTTGTTCGCAGGATGCCTGCAGGAATTTTGACAGCTCCTGAAAAATCCACAAAAATCACTTTTACGACGCGATTTGCAGGATGTCGGAAAAATCGCCACAACTTTTTTTCCTTCAAAGATATCGAGACGCGGTTTACGCCATTCAATTTAGAAAGAATTATTGAAAATATAAAATTTTTATGAGTACGACAAGCGTTCAGAAAATATCGTGAAAATTAGGGTATGTTTTGGTACAGAAGTTTGGAAAAATAGGGATATTTCAAAAACGAATAGACTTAACGGGATGCAGTTTGCGCGATTTTATTAAGAAATGAATAAGTTAAAAACTGTTTTAGCCATATGGCAAGAAAATAATGAAAAATGTGAAAAATTAATTTTCGATATGAAAATTTAGTCGTATGTCGGAAAATATTGATCCGAGGTCACTGTGGATGGGCTCAATGAATTTTTTAGCTCAAAATACATATAGAAACGTACTTTTTCGGAGCATTTTCCGAAAAAAATGTTCCTTTTATTTTTTCGGTTGAAAAATTTCCATGTATATGTATGCAAATTTAGTGAAAAATTTTTTGGGTCTCAGATTGTGTTTAAACTTCGTTTCTATACTAATTCGATATCATAGAAACCGAAAAAAACATCCATTTGTTCGCAGGATGCCTGCAGGAATTTTGACAGCTCCTGAAAAATCCACAAAAATCACTTTTACGACGCGATTTGCAGGATGTCGGAAAAATCGCCACAACTTTTTTTCCTTAAGAGATATCGAGACGCGGTTTACGCCATTCAATTTAGAAAGAACGACTCTATAATTATTGAAAATATAAAATTTTTATGAGTACGACGAGCGTTCAGAAAATATCGTGAAAATTAGGGTATGTTTTGGGTACAGAAGTTTGGAAAAATAGGGATATTTCAAAAACGAATAGACTTAACGGGATGCAGTTTGCGCGATTTTATTAAGAAATGAATAAGTTAAAAACTGTTTTAGCCATATGGCAAGAAAATAATGAAAAATGTGAAAAATTAATTTTCGATATGAAAATTTAGTCGTATGTCGGAAAATATTGATCCGAGGTCACTGTGGATGGGCTCAATGAATTTTTTAGCTCAAAATACATATAGAAACGTACTTTTTCGGAGCATTTTCCGAAAAAAATGTTCCTTTTAATTTTTCGGTTGAAAAATTTCCATGTACTTTTTCGGAGCATTTTCCGAAAAAAATGTTCCTTTTAATTTTTCGGTTGAAAAATTTATGTATGTATGCAAATTTAGTGAAAAATTTTTTGGGTCTCAGATTGTGTTCAAACTTCGTTTCTATACTAATTCGATATCATAGAAACCGAAAAAAACATCCATTTGTTCGCAGGATGCCTGCAGAAATTTTGACAGCTCCTGAAAAATCCACAAAAATCACTTTTACGACGCGATTTGCAGGATGTCGGAAAAATCGCCACAACTTTTTTTCCTTAAGAGATATCGAGACGCGGTTTACGCCATTAAATTTACAAAGAACGACTCTATAATTATTGAAAATATAAAATTTTTATGAGTACGACAAGCGTTCAGAAAATATCGTGAAAATTAGGGTATGTTTTGGGTACAGAAGTTTGGAAAAATAGGGATATTTCAAAAACGAATAGACTTAACGGGATGCAGTTTGCGCGATTTTATTAAGAAATGAATAAGTTAAAAACTGTTTTAGCCACATGGCAAGAAAATAATGAAAAATGTGAAAAATTAATTTTCGATATGAAAATTTAGTCGTATGTCGGAAAATATTGATCCGAGGTCACTGTGGATGGGCTCAATGAATTTTTTAGCTCAAAATACATATAGAAACGTACTTTTTCGGAGCATTTTCCGAAAAAAATGTTCCTTTTAATTTTTCGGTTGAAAAATTTCTATGTATATGTATGCAAATTTAGTGAAAAATTTTTTGGGTCTCAGATTGTGTTCAAACTTCGTTTCTATACTAATTCGATATCATAGAAACCGAAAAAAACATCCATTTGTTCGCAGGATGCCTGCAGGAATTTTGACAGCTCCTGAAAAATCCACAAAAATCACTTTTACGACGCGATTTGCAGGATGTCGGAAAAATCGCCACAACTTTTTTTCCTTAAGAGATATCGAGACGCGGTTTACGCCATTCAATTTAGAAAGAACGACTCTATAATTATTGAAAATATACAATTTTTATGAGTACGACAAGCGTTCAGAAAATATCGTGAAAATTAGGGTATGTTTTGGGTACAGAAGTTTGGAAAAATAGGGATATTTCAAAAACGAATAGACTTAACGGATGCAGTTTGCGCGATTTTATTAAGAAATGAATAAGTTAAAAACTGTTTTAGCCATATGGCAAGAAAATAATGAAAAATGTGAAAAATTAATTTTCGATATGAAAATTTAGTCGTATGTCGGAAAATATTGATCCGAGGTCACTGTGGATGGGCTCAATGAATTTTTTAGCTCAAAATACATATAGAAACGTACTTTTTCGGAGCATTTTCCGAAAAAAATGTTCCTTTTAATTTTTCGGTTGAAAAATTTCCATGTATGTATGCAAATTTGGTGAAAATTTTTTGGGTCTCAGATTGTGTTCAAACTTCGTTTCTATACTAATTCGATATCATAGAAACCGAAAAAAACATCCATTTGTTCGCAGGATGCCTGCAGGAATTTTGACAGCTCCTGAAAAATCCAGGAAAATAACATTTACGACTCGATTTGCAGGATGTCGGAAAAATCGCCACAACTTTTTTTCCTTAAGAGATATCGAGACGCGGTTTACGCCATTCAATTTAGAAAGAATTATTGAAAATATAAAATTTTTATGAGTACGACAAGCGTTCAGAAAATATCGTGAAAATTAGGGTATGTTTTGAGTACAGAAGTTTGGAAAAATAGGGATATTTCAAAAACGAATAGACTTAACGGGATGCAGTTTGCGCGATTTTATTAGGAAATGAATAAGTTAAAAACTGTTTTAGCCACATGGCAAGAAAATAATGAAAAATGTGAAAAATTAATTTTCGATATGAAAATTTAGTCGTATGTCGGAAAATATTGTTCCGGTCACTGTGGATGGGCTTAATGAATTTTTTAGCTCAAAATACATATAGAAACGTACTTTTTCGGAGCATTTTCCGAAAAAAATGTTCCTTTTAATTTTTCGGTTGAAAAATTTCCATGTATATGTATGCAAATTTGGTGAAAAATTTTTGGGTCTCAGATTGTGTTCAAACTTCGTTTCTATACTAATTCGATATCATAGAAACCGAAAAAAACATCCATTTGTTCGCAGGATGCCTGCAGGAATTTTGACAGTTCCTGAAAAATCCAGGAAAATAACATTTACGACTCGATTTGCAGGATTTCGGAAAAATCGCCACAACTTTTTTTCCTTTAAAGATATCGAGAGGCGGTTTACGCTATTCGATTTAGAAAGAATTAATCTGAAACTGAAAAATTTCATGAGTACCACAAGAGTTCAGAAAATATCGTGAAATTTAGGGTACGTTTTGGGTGCAGAAGTTTGGAAAAACAGCGATATTTCAAAAACGAATAAACTTAACGAGATGCGGTTTGCCCGATTGTATTATGAAATGATTGCTTTAAAAACAGTTTTAGCCATATGACTAGAAAATGTGGAAAATTTTTGTTTCTTATTAATTATTTTTTGACATTTACCAATTTTTTAATTTTTGAATGTTGACAATGAAAAAAAATCGGTAAATTCCTTTACCCGGAACTTCCCTCGTTATAAAGTTCAAAGCGTTTCGCTAACCAAGTTAGCATCATCAGCAGATGATATAAACTAAAGTAACTTATCCTAACCTAGACTATTTATAGGTAAATGTGGTCACACTTGGTTGCGCCCGACTGTACCGTTGTCACGTAAACAATAGAGGGGACTATAGGGAATAGGCCCTGTATCTTTATTTAGTGCTTTCTTACCACATTTAACTATTTCTATAGTCTCAAATGTATCCAATAATCTATTATTAGATACATTTTTAATCAACTTAAGATTATTTATTCCTATTTGGTCATTGTTTTCTAGAGCATGTTGGGCAACACTTGACTTTTCTGTTCTTCCGTATCTTAAATGTGCCATGTTTTCTTTAAAACGAATGTTTATGGAGCGTTTAGTTTGCCCAACATATTTTAGATCGCAGTCATTACAGCTAATTTCATAGATGCCACTCCTCTCCTTCAAGTCGACTTTGTTCTGGTTGGTTTCCAAGGAGATTTTTCAAACTGTTCTCCGTTTGTAGGCTACTCTAAACCTACGTTTTTAAATACTTTTTCTAAACCTCTCGTATATCTGGGATCATATCGGATTACTATGAACTTATTGCGAGCCTCAGGTGCTTGAAGACTAGTGGCATCCTTTAACATTTTCTCATGCTTATGTCTATTTACTAATTTATGTACAAAATTATTATTATATCCATTACTTTTAGCCATATTTTTAAGCCGATTCATTTCATTGTCAAAACGTTCTTTACTTAATGGAAAATTGACTAATCTGTGAGTTAAGAAATCAAATGCTGCCATTTTGTGTTGACGGCAATGAAATGAGTCGGATGTTATATACCTATCAGTATTAATAAATTTCCTATAAATATTAAATTCTAATTTATCGTTATTTCTAATGACTAACGTGTCTAGAAAAGGTAATTGCCCATTGTTCTCCTTTTCGTACGTAAAATTAATAGAAGGATATTTATTGTTTAATGTTTCTAAGAAAGTGTCCAAATTTTCTGTTTTAGTATCAAATATAGCAAATATATCGTCTACGTATCTATACCACACCCTTGGGAAATACTTGAGTTCTTTTTTGAACTGGGTTTATAATCTACCCATAAACAAATTTGCAAGGAACGGAGATAAGCAATTGCCCATCGCAGTTCCCTCAAGTTGTGTATAATATTTATTGTTGAACTGAAAAAAAATATTTTGATTCATACATAATTTTGTAAGAAGTAAATATTCATTAATAATTTCTTACTTCAAATTATTGATTTCAAGTAGTTCCTTTAGGTACTCTAAAGCTAGTGGTATGGGTACACTAGGAAACAATGAGCTTACATCAAAAGATATTAAAATTTCACCTTCTTTTAACTGAACATTCTTAATTTTATCTAAGAATTCTAACGAGTTAGTAACCTGAAAGTTATCGTACGAGATATTTAATCTGCTGAATTTTTCTACTAACCATTTTGAGATATTGTACGTTGGTGATCCAACAGCTGAAACAATAGATCTCATGGACTTCCCAGGTTTATGGATTTTGGGAAAGTAATACAGTTTAGATAACTCTGGGTTACTATGTGTTAGTTTAAATTTTAGTTTATCGGACACGAGGTTTTTACACTGTTTTAAGGTATTTTTTACTTCTCTTATCATTTTTGATAACGGGTTGTTCTCAATTGGTCTACTCTTTCAGGATAATCAGTTTTATCTAGTATAACAACATTATTTCCTTTGTCAGCTTTTAAATAAAAACATTCTTTTTTCTTTAGTCCCTGGATAACATCAGTATTTTTAAGAGAAACATATTTTGAGTTGTTGTTAACAACGTTTTTGGAGATTTGATTTCTGCAAGCCTCTCTAATGAATCCTTTAGTTGACTTTGGCACGTATTGAATAGAACTTTCGATATTCGCTATAATAGTTGGTAAACTATTTTTTACTGGAGGCTCTGCAAAATTCAAACCTTTATTCAAAAGAGTGATTTCTCTATTATCAAAGGACTGAGAAGAAAGGTTTTCTACAATGCTCTCGACTCCCGAAGAAATTTATTTTTGTGGTTTCAACTTTCTCAGTTTGGTTTTAAGTGACCACATTTTCTTTAAAAATTTGGGATCGATAACTACGAACATTTTTCTTTGGAAATCTAACCATTGTTCAAATTCTAAATTACTAAGCTTATAAGTGAGTTTTTTAAATAATCCGTATGCTTCAATTTCAAGCATACTTCGTTTGCTATACAGATTTTTAATTTCTAAATCAGCCACTTTTGTTTGGCAAAAGATTCAACCTTCCCAGTAACGGGTGATTGTTTAGGGATCTTGATTGAAATGAATTTAGGGAAAACTGAAAAAGACTTGCATGCTTTTAGAAACCAAATATCTGCTTCTATTAACCTAATCTTAGTACAGTACTTACAATAAAGGTTTTGTTCCGTTGACCGTGAAGCCATGTTGTCTTAACACTGAAACCTGTGGTGGACGATAGATCAAAATACAAGAGTTCTAACCACACTACACCACAACTTGTATTTTTGGCGTCGAAAATAATGCGACTGTAACGATTTCGTTCGTTGCTTTTTACTTGTTGATTTTCTGAATCAGTATTTTTAAGGAAATTTTTATGAGAACGGATTTTTTCTGATGACTTTTTAGTAATAAGTATTTTGAGAATGCGTCGTAACCTTTTTAACGGTGGAGGTAATTTCGTGTATACAGGGTGTCAATGAATCTATTAAACAGGCCATAACTTTTAAAGTATTTGATGTATCAAAATGAAATTTGGTATAGGTAAGTGGTACATAAAGAGAAGAGTTTTGGCATATTTTTCAGTTTCCGGTTACTTCCGGTTTCACTGGAAATCACTCCAGTTTCGATTTTTTAATTGGAACACTCTGTATATTTTTAAATTTTTGGATTTACATTTACAATTCTGAATTGATTTTTTATAGCAATTTTTAAAATTTTTACGTCTACTTGCAAATTTTAAAGACCTAATGAGACACATTTTTAAATTGCAGTTTCAGTGATTAGTCTGATAGCTAGGAACAAAAGAAGTTGATAAAATCAAATTAATTTTTTTTAAAGACACTTTTTGAAAATGAGACACAGTAAAAAAATACAATTGCCAAGGCCATTTGAAAAAACTAGTTAGCTATTAGACTAATCACTAAAACCTAGCGATTGTATTATTCCTTAGATTAATTTGCGTCTGGTCATGGTAGTTTAGGGATAATATTCACTTCCTAATGACCTTGAGGAACAATGCACACTCAAAACGGCGACAAACTAAGAATCCAGCTGATTTTGAATACTACAAGTCTCTAAGAAACTATACTACTCTACTAAACAGAGGGCAAATACTGTCAGTATTAACAAAATTTACCTTGAGCTACTAAACATTGGTAAGAAAAATGGGGATATTCCTTCTTCGCTTTCGGACCCTTATCAACTGATTAACTATTACATTAACGGTATTCCGAAACTTAATCCCAGTCTGGCTCAGGTTGATTGGTACAGAAACAACAAGAAGTCTGGTGTGGCAAACTTCAATTTTCAGATGGTTACTGAGAATGATGTTGAGAATATTTTATATTCTGTGAAATTTACAGCTACAGGTAGTGATGGAATTAACTTTAAATTATTGTTGTTAGCAAGTCCTTACATAATTGCTTTTATCACTCATATAATCAATTCATCTCTGGAGAAAGGTGCATTTCCCCAATTATTGGAAGCATGCCATTATCACTCCTTTACCGAAAATTTCCAATCCGGCGCTCTCCAAAGTACTGGAAAGGGTTATGGATAGGCAATTGCGCGGTCATCTTGAAAATTTTGCAATGCTACCTGAAATACAATCTGGATTCAGACCTAAACATAGTTGTGAGACTGCTCTATTAAAGGTTACGGATGACATAATAAGGGGTGTGGATGGCAGAGATGTGGTAGTTTTGGCTCTAATCGACTTTTCTAAAGCGTTTGACACCATAAGTCATAGTTTGCTTTCTTTGATATTGGAATTTATTGGGGTTGATATCCATAGCTTTTTGGATGGTAGAGCCCAATCTGTTCGCATTGCCGATTTCGAGTCAGACTTTCTACCTGTAACGTGCGAAGTCCCACAATATACCTAACGAAACATCAATTTATACGGCTGAATTGTGGGCTATCTGGGAGGCACTTAAATATTGTTTAAAGAAAATAATTTCTTTGTAATTTTTTCAGATAGTAGGAGTGCACTTGAAAGAATAAAAAATTGTATAAATATTGCACCTACCAATCACATTATTGTCGAAATATTAAAAACGTATCATAGGTTACAGGCCAATAACATTAGTGTCTGCTTAGTATGGGTAAAAGCACATATAGGAATCTCAGCAAATGAAATAGTTGATATACTTGCAAAAGATGCTACCAAGATACCTCACCCAAATGTTGATTTAAAAATTCCATTTTCAGATATAATTAAAACTTCTAAAGAAATCATGTTTCAAAATTGGCAAGTGCAATATAATGATATCAATAAAGGTATTATTTATAAAAACATATTGCCTGTGATTAATAAAAATAGATGGTTTAAAACAATTTCAAACAGAAGCTATATAAGAACTATTTCTAGAATCCGTACTTCTCATGCATTATATCCAAAACATCGGAAAAAAATTGGCATTAGCAATAACGAATTATTTGATCGTGGTGAATTATGTGACTTAGAGCACTGCCTATTAACTTGTATTAGACTCAAAGATCATCTAAATTTCTTACATAACACGATAGGAAGTTTAGTTCAATTACCTTTTAATCTGAGCAGCTTAATTGAATCAAATAATCTTAACGTATATAGGATATTGTACAAATTTATTATAGAAAGAAAAATTGAATTGTAAAGGAACCTACTGTAACATAAGTATTTTAAGTTAATAAATAAAAAAAACGAAAAATTAATTTAAAAAAATCAACAAAAAAGAGAAATATAAAAGCAAAAAAAAAATGCAAAAAATAAAGATAAAAAAAACAGAGCTAAATATACAAAAAAGAGAAAAAACAAGAATAAATATATATATATATATATATATATATATATATATATAAAAAATGTAAATTGTATAGTATATAGTACACTTAATATAGAATGTAAAGTACCCTAATTTAAAAAAAAATTAAATACAAATAATGCAGAGAAAGATACGAAGCTGGCCATTTGGTTTCAACCAGAGCCATAAACTTATACACACACACACACGCGAGCCTGAGATCCTTAAAGAGTAGTGGCATCTTTTAACATTTTCTTATGCTTATGTCTATTTACTAGTTTATGTACAAAATTATCATTATATCCATTACTTTTAGCTATATTTTTAATCCGATTCATTTCATTGTTAAAACGTTCTTTACTTAATGGAAAATTGACTAATCTGTGAGTTAAGAAATGAAATGCGGCCATTTTGTGTCGACGGCAATGAAATGAGTCGGATGTTATATACCTATCAGTATTAGTAAATTTCCTATAAATATCAAATTCTTATTTATCGTTATTTCTAATAACTAACGTGTCGAGAAAAGGTAATTGCCCATTGTTCTCCTTTTCGTACGTAAAATTAATAGAAGGATATTTATTGTTTAATGTTTCTAAGAAAGTGTCCAAATTTTCTGTTTTAGTGTCAAAAATAGCAAATATATCGTGTACGTATCTCTACCACACCCTTGGGAAATACTTGAGTTCTTTTTTGAACTGGGTTTCTAATCTACCCATAAACAATTGCTCGGTCATCTTGAAAAATTTTCAATCCTACCTGAGATACAATCTGGATTCAGACCTAAACATAGTTGTGAGACTGCTCTATTAAAGGTTACGGATGACATAATAAGGGGTGTGGATGACAGGGATGTGGTAGTTTTGGCTCTAATCGACTTTTCTAAAGCGTTTGACACCATAAGTCATAGTTTGCTTTCTTTGATATTGGAATTTATTGGGGTTGATATCCATAGCTTTTTGGATGGTAGAGCCCAATCTGTTCACATTGCAGATTTCCAGTCAGACTTTCTACCTGTAACGTACGAAGTCCCACAATATATACGTTTAAACCGAATAATATTATTCAGGGTGTTCAGGAGATAAATGACGACCTAAAAACTTTTTTTCAGCAGCAACTGATTGATCACTCTTTATCAATTAATTCAAAAGAAAGTTCAGTTATGTTCTTTGGAGCTTCCAGGGTCCGTCAAAAATGTTTACCTTTAATACAAATCAAAATAAATAATGAGAATCTGCCTATAACTGAAATTTGCTGAAATTTGGGACTTTTTTTGCGCTCTAACCTAAAGTATGGGTCTCACGTTAGCACGTTGATTCGTCAGGATTATTTCAACTTAAAATTGATTTATAATTATAAAGACTACCTTAATCTAAAAGTTGAAAACTGTCTTATGCGAGGCGTTGGTTTTATCACGATTGAACTTCTGTGACTCTATTTATGGATACTTAATAGACTCTTTTGATAAGCGTCGTATTCAGGTGTTACAAAATTCTTGTCTACGATTGATATTCGGAATTGGTAAAAGAAATCTTATTTCTCATAAGCTTGCTGACCTTGGTTGGCTTAATATGAGTAATAGACGTTTACTTCATGCTGCTTGTCTTTTTCATAGGAATGATTTTAAATAAAACTCCCCCATATTTGTATAAAAAAAATCGTGTTTAGGTAGGATGTACACTGTGTCCCAGATTGCTTGTAATCACAGGGTTTCTCGGTAACCAGCAGAGATAGAACTTTGCGGTTTTCGCGACTCTATGTCAATTTTTCGAGAAACTTTGAATGCCGCAAACAGAATTGTGCCAGATTGTTTCGTTCCCGAGATACAAAATGAAATAGAAATTTTGCGCTTTTGGGGGTGGTATCATATTTCGGACAACCTGTCAGATAAATAAAAGGTAAAAACTGCTATGGATAGATATTTTTACGTAGAGTCCAGTGCTGTAGTCGAAATTTTTTTTAGACAAACCGTTTTTGAGATATAGCCCAAACTTAGTATTTTTTAAATGGGACACCCTGTATTTTTTGGTTCCAAAAAATTTGCCTTTTTTTTCTCTTTAAAATGATATACACACTATGCACTTTTGACGTAAACTAAACCTTATAAACGCAATATTAAAAGAAAAACGTAAGTTGGCCATGGAAATATGGCATGGAAACAAAAATCAAAACTATTTTTTTCTTAAATATATCAAATATTGCCGTGTCCTCTTATCATACGAGTTACCAATAATTCTAACAGGTAAACTAATAGATATTAAGAAGAAATGAATAATTTTGAAAATAGTCATAAGTATGATATGATGGTTTGTTTTATTGAATGTCATGAAAACAGTGATCAAGCATCTGATTTATATTTTAACAGGTAAGCACCAAGCGCTTAAATTATTATGAACCTCCTTTCAAAATTTTTTTTCAATTCCACTTTGAGTTATGGACTATTTCCAAAAGCTTTTTTTATATCGTAGATATCCAGAAAGGCCTCAGCCACACAAGGCAATGTTTCGCCGAATTAAATTAAATTTAATTAATGATGGATCATTTTCAAAGCACAGGGCTAAAACATATAATAAACGAAATCACGAGAACAATGAGATTGTTGTATTAGCAAGTATTCAGGCCAATCACGCGAATTCATGTAGGCATATTCAGGAAACAGTGGGGGTGTCAAAATTACAAACGCAAAGGATATTAAGAAAACATAAATATAAGCCTTATAAAGTAAATGTAGTACAACAATTGCATCCTGGAGATGCAGAAAGGCGTCTAAATTTTTGTAACTGGTATCTTCAAAAAACCCAAACTGACCCTGACTTCGGTAGCAAGGTTATATGGTCCGACGAAGCCTATATAAGTTGTAGTGGTATTTTTAACAGGCATAATAATAGGCACTGGTATACGGAAAACCAATTTTTAACAAGAGAACGTCAGCAGCAAGGAAGGTTTGGGTTTAGCGTCGCTTGCTTGCAGGACGGTGCTCCTGCCCACAATGCGCAAATTATAAGACCATTTCTATTTGAAAATTTTCACGATCGCTGGTACAAATGGACCAGTAAGGTGGCCTGCTAGGTCGCCAGACCTCTCAATATTAGATTTTTTCGTTTGGTCTTACTTAAAAAACAAAATTTACCTGAATCTAGTCAATACGATGGAGCAGCTGCAAAATGCAACCATTCAGGCATTTAGATCATTGGAAGATAGACCTATAATAATGGTGAATGCTCTAAGAAGAATTCGCACTTTGTGCCAATTATGTGTTCGTGAGGGGGGGCGGCCGTTTTGAACAGTTTTTCTAGTTATGTAGAATTTGTTTAGTATGGTGATTAAGTTTATCAAGATTATTAAGTTTTTTTATTTCATAGTAAATAAATTGTTATTAATTTTTTATGTTGTTTAATTTTGCTTCTGGACACTTTTAATATCTACCCATATTTCCATGGCCAACTTACGTTTTTCTTTTAATATAGCGTTTATAAGGTTTAGTTTACGTCAAAAGTGCATAGTGTGATACATCATTTTAAAGAGAAAAAAAAGGCGATTTTTTTGGAATAAAAAAATACAGGGTGTCCCATTTAAAAAATACTAAGTTTGGGCTATATCTCAAAAACGGATTGTCTAAAAATTTGTGCGACTACAACACTGGATTCTACGTAAAAATATCTATCCATAGCAGTTTTTACCTTTTCTCTATATGATACCACCCCCAAAAGCGCAAAATCTCTATTTCACCCTGTATCTCGGGAACGAAACGATGTGGCACAATTCTGTTTGCGGCATTCAAAGTTTCTCGAAAAAGTCACACAGGGTCGCGAAAACCAAAAAGTTATATCTTTGCTGGTTTCTGAGAAACCCTGTGATTACAAGCAATCTGGGACACAGTGTACATAATCTAAATATTAGGTTTAAGGGACGTCTTACTCCTCCAAGACATACAATACCATACAAATTTTTAATTTTATTCTTGATTAACAGAAGGGTTGTTCGTTAGTATGCGCCAACGATCATAACTCTATTATTATAAGTTTTTATTACTTATACTTATTGTTTTTCTCGCTTTCCTTTTCTGATGCTTAGGGTAAAGAACAGAGGGCAGGTGTATTCTCGAATACACATGTCCAGCTGCCCCTCGGCATTTTCTAGCATTGTTTTTTTTTTTTCACAAAATTTGTATTTTTTTGTAGTCTATGATTGTTAGAAATAAAGACCTTATTTATTTATTTATTTATTTATCCTTATGAGCATAGCGCTAACACAGCCTTTCTAAGTTTGTCACCTTTACCTTGAAAATTAATGTTCGGTAAAGATCGTGAACGATTGCTTAAATTTTTTTTATCGAAATCTATAATAACACGCTCGAAGTAGATGTTAAAAATTTATTAGTCTCTAATAATAGTCGCTGAAAAATTTAAAATTCAAATGATAACGGCCGACAAATGAGAGCGAAAACCCGGCTAATTTGTACGTACAAGAGAACGGTCATTAATTATTTTTCTTAAGTACGACTGTGCAATTAACAATTACTTCGCTGGGAATTATAATGATTATTGTTTGAGACCTACAGGGTATAATTTTACTATTAAGTTTATTAAGTTCTCGTTATTGAATTTTCGCTTGTTTTTTTCTAATCGTTTTTTACATCTAATCTTATGTTGGTATGTTCGTGTAGCGGGATGTGTATTCTTAATGATCAGATGTATGGTGTGAAAGAACAAATTCTTTTAGATTATTTTTTCCGCCTGAGGCTACTAAAAAGTGTGTTAACACAATTTCTGCAGAAAATACTAGTCCTTTGGCATGTAGTTTTTTTTAACCCTATGATAACAAAGTTATAGTATGTTCTTTCAGGATAATTGACACTTAAATAAATCTAGGATTTTCTATTGTGCTATTATTAATTATTTATAGTGCTAGAGTAATTAACATTGAACAGTTCTTGAGTCTGACTATAGATAGGTATATGAAAACGTGAATATAAAGCTTATAAAAATATGTCTATATTATTTAAACTATTATTACTATTCTTATAAGTGTTCAAGTTGAATAAATTTGAGTAAATAATACTGAGATCTTCTATGTCAGTTTTTCTATTCAGAGAATTAAGCTTTAAATATATTTCTCTTATTATAATTCATTTCTTTACACAATTTGTGTTTCATTATAATTAAATACGTGCTCTGATTGGTTAATGTCTTCTGAGAGGGCACAAGTATTTTTCTTTAACCTAGAATCGCTTTTATGTGAAGTTATTCTGTCTTTTAAAATCCTGGATGTTTGGCCTATATATACGCCTTCACATTCACAACAAGAAATACTTTATACAATATTTGATGACTTTTGTAATTCATTCCTAACTTTAAATTTAGTGAATATGTTGCCTACTATTTTATTATGTTTAAAGGCAATTTTAATTGATGTATCGAACCTAAACAACTTGGCTACTTTAGTTGAAATATCTTTTAGGTAAGGTAAAGAAAAATAGTAACTAAGTCGGTGTTCTGAGAGTTAAATGCACTGATGTCCGGTGTAATCTCGTTATTTCTCTCTACATGGGTACCTGCTGGAGCAATGTTAAATGTTAGTTTTTTTAATAATTTATGGGGGTATGTACAGTCTTTTTAAGTTGTTAGAATTGTAGACTGGGTTGAGAGATTTTTTCAATGCGTGTTTTTAAAGCTGACACAAGGTTAATTTTGATTTTTTTTAGGGTAAAAACATTTTTTTTACATCCCAATTCTGATGCTATTGTAGATAACTGCATGAAATTTGATACACATCTTCTATGAATTAAGGAGCGTACGGATTTACCCAGGTTAATTATATATGCACTCCACTGGTAGAAATTTCAAAAATTGATTGTTAATAAAAAATGCCCTTTTATAAATAAAAGACGTGTATCAAATTTCACACAGTTATTTATCTATAACAGCATCAGAATTAGGATTTAAAAAAAATGTTTTTTTAAAACCCTGTATCTCCAAAGTTAAGACTTTTAGGTTCATATTAAACTTTTTTCTTAAAAAGGTCCAATAATCACCCCCCTTTAACATTAGCACGCAATTAGGAAACGCTCTGTATAGTACTTCACAATGACGCCCTCTGTACAAAGTAATATGACAGACGGAGACAAACTCCCCTACTATAACTACATTGATGTTAACAATCTACCAGACACTACCTCACAGCCTTTGATAAATTTTTAGACTAATAACAGAATTGTCGACGCAGATTTAGAATTTAATCTTATCACCGAAGATAAGCTCTTAAAAATTATTTGAAGTATCTCATCAAATGCTATTGGTGATGACGCTTATTCTATAAAAGATTTGAAATTGTGTTTACCTTTTTGTATAAAACCTCTAATTAATATAATAAATACATGTATTTTAGAAAATATATATCCAATGTTATGGAAAAAAGCAGTAATTAAACCAATTCCCAAAATCGCCGATCCTGTAGAATTTAAAGATCTTAGACCGATAAGTATCCTACCAGCAGTGTCTAAAATAATCGAAAAACACATCTTTTCTCAATTATCGGCTTTTTCAGAAGAACATAACATAGTACCGTTTTGCCAATCAGGTTTTCGAAAAAAGTATAGCACTACTACCAGTTTAGTAAACATCGTGAAACCTTGTACAAAAAAGACCGGAAACTATACAATTTGCTAATCTCAAGAACGGGTATTCATTTTCCTTCCTATTTACAACCCTGAGTTTATGTTACATGATGGGGTTTTATGAAGAATGCACCAAAAAATATGGATATCGTACCACCCAAAGACTGAAGAAGCTGTCAAATATTTTAAACCAGCCTGATGATGGTGGTAAACGACCGCCGAAACGTTGCTGAATAAAAGAAAATCGTAATAAAAGAAAAGTATATCACACTGTTTTGGTCTGATTTATTGGAAACCCTTTGATACCTTGTACAAAAAAGACCGGAAACTATACAATTTGCTAATCTCAAGAACGGGTATTCATTTTCCTTCCTATTTACAACCCTGAGTTTATGTTACATGATGGGGTTTTATGAAGAATGCACCAAAAAATATGGATATCGTACCACCCAAAGACTGAAGAAGCTGTCAAATATTTTAAACCAGCCTGATGATGGTGGTACCGCCGAAACGTTGCTGAATAAAAGAAAATCGTAATAAAAGAAAAATATATCACACTGTTTTGGTCTGATTTATTGGGAACCCTTTGATACCTTGTACAAAAAAGACCGGAAACTATACAATTTGCTAAACATCGTGAACAAAATTCGCCTAAATGAAAAAGAGAAAAACTGTACATGCATGGCGCTTTTAGATTTCAGTAAAGCCTTTGACACCTTGAATCACAAAATGCTACTGGCAAAATTACACTATTATGGATTATCGAAAAATGCGATAAACTTTTTAACTAGCTATTTACACCACCGCCAAAGCAAAGTGATAGTCTCTAAGGGGACTGAAAAGATTGCCTCCCAGTTTTTGCCTATTACACAAGGAGTTCCACAAGGTTCGATTTTGTCACCATTACTGTCTTCAATATACGTCGCGGATATGTTTAAAGTGGTTAAATATGCAGAGCTTCAGCAATATGCAGACGACTCATAAATATATATACCCATTAACAACCAGAACGTTAATACAGTACAGGAACAATTCCTCGCGGACTTAGAAAACATAGAATCCTTTGCCAAAAATCACAATCTAAAATTTAATCCTTTAAAATCGCAAATTCTACTCATAGGAAATAATGCCGTTGTCAGAAATGCCGTCCAGCAAAACCTACAAATATCCATCAGTAATAACCCAATTCCAATTGTTCGACAGGCTAAAAATCTGGGCGTAACTTTCGATGATGCCCTAACCTTCGAATCTCATGTAAAAAATAAAGCAAAATCAGCTTACTTACGTCTTAAAAAACTCTATAAATTAAAACAGTTTCTAACATCCAAACAGAAATACCTTTTGTATGAGAGTCTAATTATTTCACTGTTTGACTATTGTGATATTGTGTCTGGGGATTCTTTAACGGTACGCACGAAAAAAATAATTCAAAAAATACAAAATTCTTGTGTCAGGTTTTCATATGAGGTTCCGTATAGAAATCATATAACACCTTATCTAAATGAAGCTGCTATACTCAACATGGAAAATCGCAGGAAACATCATATGTACAAATTTATATACAGAGTAATAGAAAAAATCAACCAGAATATTTAAGCCAAAATTTTTCCAATTTTCCTCGCACTCAAGGAACTAGAAATATTCAAAACTTTGTGGTTCCTTTACATAGAAGAGCGGCCTTTCAAAGATCTTTTACATTCGTTGCCATTAAAATGTGGAATGCCTTACCAGCTAACATAAAGAATCTTTCTATAAAAAGTTATTCTGAACACACAAAGAAAAAACTACTTTTAGAACAAAGAACATTAACTAATTAACTCAATTCATTTCAATATAATTATATAGCTACATCAATTGCCAATTTAAAAAAAAATGTTAAAATAAAATTAATTAAAAGAAAAAACTAAAACACTATAAAGTTCTCCGACAAAACGCGCCCAGCAGTTTCGTGGTTTCCTTTCTGCTCCCCTGCAGCCCCCTCGTCGGATATTTTTTGCGCCTTCCTGTTCCCCCTGCTGCTTTACCCTCGGCTTTACCTTATTATGGTGAATTTTTTTTTTAGGTTTAATTTAGGATTATATAGAGTTAGAAAATCTAATATATTTAAAGTTGTTGAAAATGCTTAGTTTTAGTAATGGAAAACTGATATATCTAATAATTTCTATATAAAAAGATCAATGTAGGGCGCCTCACAATTGCTCTGAGTCCGCTTGGTGTAATTGCGAACGGTTATTTATAATCGAGAGGCTCACCCTTTTTGTCATGTAAATCATGTAAATTTTGTATTAAGAACCTATGTATGTAAAATGCTAATTATATCATATGACAAATAAACTATTTTTGAATTTGAAATGATGTGGTAATTTTGGAAAAATGCTAGTTCTGTAGTTTTTTGGAATATTAATTGCAATACTAGATATTTTTTGACACCCGGTGTTGAACAGAAAATTAATTATTTTGAAGCAGTTTATTGACAGCTACTTTATGAACAATTTTACAAAATACATGAAAAAAAACTAAGCCATTTTTGGGCTTGACGGCTGTGATTCTAATGATTCGATTCCTTCTAAATTGTTGTCTTCCCCTGTAAATGATGAGGTTTCGTCGTCACTACTTGAAGATTCCAGTGTGATAACTAAATCATCAATAACCGTTTCAATTTTGCCATCTACTTCCCAGTATTTATCTTCAAATTTTCAGCCGATATTAAGTCAATCGCTTCTAATATTATTTTATTTAAATCTTTATTTGAAAGTTCACCGGTGTCGCGCTCTCGAATATATTTTTTTACTCCTGCCCATGCAAGTTCAATAGGGTTGAGGTCGCACATGTATGGAGGCAGCCTTAAAGGTGTATGACCGAGGTTACGTAAAAGACCGTCAATTTTATACTTTTTTCTCTAGGCTTGTTGGCTGATATTACTTCATATAATTGATATTTTCTCCATGTTGGATCACATACAAGATTGTTCGATTTAAGCCACGATATCATATGAGCTTTTGTAGAGTATTTAGTTGGCATTTTATCTTCTACGTAAGAATGATAAGACACATTATCCATTACCACGACTGATTTGGGAGGAATATTAGGTAGAAGCTTCTTGAGCAACCACTTTTCAAAATTATCTCTATTCATCTGTCCATGATAGTCTCCAGTTGTTAGTCCCGAGCGAAAAACTAAAGCAGCACCTGGAGCGGATTCCCTGAACAACACCTGTAACACTTTCACTTTGCCAGCATTTGTTCACTGTCATATCATTATCTACCTAAGTTTCGTCTAGATACACAATATTGCGTCCTTCTTGCCTATATTGCCTTACAGTTGATAGATATTTCACCCGCCAGTGAAAGATATTTGGTCGCTCAATGAGCAATTTTCGTTTATTTTGGCACTTGCGCCAAACAAAACCATTTGATCGTAAAAGCCGATTTAAGGTTTTATACCTGTACGGAAAATCTATTTTGTTCTTTACAGCACGAAGTAGGGGTTTGCAGGTCGGAACCTTATTCAAGTTTATATAAAAATCCTCTATTGTTCGTCAAATTACTTGAAAATCACCATCGTCAATTGTATCTTTGTATGGTAATCGGGATCTTTTTTTACCAAGAGATTTGAAAGGTGATGTAGAACATGAGCGATCATTATAGTCTCTTTGAATCTTTCTTACACTACTTTCCGAAACACCAGTGTAAAATGCAGCGTGTTCTGTTCGATTTTGAATTGGAATAGTCAAATTATTATTTTCAGCTTCTCTAGTACAGGCCTCTATAACGCTCACAATAACTTCACGTGCACCGCTTCGAAGTGTTTTTCCTCTTTTGCTCGCCATCGTTACTTCGAAATAATAATTAAAATTCAACGCAACGCATTTATATAAAAATTAAAACAAATGCTTGAAATGTATAGACGTCACTGGAAATAGCTAGACCCTTCTAGCGGCAAGTGCATGGAGACTCTAGGCACATCCCAATTACAAGTGGACCAGTGCATTAATTTTCTGTACCGCTTAACTGGCGCACTTTATAGGTGAAGCGGCAACAAATAAAAAAACATAAAATTTATTTGCACACACAAATTTTACTTTTCCGCTTGCTTAAGACTATGAACCTTTATTTTAAGGACCGCCCGTTTTTCTTTCGTGTCCCGCACTTTATTATATCAGTTCATACACTGACTTTTTGGGGATATTGTGTATATCCCTCACTGTGGATGTTGATCAGACTAGAATCGATAAATGTAGCCTCATCGGAGAAGATAATATTTTGGAAAAATATGTTATTTTTATCATATCTTCCCACAATTTTTTCACAGAATTGTGATCTCTTAGTCATTTTGAAGAACTTTCTGTACAACATGCACTTTATATGGTGGATATATCTGGCTTTTTAATAATCGCTGTACAGATGCTCTGCTGACATCGTTATTTAGCGATAAGGTATTAGTTGAAGAATGTGGCCTTTCTTATACTGATAGAAGTATATCAAGTCTTCTGCCTTCAGGTAAATCCCATGCTCTTCAAATTTGTAAAATATCCTACTCACACTTGACCGCGTATTTGTATTCTCAGGATACTTTTCATTGAACACTTGCTTACAATTCAATGATCAAAGTGAAAGATTAACAAAATCACTCCAAGTGTTCCAGCGTTTTTGTAAAAAATGGCTCATATATCAACATGAATTTTTCTATACATGCATAAAGGGGTCCCATTGTCGAAAACTGCGCGGGGGCCAAAAGATTGTAGTTACACTCATGTGTATCTCATAATTAATTAAATAGAGGACTATTAGTAAACGTTACAACAGACAGAAGAACACTAATCACGATAAAAAAAAATATTGGTGCTTAGATGACCCAGCGGATTAAAATAACGCCAGTGGGATCAACCGATTCACTGACAACTTAACTACTTCCAAAATGATTTAATAATTAAATAGTTACATGACGTTTTGTGATTGATGTACTTATATGGTCAACACTTGTGTTATAAACGCAAAATAATCCCGACGAAATTATTGTTGGCGGCTTACAAATGTTAATTAATGTTATTCTTTTATGATACTTGTTAGTGTTAAAGCTGGGTTTCAACTATGTTTTGTATAGACAATATAATTTACAGCATAACGGATTTTAAATATTATTTTAAGGCTTAGAGTATTAACTAAACATATAATGACTAGAATAAAATACGGGAAGTAGCAAACAAGTATTTATGATGATATCTAACAACAGAAGAAAATTATGGCTGTCTATTAAATTTGAATTTTTCGGATGAAAGTTCCTCAGGAAACTCGCTCATGGAACTGTTGATGTAGACAAAGGGCATACGGGCAACTTGCTAAAGGTAGAGGGTAGACTATTTCTGAGGTCTGTAGAGGAAAACAATAGTTTGCTGGACATTTTCTTTTTCTGGTTTGTTAAATTTTTCTTCTGATCCTCCAAGGCGTTTTATGTTAGTTACGTTTTCTCTCCAGTCAGCTAATGACGGCCTAGTTAAACGTTAAAGAAATTATTACTAAAAAAATTAATTATCCAATTTATCTCAAATTTTGTACAAAAATCAAGTATTATCTAGGAAGCAACTGGTAAAATTTTGGTACGAATCCAAGATGGCGGAACTAAATGGAGATTTAATAAAATATTTAAACATTCAGCCTGAAAAACTAGTTAATGAACTGATTTCAAATTGTGTGCCATAACTAATTGTAATACAGGGATGAAGTAGTAAAACTGTAGTATTAATTAAAGGTGGCGGAACAAAATGGCGGCCAAATACAATTTTTGTATTTTGAAAAGGCCAGATTTTACATATATTCTCGTTTTAGCGTCCCTCCATGCCAAAAAAATATGTTTTATCAATTCCGTCGGTCCACCTGTCAGTTTGTCTGCCAGTTCGCGTCATAGCTTAAAAACCACTCATCCGATTTACTTCAAATTTTGGATAAAATTAGATATTAAGTATCGTAACATTCGATATGGTTCTACAACTCTAACAAAAAACCCTACGTGCTACAACTTTTAATTTGTCATTTTCGTATTTGGATAGGTCCGTTCTATTAGATTATGCTATTCTGATTTGTGTTACGACAAAAAAATTTTTTTTTGTCGGTCAGTGTATTTAAACTTAAATACTAAAATATGATTGGTTGGCATTTGGGAAAAAATTCCTACTTATTGACCATATTCTGACCAAGATTTCTATTAATTAAAAATATCATACTTTGGAATTTTAAATAGCTATTCTTACTATAACTTAACTTCAATACTTGCTAGAATATATCCGGTTACGTTGTGGCAGCAACATTGACAGATATTTCTACTTTTTGGCCATCCAATATTACAAAAAACAGATGGAGGGTTAATTACCACTTAAAAGCTATTTTTAGGCCAAGTAATTATGCTCTAGCCTATCTACATTAAAAATTGCTACTCTTAGAGCCAAAAAAAAATTATTTAAAGCGAGCTTTCATGGCTAGAAAACAAACCAAGAATCATTTGACAAACCTCTGGTTTTTATGTGATTTTTGAGGCTAATTGTTAGGCAAAAAAGCTCAACAGCTAATTTGTGCTAGTTGTGATACTTTTAGTAACATAGCGAATTTTTTCGCACTTAGTTTTCTTGGAAATCTCTCTTCTCTGTAGGTAATTAAAAAAGTTTTGTAGAATACTTTTTCTCACATTTCCCAAAACTGGTTCGAAATCCATACAAAATGGTAATTTACCTTTCACAATCAGTAGCGAAAACGTGAATGTTTCTACGCAACAGGCACTGCATATTCGTTCAATGTAAATCAGGCTTAATTCCCAGACTGGTCGTGATTTAATATGGTTATCAAACACAGAGATTCGATTGCCGTAATTTCGAATGCCACCCCGCAATTCTCGATTCCACGGCGGATCTTTTAATGATAATAAACATTAATTATGTTTAAATGGTGGTTCTCGGCTATATTTACCGCGGCAAAAATGCATATCGGGCGTATTCTGCGTTGAATTTGCTTTTTAGTATGCATTAGTGCAAAAAAATGCAAATAATTTGAAAGCTACATTAATGGCAATTTTTATTTTTATTCACTTATTATTATAAAGCCTTATTATAATTAACAGGCTTTTATCTGTTTCATTTCTCGGTATGCGGGCACAGGGGCAGAGCTGTCAGAAAAAGTAATATAAGTATAGAAGTATGCTTTAGCGCATTAATAAAGTCGGAAGGCGCACACTGGTCGAAATCACTTAATTCATGGAATTTATTGCAATTAAAAAAACACAAACAAATTAAACTAAATTCACCCGATAATATTTCACGGTGTCAACAAATAGTTGGCTGTGATTTTGACACTTATCACTTATTTTTATAAGATGCCAAAGATCAGCAGTAGGTTATCAAGTTCGATGAAACTTATTCTTGTTGTCGTTGTGTAATAAATTTCTGATAATTTGCTTTATGTCTAACTCTATCATTAATTAGTAGAACCATTTTGTGAAACATGGAAACACATTCTACAGGTATGCTTTTATAAAATAATTAGAAATTATTGATTTATAACATTCTTTAAGCAGGCAAAAAAATTAAAACTATTAATAATTCATGCTTTTTGATATTTTACTGAAAAAATCGTATTTTAATTTAACATTTCAATAAGTTTCCCTCATTGCCCAGCTTGTTAAATATCCTTTTTGACAATCTTATTTATTTATCTTAAAAGATATTAAATAAAACATTGCGCATTTTTGCGCCATTTTACAAAAAAAACAAATTAAAATAGAGGAGTAGTTGATAAAAAAACCGTGTTTTGTTAAAAATACTTTATTTATCTGCGGAAAAAAGTTTTGAGTAAGCATATTAGGCAGATAAGGTTCTTATATAACTGAAATTTCTAAAAACGGCCACTTTTTTAAAATCAGAAGATAGATACAGGGTGAATAATTATTTTGTAGATGTATCCCTAAAAAAATAATCTTAAAAGTTAAACATTTTTCGTAAACTTTCAAACAGCATGCGCCAAAACTGTTAAATATCCGTTGTCAATGCCGTATTATTTTTTACATTAAGTTTTAAATTTCAATTCAGTAGTTCATTTATAATTTATTATTAAAAAAAATCAAGGATAGTTCAGATCTTTTGATACTTCTTACTTGAAAAATTTAAGTTAGGCTAAGACAATATTTTTTTTATAGATAAAAACGAAACTATAGTTTTGAGCAATAGGCCACTAAGTGAAATGTTTATAAGGACTTCTCAGAAAAACTTAGATGCAAAATACAAACAACTACAAAAAGATATTTTGAAAAGCACTGGCTTTGATTGTTTACAAGTAAACTCAAAAAAAAACTTTCAAGATTCATGAGCAACTTTAGAAAGAAATGGGAAGCTTCAAATCGGAAAAAAGAAAGGTTCTTTTCTGCTAATAATGCAAAATGGCTGAATGCAAAATGTCAATTTTTAAAGAAGAAAACAAATGTGGGTCGTAAAGTTTTAAGCTTTGACAATTGCGCTGAAAGAACCAAAAGATTAAGAACTCAAAAATTGTGACATTCTACAACTCCACAAGAACTTGCGTATTCGCTCCAGATGCAATTTCGTGCCCAGCGTCAGATACATGAATCTAAAATGATCGTGAAAATACATGAAGAACCAAATAAAGCTAAAGAATACTTCCAAGCACTAAACAAAACCAAATACAATAAACTAAATGGAGATGAAGCGCTTTCGTTAGTTGTAGAGGCACAGCTCACGAAATTTTAAAACAAGTTTATTCGAAGTCAAGCAAAATCTAAAAATTGTGATATTTATCCCTCGTACGATGAAGTCTTCTGTGCCAAAAAAAGGTGTTACCCCAAAGATATTTTCATAACAGAAGAACGGGCTAGTGTACCATTACAATCCTTGCTGAACCACACCTGTGAACGACTAATAGAAGTGCAAAAAGATGTAATAAAATGTGTAGCAAAATCGAAGAACAAAATTAAATTAACTTTGTTTTGTAAGTATGGGTTTGACGGAACCTCTGGTCAGTCAGAGTATAAACAAAGATTTCAAGACAGCTTGACATCCGATGCTAGCATATTTTTTACATCTTTTGTACCCATAAGGCTTGTAAATAAAGAAGATAATGCTTTAGTCAGCCTCAACCCGATTTTGTCATCCTATTAAAGTACATTTTTCGAAAGAAACAACTACACTTACTTTGCAGGAAAAACAGAATTTAGATCTCCAAATCGATAATCTTGTGAATTTTGTAGGTTATTATTCTAGTTACATAAAAATAGAAATTAATTTTGAAATGTACTTAACTATGATGGCCGTTAAAGTGGGAAATGCTCTAGCGGAAAACAATTCCACCCAAAAATGTTTTTTATGCGGAGCCACTTCTAAGGACTTTAATAATATTGAAATTCTTTTAAAAAGACCAGTTTTAAATACATCTTATTTGAAATTCGGGTTATCAACTTTGCATGCCTGGATCAGGTTTTTTGAATGTTTGTTACATTTGTCGTACAAAATCGAAATTAAAAAGTGGCAAGTCAGACAAACGGAAGATAAGGCAAAAGTAGCAGACCGAAAAAAATATATCCAGGAACAGTTGCATTTAAAATTAGGATTACTTGTAGATAAACCGAAACATGGCTTTGGATCTTCAAACGATGGCAACACAGCCAGAAAAATTTTTGAAAATTCTGCTGTGATTGCCGATATTCTACAGGTTAACTATAATTTAATGTTTCAATTTCATATAACCTACAAACTATCATCTGGATATGACATTGTTGTAAAAAAATTTAAATTTTGGTGCCTATAGGTCAGTTATCTGAGGAAGCCCAGGAGGCGAGAAATAAAGACATCAAAAAATTTAGATGTAATTTTTCACGAAAAACATCGAGAAAAGATAATTTAACAGACATTTTTCTGCGCCTTCTAGTTTCCTCAGATCCTATTATTTCAAGTTTTAGAAAAACACCTTCCAAAAATAGGAAATCTTTGTTCCTTGAATCTATACATTTGTTAAAATCTCCAAATGTGGAATTTATTGAACAAAATTTTATTGACAACGAAAGTTCCTCTGATGATGACGAATAAAACTTATTTTTGCGTAAAAATTCTTCATATTCTACCTTGTTTTAAAGCTCTTTTAGGAAATAGTTTTAGTGATCATTAAACAAGTATTATGTAATAAGTAATATAAAATTTGGCATTTTTTTCGGGATTTGACAATTTTACCGAATGTGATAGTTCTTTCTATTGCGAAGGTTTCTTTTAATTTGGAGTTAAAAACGGCCATGTAAACTTAGTTTTAAAGTTTAATAACACTGATGATAAGTAATGTTTACTTGAAAGGTACTGCTGTTGGCTGAATGCCTATGTTTTTTTAATCTAAACATCTAGTTATATTTTTAAACAATAGTTTATACTTAATTTGTTAAGAATCTGTATTTAACTAGATAAACATAACACTTTTGAGCCAATTTTTCCATACTTTACTTTTAATTATGTTTGTTCACCTTGTATATTTAATCAAACCAGTAAATTTTGCTTCTGTGTGTTTCATTAATTATTAGTGTTAAAATGTTTAAGCAATTAAAATGAAGATTCCGTTTTACAAAAATATATAATATTCGACAAATAGCTTCACCCTGTATATTATATTTAGTCTCTAACATAAAAATTTTCTAGATTTGGTATTTGGTTAAGTGGCAATAATAAATTTTATGCATATTGGACCTTTAGTTTGGCTTACTAACATCAATGCCATGAATTAAGTGATTTCAACCAGTGTGAGGCGGTTCGAATCAGTGGAACAATCAGCATATGTTCTTTATACAGCCGTTTAATGAAAGTGAGATTTTTTTATCAATCACCAAAAATTATGAGCCCCGCTTGATCTAAAAATCTAACCACTCATACAGTGTCATTTATTTAAATGCGGGCCACCCCTGTCCAAAGAAAACTTGTTTTTTTTGTATTGTGATAACAAAAAAATAATATACACTTTTGTTAAAAACACAAGATATTAGTTATTTCTTTCCTCGTGAGATTTTTTCAGATCTTTACTTTTAAGGGAAAACATGTTTTCTATATATATATATATATATATATATATATATATATATATATATATATATATATATATATATATATATATATATATATATATATATATATATATATATATATATATATATATATATATATATATATATATATATATATATATATATATATATATATATATATATATATATATATATATATATATATAAATATATATATATATATATATATATATATATATATATATATATATATATATATATATATATATATATATATATATATATATATATATATATATATCATAAATATATATATATATATATATATATATATATATATATATATATATATATATATATATATATATATATATATATAAATATAATATATATATATATATATATATATATATATATATATATATATATATATATATATATATATATATATATATATATATATATATATCAAATTTTGTCTTATAATTAATAAAAAAATTTAGTTATTTTAAACACGCTTTAAAATTGGAACAAGTATTCTATAATTGTTTATTTATTGCCTACATAATTACAAATGTACTAAAAAAGTAAGCAAAAAAATGGTGTTAAATCTAATAAAAAATGTTTAAATTAAAATTCACTGGCTAATATCCAGGAGCCAGTGGCAAAAACTCTGAGAATCGGTATAAGGAATGTACAGAAACTTGTGCATAAGAAAAGACCTAATTTACTTCCGAAGAAGATTAAGAAACGTACTCGAAAAAATTCAAAGGGCAAAAGACCTAATTTACAATGCAAAAATTGATATTCATAATGCAATTTATGATTTATACATGTCAAAGACTAATATAATCCTTCAGAAACTTTTTAATATTATAGACTAAAAAATATCATCATCACTTAAAAAGTCCTCATCTTCTGAGTCGTCCTCAAATGGTGCAATGATCAGCTGCTATTTCGACATCTAGAACTCGTTCTCGATTCCACCAATCCCATATTAATTTCTCCGTATGTTCCACTGATTTCTTCCAGTACTCCGATGTAATATAATTTAATGAATCTTGCCAAACAATTTGCACTTCATCTGATTTAAGACCATCGTTCACGTGTTTTTCGTAATATGATTTTGCCCCAGCCCATATTAATTCTATTGCGTTAAACTGGCAATGGTATGGCGGCAGGCGTAAAACCTCATGTCCATTTTCCCGTAATATTTCGTCTACGGTATATATTGTTGCTTTTTTAATAGATTTTGCCATTAAAAGAAGTTCTAGTTTCAGCATATTGAGTAAAGGATTTTGTTTTGGTTTTATTAGCCAGTCATAAATATCACTTTTCTTCCAGGATGAAGTAGGTTGTTTATTTAAGATTCTTGAATGATAAGATGCATTGTCCAGAATGATTAAAGATGGAGCATCTAAATTTGGAATCAGTTGTTCTTTTAACCACTTTTCAAACAGTTCACAGTTCATATTACCGTGGTAGTTTATACTTTTGGATGTTGAAGAAAACAGTAAACTTGCACCTGGGAGAAATCCTGTTGAAGAACCTGCATGCAAAATGATGAATTGTTTTCCCGTCCTACATCCCTTTTTTCAGACTCGTCCTGCCAAGATTTCGAACCACTTCCTTTAGAAAATATCCAAGTCTCGTCTAAAAATACCACTTTTCTAAATTTTGAATTAACATTTTCCGTGTATTTCTTTAAAAATTGGATCCGCTGACTTGGTATATGTGGCAACTCGCATAAAAATCTTCGATTACAGTCCTTTTTATATCGAAAACACAACATTTTTATTAATTTTGACAACGATTTTATTCCAATTTCCAATATGCCTCGATTTTTTAAAGCTTTTAAAACTTGAAGGGTTATATTAGTTCTTGATGTGTGTAAATTGTAAATTTCATTACGAACATCCATTTTTACATTGTCACTTAAGTCTTCTGTCTTTGGCTTTTTTCGTGTAAATTTCTTAATCTTCTTCGGTAGTAAATTATGTTTTTTTTCATGCACAATTTTCTGCACAGTCCTTATACCGATTCCCAGAGCTTTTGCTACTGTCTTCTGGATACTGGCCGGTGAATTTTCATTTTCGTAATATTTTATTAAAAAACCCGAAAATTGCTTTCTATTACTCATTTTGTCACTGACTTGTCAATCTGACTTTGAAGTGACATCGCTTAAAGATTTTTGCAACTGCTGGTATTTATATGTTTATCCTCTTTTTTCATATGAAAATATCATGGATCTATCTAATTCATCTACCGGATTTTATGCGGAGGATATGATTACACGTAATAAAAGAAAAACAAACTTAAAAAGTTTGTCGTCGATAAATCGTATGACTCGCACGATAACACTTCTTTTGACTATATGTATGCATCATTTGCATCAAAGCATATGCAAATGCATATTTTGGAAATTTTTGTATTTAAACGCATATTTTGCATTTACTACAGGAAAAATGCATATATCCTAATTTTTCTGAATATATTTTTATTTCCCAAGACAAATTTGATGTATTTCAAATATAATACACAATAATAAAATAATAAAAAATGTATAGTTGTTGGCAGGCCAAGGGATTTACCCATCCTTTCTTAAAATTATTATAGGTACCCAATAAAACATCTGTGCCTTAAAAACTATCAATCATAAATCGCACGTTTTAAGAATGCTAGAAATAATTTTTCAATTCAGTTTAGTTTACACATTGTGGCGAGAACAATGTCCATATGCCGAAAGAATAGCGTTCATTAAATGCGGTTTTAAATCAATTCGTGAAAGATTTTCCTGATTTTACGATAGACGGTTTGGTGCTGTTTTGTAAATATTGTGACGTTCCTGTTACTGCGAACAAGAAATTCCAAGTGACACAACACATAGGAACTACAAAGCATCAGATCCAGTACACAAAGACATCAATTCCACATGAATCCACGTTACGGAAAAACTATTTTCCAGATTTGTGCAATAAGACAGTTACCGAATTGCGGGAAAAAGTAGAAGATTAAAGTGTATGGGTGTCACTAGATGAAACAACTGATGTGGAACAGAGATGTGTTGCTAATTTTGTTTTTGTTGTGTTAAATGTAGAAGCAGAAAGGGATAAATCATATTTACTTACAATGAAGACCTTAGATAAAGTAAATCATTCAACTGTTGCTGGATTTGTCAACGCCTCTCTCACTCTTTTATGGCCCGGTGGTATTAAATATGATAGCGTGTTAGTGACAATTACAGATGCTGCTCTATACATGTGTAAAGCAATGAGTGGTCTACAAATATTGTACCCTAAAATGATACATGCCACATGTCTTGCCCATGGACTTCATCGAGTTGCTGATAAGTTTGTGCTTTTTATTCTCGAGTGAACGATCTGATTGATCTCGGTGAAGAAAGTATTCCTAAAAGCTCCGACTCGGGTAGAAAAATTTAGGGAAACAGCAGGAAACATCCCCCTGCCCCCATCACCAATTGTAACTAGATGGGGAACTTGGATAAACGCTGCCATTTATTACGCAAAACATTTTGAGGCAATAAAAACATAGTCATCCAATTTAATGGGGAATACTCACATTGTATACAAGAAGCTCAAAACGTTTTGCGCAAAGAAGATGTACGTGAGGATTTAATTTAAATTAAAAACAATTTTTCTTGCTTGTCTGATACTATAAAAAAGCGTAGAAATGATAGAAAAAGTGACTGAAACTATAAGTAACACTAAAAATAGAATACTTTCTCGAAAATTAGCTAAGGTTTTATAAAAAAATATTGGTTACAAACATTTGAAAAATATTAGGGCAGTTTTGGGCAATAAAGAGAAATTGAATTCAGATAATGAATAATTTCTAGTAAACAGTGATTTCAATTTGTTTGAATATGTTCCAATTGTATCTTGTGATGTTGAACGAGTATTTTCTGAGTATAAAATACTATTGTCAGATAATAAGTCTTAAGTCCAGGTTTCTCCGATCATGAAGCAATTTTCACAAAATTTTCAATTACATCCAAAGCCAAAAATTCCTTTAGACAAGTAGGCCGTATTTTTTCGGTTAGAAATTTCATTAATTTCAAACACCTATGTCAAATAACTGACTGGGACTCTCACACTTATGATGTCGACACTGAATTTTCTCGTTTTATAAAAACTCTAACTAATATAGCTTCTGAATCTTTTCCTCTTAGGCCTATCAAAAATAAAAGAAGTAAACCCTGGTCCACTAAAGGTTTACGTATATCTTCTAAGAACATGCGGTCACTATCTCATTTGAAGAAATTTTCGGACAGTGTCTTTTTTCATAATTATGTAAAATCATACAGAAAAATTTATCATAAGACTATTAAAGCCGCCAAAGATATTTATTACAATAATAGACTTTCTAACGCCAAAAATGTAGCTAAAGAAACCTGGTCTATCGTAAATGATTTAAGAAACAAAACTCCTTTATCCAACACTATCCTTACCTCTCCTGAGGACCTAAACAATTATTTTGTAAATGTAGCCAAAGATTTGACTAAATCCGTATCTCAATCTAATGACCCAATTTCATATCTCTCTAATCAGAGGGTAAACCTGCACAGTTTCTTCTTTTCACCAGTAGTTTTATCAGAACTTCGTAGTACAATTAATGATATGAAAAATAAATCTTCCTCGGGAACTGATGGGCTTACTTTAAAAATGTATTCAAGTCTGCCGGAGTGCACTCTAGAGCATCTGACTGCTTTGATAAATATGTCTTTCCAAAATGGTACTTTTCCAAGCTGCCTTAAAACTGCAATAATCATACCTCTTCACAAAGGAGGTGTTTCAGAAGAAAGAACTATCGCCCAATTGCACTTCTCCCTACGCTATCTAAGTCACCGAAAGACTGGTTAAAAAAAGGCTTTTATCATTTCTGTCTAGATATGAAATACTTACAAAACATCAATTTGGATTTTTAAGTAACAAATGCACAAGCGATGCCATGTTTTCCCTTCTTAATAGAGTTTACTCCAGCCTAAACAACCATCACGCTACGGCAACAATTTTCTGTGATTTTTCCAAAGCTTTCGATTGTGTGAATCATAATATATTAACTAACAAGCTGCAGTACTATGGATTTAGGGGCTCCTCTCGATTGGTTTCAAGTCATATCTTAGCAACAGAAATCAAGTTGTGAAAGTTGACAACAATGTCTTCTTGTAGGCCAATGGAATATGGAGTGCCTCAAGGCTCGGTACTAGGCCCTATCTTATTTCTTCTGTTCATAAACGACATGGCTAATTTAAACATTAGTGGAAAAATATGTCTCTTTGCGGACGATACCAGCTTTACGTGGAGCCACCCAGATGTCACGGACCTACATAGGATTGTATCTAATGACCTAATAACCATTAAATCCTGGTGCGATTCTAATCTCCTATGTTTGAACATCTCTAAAACGAAAGTCTTGTCTTATAAAAACACGCTGCAACCTTTTGACCTTAATGGCACCACTATTAATGTCGTAAACTCTGTAAAATTTCTAGGGCTTCTTGTAGATGATTCTTTAAAATGGGATCCACATATCGACGCTTTATCAAGGAAGTTGGGTTCTGCTTGCTTTGCGTTAAGATCTGTTTCCGAGGAGTTTAGCTTTTCTACCTCTAGAACTGTTTATTTTGCTCTTGTTGAGTCGCACCTCAGATATGCTATTCCATTCTGGGGTACATGTTGTGCGACTCTACCTACTGAGACTTAACAGTAGAACTCACTGCCGAGATTTCTTTAAAAGATATAAAATAATAACCCTTCCTTGCTTATTCATTTTGGAATCGGTTTGCTTGATTCGTAAGCATGCACCTGCTCTATATAGAGAGACCTTCTCACAACTACCCTCTCAGAAATACTGAGCACGATCTCTATCTTCCAACCCCACACTCAGAGTTAATTAAAAGATCAGTAATCTACAATGCAAAAAAAATGCATAATCACCTGCCATTTAACATCAAATCCATAATATCTCTGACTTCATTTCGCAAGGCTTTGAAATCATTCTTACTGGAAAGCGCCTTCTACACCGTGAACGAGTTTTACAACACATAAATTTATCCTTATGAACCCCTAGTGTGATAGTTGCCATTACCAACCATTTTTACCGAATTTTGTATATGTATTTTTTTAATTGTTTCGTACTTTTTTATTTTTTATTTTTTACTTTGCTTTTTTATTTTTTTTACATTATATTTATGAAAATGTTTATAACATAGTACGACTGACAAAGTACATTTCTAATGTACTTCTTTTAGGATTCTATAATATTAATATTCTAAATTCTTGATTTAAATATTATTTTTCTATAATATTTATGATGTGTTTTTGTTTTGTTTTGTTCGCTAATTTTGATGTTTGTAAACTATTTTTTTTTACAACAGCTTTGTCCACAAAATTGTAAAATTTTTTTTGACAATAAAGCATTTATTTATTATTTATTTTTATATAGAAAGAAATTTGAATTTGATAATTTATTACATCATATAGTTATAAAATGTAACCGCAACTTGTTGAATAACATAAACAATACATTTTAAACAGGTTTATTCTTTAGTTAGTTTGTTTAGTTAGCTATATATTAAAATTTTATTTAAAAAAATACTTTTATTATATAGTTGTAATAATTTAGCATATTTGCATGCATATTTTCAGATTTTTAAATGCATAATTATCCTAAGCCTATTTATTACCCCCTATTTCCGACTGTTTTGGGGTTAATACAGTCCATTTTGTACCTAATTTAACATCTACTCAACTAGGCAAATATTTTCTTATTTAAATGTTCTTCACTGCAATTCGGAACTGAAAAATAAAATAGAAAATAAAGTTATTGAAACTTTTTATTTATTTTATAGTGATTTATAAGTTAATTTTTCTTATCATTTTCAGGTAAACCACTGTTCAATATTCAAAACCGCGGAAGCAATATAGAATCCTCAAAGAAATGTTACAGGTCGGTAAGTTTTGCATTTTTTTTTAAATCAAAATCGCAGTGTAATATAATGCAGATTATTTACCGGCTTGTTGAACAGCAAAGAGGATTGAAGAAATTTGCTGTGCTGTGATGTTATGTCTCACGGTCACGCATAAATTTACTATGTTGCAATATGAAATAGCAAAAATTGATGATATTCTTACATTATTATAAAAACAGATTGAAATACCTTTTGGTCAAAGTTGTTCGGTATCTCATTTAAGAGAAACTAAAAGGCAGCTCTTTTTACTATATTGTAAAAAAAAGATTCTTTTGTGTCATGAAGGTTAATGCCTATGTAAAATATAATCTGAAAGCAAATTACTTCTATATAACTCTTAATAATGAAATGTCTAAAAAATGTCCCCACAGGGTTTCCGTCATTATAATTATCCAGTTTATTTCTTCATTGTTAAAAGTTAGTAAAAGTAAAAAATAAATTTCACAAAAAAATGGAAATGTTATCGTTATTTATACGATTTGAACATCCTTAAATTGCTGAGAAATCGTTCTAAAAGGGTAACCAAACAAGATTATGAAAACTGTCTCAGACACATTGAGACGGAGATTCCCACAAACAGCTCAAAATTCTGTTTCTGTTTCCTGTATTACGACTTTTCAGATTGTGATCGCCAGCAATAATGCCAGCATATGCAATCTTTTCGCTTAATATTTTAACAGTGTTTATCAGCCTAATAACAACGCATTGTTTAGTGATCCTACATAAGGGGTAAAAATCCTAAAAGACTATAGTTTATAAAAATTGTATCAGCGTCGATGCCAATTCTTTCTTTGGTCTCTGAAAATTAGCTTAACTTATATTGATGAGGATCTTTAAAAAGATTGTAAAAACTTTGTTATGTTACTGATTTAAAAATTGTGTAACACCCTGTATAATACAGCTGTAGTTTCTTAATTAACGCAATCTTAACTAAGATAAAATTATGTAAAAAATATTAGTTTTTAATAATAAGAAAATAGTTAAAAAAATAATTTTCTTTTAGAAGTTCAGAAATTATTAAATTTACCCCGTATATTAAAAACAAATGAATGAATTACAACCCCGCCAAATTGGTTTTAGATAATGGTTCGTAGAATATCATAACATGCCTAAAATTAAAGAAAAATTGCAGAAACTCGGGACTAACGAACTTTTGTAAAATTTGCACGATTTTATTTAACACCCTATATGTAATGCGGAGGACCATTTTGATGAACCGAGTAAGTTTTTTAGTTTTTGAAAAATTCCACTTTAAATTGGGGTAAAAATTTTGAGATGTGCAAAGCAAATGGTCAGCAGTTTATTTGCCAAATGTTTTGAAAAATCAGCTAATAAACATTTATTCTTTACAGTCCAAAAAAAAAATTGACTTTAAACAATATGACTTCCACCCGAACGGGTCCATAGATATGATTTTAATTTTTTATGCAGAATATTTGCTAAAAAACTTAGATGGTCGAGTCCAGGTTGACTCCGTTTACACCGGCTTCAGTAAAGCTTTCGACAAAATCCATCACACTATGCTTCTGTTAAAACTGTGTGAGATAAGGGTGGGCGGAGCGATTATGGACTGATTCGGGTCTTACTTGTCCAAACGATGCCTTTATCGCTTAATCTGGAGTGCCTCAAGGAAGTAACTTGAGGCCCTATGCATTATTTTTATTAATAATATTAGTCATTGTTTAAAATGCTCTTAGTACTTATTCTATGCAAACGATCTAAAGCTGTTTAGGGAAATACGCACAAATAGATATTGTCTGCTTTTGCAATCGGACCTCAACAGATTCGAAGACTTTTGTGAAACTTTTTAAAGTCTTTTTAATAACGCTGATAAATGTTTTGTAATAAGTTTTACCAGAAATCGCTAGACAGGACAGTGCTAAGGACCTTGGGGTTATTATTGATCATAAATTATTCGACATTCACATTGAAATGTTAGGTTTTGTAAAGAGACAACGCAAGAACTTTCAAACAAATCATACACATCTGTCACTCTACTATGCCTATATTTTCAGTATATGAAACTTTGCCTCATCAGTATGGTTCCCACAATTTAATATTTATAAAAAGGTATGGCTTTTCATAACAATAGACCCTCTGGTAATTACGATTTGTATGTCCCTAGTGTCATTCGAGAGCTTATAAAAAACTCAGATAGGAACCTGCAAACCTTTTTGTTCTATGTTGTATCGTTTGAGTTCTCTAGCATGTCAAAGAGGGAAAAATGTCATTTTTTAAAAATCAATATTTCAGAAACGGAGATAGATAGACGGAGTAATATCAAATATGTCTAGAATTCTCCATATAATCCGAATATGGCATAATATACAGGGTGTTTCTATTAAAAAAAAAAAAAACAAAGTTGTCAATTTTTGACAGCTTTGCAAATTGCAAATTTTACGTTTTTAGAGAAACTTTACAACTTTTGTATTTGAACTTATTTCCTATATATTATAATTAAGCTGCCAGAGTTTGTAAAAATATGAGGAACTACCCTGTATATAAGGTATGGGACAATAGTCATACTAGAAGAATTTTTTTTATATTTACTCTAAAAAGTTGTAAACATTTTTTTTGAAGGTCGGGTTCAAACGTTAAGCCTTTCAGAAGCTAATGCAAGGGTCCTTCTAAATTCTTGCGGCTCCCTAAAAGTTTCGTCAAACGTAAAGTTTAAGTTTTTTTTCCTCATTTCCTTCTTTAAAAATTCGTGCAGATATTTTTCTATAGAATCAAAAAAATTCAGTTGTATAATCTACATGTGATAAGCTTTCCAAAAATGTATATTAGTGCGTCTCTGTTTACAAAATTCAATAAGATAATTACTTCTAAAATAACATATAAAAAGACTCGAATTGGCCGCATGTGACAACAATCTTCATTTAAGACAAAAAAAATTAAATGCCTTAATTATATTATATTATAGTATATAATCCAATGAACAAAATACCTTGATTGCTATATTGCCAGAATGCATTTTTTATATCATTTTCCATAGTTCGCCCCCAGTGGATGCGGTGGGGACAATTGCCCCTCCCCTCTGCGTGAATGACACAGACCCTCCCGACAAAGCCAGGCATTACTAAGTTAGTTAGTTATTTGTTACCCATAATACAATAGAGATAATCATGACCTTTTTTAGTTATGACTTTTGCTCCCTAATGCACTTAAACCAAAGACCATATGTGAAGAATAGTTGTACTAATAAGATTGTTTAATTCGATATTTTGCCTATTTTTTAACATTTTATTTTACAATTCTTTTCCATGATTTTTTGGAAATTTAGTGCAGATTAAATTAAGTATTTTTCCCATCCGATGTTCTGCCGTGCTTGTCGGTATAGAAAAATTAACTGGAAATGCGTAAACCTGGAAAATATCCATGGAAGATGATTAAAGCCGAAATGCCAACACTCCCTTATTCCAATCCCTTATGTTCTGTATTATGCAGTGGTGTAGATTATTATTTTAGTCCATTATGCAAAAAAGATGGAAATAAAGCATAAGTTAAAATACTGTCCTAGAAACCACAAAATAAGGTTTTTTTTATTTAACAGGATGTATTGTGTTAATATAAAAAAAACTCCCTTTTGGTTTCTAGGAGAGGTTACTCACAAAATGCGAGTAATTTACGTTTTTTTGAATATGGCAGATAAAATATAATGTTCTGTATTAATATGTGGCATAATATGTGCATTTAAAACGATTAAGCATTTTGCATTAGAAGCTGCTTTTGCCTAGAAACCGTCATGAGTCTGTTTTCGTTGTTCTCTGGCAACTTTTAGTCCAACAACAATGAAAATAAACGAACGTGGTTTCTCAAAAGCAACAAGTTTCGAATGCTAAATGTTCGAAACCTAATTATAAAAATATTTCCAGAACAGAACTGTAGATACCACGGTAGCAGAATGGCTCCTTGGTTCTGAAACAAACGGCGCGTCGTTTTTTGACACATTGGTGAAAGAGTAATTTCCTTATCTTTAGTTCTTTCGGATAACTTTTTACGACCAAGAACCGATGATATTTCTGTTCTCTTCTATATATATATATATATATATATATATATATATATATATATATATATATATATATATATAATATATATATATATATATACATACATACAGTGAGGATGAAAAGGTTGGAACAAATTCATTTAAAAATCAGGTATTTTTTTTCTCGAAAAAACACTCGGACTCGTCGATTTTTAATTTTAATTGCCGTTTTTTAGTGTAATTTCATGTACACAGGGTAACCGAAAAGAAAGTTATGACAGTTAACTTAATTTTTTTAAATGGAATGTCCCATTATTCATGTATCATAACCTACATGTGTCTAAATTAAGTTGCATAAAAAATCAATTTTACTAAAAAAAGGGTTAACTTTAAATAATAAAGGACAAAATTATGTAATAATAATTTAAAAATTGTTGAAATTGATCGTCAGTAACATCGTGACAATATCTTAGGCAATCTTCAAATTATTACGAAACATTGTGTACTACTTGACCTTTCTATCAATCGAATTTCCTGTCTTCCGGTCTTTAATATCATCAATACTGTTGGGTCTGTTAACATACACTGTGGAGGCTAAGTCCTAGGGTCATGCACTGGCTGTACCAAGCAGTCATAAGACCCAGGATATCATACGGCTCAATAGTATGGTGGCCCTCGGTGGAAAGGAAAACCATTCGTTCCAGTCTTGCAAAAGTCCAGAGACTGGCGAGCCTAGCGATAACTGGAGCAATGAGCACGACGCCGTCAGCAGTATTGGATGTCTTGCTAGGGCTGCCATCATTGTCGACTTTCATTAAGAAAGAGGCTATGGCAGCGCACTTGCGAATGAGAGACGCAGGAGCTTGGCATACCAAAGGTGAGGTTGTGGGTCATGCAAGGATCTCCCACATTGTGGAAAGAGAGATCCCTTTATCTACCTACAGAGTAGCGTGACCCTCAGGTAGACTAAGATGGCATAAGGGTTATAGTATCTCAATCCCCGAAAGAGAAGACTGGGAGAGGAACAGGCTGGAGTTCTCCAGAGAGGCAATTGTTTGCTATACGGATGGTTCACGTATGACACAGTTGCAATCCTCTGGTGCTGGAGTTTATATTGAGGCTACACAAACCGGGTCCAGCTTCCCTTTGGGGAAGTTTTCAACGGTGTTTCAGTCAGTCATAGACGGGGCAGAGGGAGAGATTGTCATATGCTCAGACAGTCAAGCAGCACTTAAGGCGCTCGACTCACCCATGGCGGGATCAGTTTTGGTTCAGGAATGCGGTGACAGGCTAGAGCAGTTGGCGCGACGTAAAAAAGTGAAGTTGGTTTGGGTGACAGGACACTGTGGGATTGAGGGCAACGAGAGGGCAGATGAGTTTGCTACAGCTTTAGGCATCACTAGTCAGCAGATAAAGACAGCACTCGACGAATGGGCACAACATGAACTTCAACGTGAATGGGGCCAGTCCGGGGTCGGGAGGCAAGCTAAAGACTTCATTGTGAAGCCCGATAAGGGCCGAACAGAGTGGTTACTAGCCCGAGACCGGAAAGCTCTAAATTCCATCGTAGGAATAGTAACGGGGCACTGTCGATTGAGGAGACACCTCTTTATGTTAGGCATTGAAGAAGATTCTATCTGCACGGAATGTCAGGAAGAGCGGAAACTCCGCTTCATTTCCTGTGCAGATGTGAAGCGCGAGCGAGACTGCGACGAGATATTTTCGGCACTACGGTCTTGCATAGGGACGAAGTTAAGGATCTTGCATGGAAGGATATGCAGACTTACATAGTAAGGACAGGCAGATTCAAGGATGTACACCTGGTGGCGGGTGGTGGTTGAGGGAGGAGCTGGGGTAGACTGAAAGGGCCTTATAGGCCTACCAGTCGGGTCTCTAGACCTCGCCCTAACTACTACTAACATACACTGTACATTTTTGGTAACCCCACAGATAATAATCTAACGGGGTCAAACAGGGGATCTGACAGGCCATTCTGTCCCACTCCGTCTACCAATCCACCTACCAGGGAAAACAAACCACGAGATCTCCAAAAAACATACAATTTGACTATAAAGAAACTAAAATACTTAAAACAGAAGCACATTTAAAAAAGGAAACTTTTTCAGATGGCTGAAATACAATATATATCATTATTGGAACAGCAATCTCCCACATTTCGTTGTATATATATGTTAATTGACTTAGTAAACGTTTTTAATAAATTTAAAATGTCTGTAATATAGTTTAACCTGGTAATCAAAATTTATATTTCTGTGTTTTTAATTAAATGACAAGATTTACGTTCTAGGGTAAGTCTTATCTTGACCATATCTTCATATATTATATAAAAATGTGCCAACTTTTAGGTTTGAAAAAGACCAAAACTATGGTCGAAAGGTCAGATAAATTTACAATATTTTATATATATATATATATATATATATATATATATATATATATATATATATATATATTCATTAAACGTATATTCTTAGATATTTGCATCTACTAAAATAATTGTGTCAAATAGAATAACTTTTTTTACGACGCCACTGGATCAGTTCCCCAATAACTTCTAAATATCGAGAATTTACGCGCGGTTAGTTGGAAAAATAACTTCGCTCCTTCATGTATCGATCTAATGTTTGGCGAAAATTAATTTCATTTTGGCCACCGGCCTCAAACAGATAAGGGAGATGAAACTGTTATAAGGGGGAAGAGAGACTACGCGATACACAAAAAAAATAGAAAATTGAATAAGGTTTTGAGCACTTACAGACACGATTCAATTGAATTGTCAATATTTATTACGACTGTCGGCAGGGACGGACATGTAGGGGGGGGAGCGTCCCCCCATATTTTATTCTTTCCAGAATCTTAAGATTTGTTGGAATTTCATCTACCAATTTTCTCTTAAGCTGTTTAGACTTATACTAACCATACAACAGTGAGGTAAGGATCTTTTTTTTATTCTCAGTTGCTCTCCCCTTCCCAACATTCCCTGTTCGGTTCGTCCCTGATTGTTGGAGAATGCCTGACATAAAATATAGGGGAAGCATTTGAAACTAAACTAACTATTTGATTATTTAATTATTTTTTTTAAGGATCGATTAATATCAACAAAACAGAGTTGGAATGTTTGTATTTGCCAACGTTTCGACAAAAATTAGGTCATCCTCAGAGCACTAAGAAATTATGACAATATAAAACTTACAATTTAGGAATTCTACAATATATCAATTGAAATACACCAACATGTAATACAATAAGCAATTAAATATCAATTAAAGACAAAATATTGACAAGTATAACATTTTTTAAAATTTAAAACAGATATTACTTTCATTCAAGGTATTACTCCTGTGTACAAGTTTTTTTGACATTATTTATGGTATTCTATAAAACAAATTTGACTTGAAAATTTCTAGCAAGATATTTACCTCAAAAACGAAAATATTTTAACACTTTGTGTTCAAAAACGAACGGATGCCTGTTTATAGTGTTTTATTTTAATTTTTTCATAACATAAATCACCTCCGAAAATTTTAGACGCAAAATAAATTGACACCCTGTATATTTTGCTTTTTTATTTACACAACTCACAAACAATGAATTTGTGTCTCTTAACTAATGAGATATATTTTCTTTCATTTGTATATCCACATATGGTGTTAACGGGTTAGACCCTTAGGACACTTTCAAAACATCCCTCGTATACTGAAAGAATATTTAATGAATGAACGATTTTACACGGATCTTCTGGCTCGTTCAGAATTAAATATTAGTATTGATTAAGAATATATTTGTGTCTAAGGGAGCTGTCTGCAATTAAATGAGATACTACAGTATACAGAAACAGAAGCTTTCACGGCTTTTGTCAATTAAGAAACCATGGTTCTTGTTATTTCAGACATATTGGATCATATTAATCTTGATAAGAACCTAATAGACCTAGCGGAAGCTTGTATTACATTTATTTATTTCATTTCTTATGGAAATTTAGTATTTCATAATGGCGGCCACGCGTCCTGCTCTAAGCTTACTATTAAAAAGCCACAATTTCTCGTGAAACATCATTGACAAGCTCTTTCCAAAAATCCAAGATGACGTCCTTAAGAGGACAAAAGATGTGTATGTAAATATCTAAAAAACAAATAAAGCTAGAAAAATATTTTTGGCTGCATTAAATTTCCCTAACAAAAGTGTCCCAATGATATATCAATGATTAAACCTAACACGGGCTACAGGAAAAAGTTAAAAATGTACCATTTTGGCTTTTCTTAATTATCTCAAAAACCACAAAAGATAATTTTAAATACTGAAGCAGATTTGAGTTTATAATCAAATTCTCTGGGGACAAATTTTTGCTAATTCAACTAACCTCGTAGATGTAACGGTTTCCGAGATAGCAAACACATAGGGAAGCCAAATCTGTGACACACTGTATAACAATGTATCTTGGCATCTATTTACGATATTTCCAATAACCGCCGATGTTAAACAACAATTTCATATTTAGTTCCCTATAAAAACTACTGGTTCATCGCTTAAACTTTTGTAACGGGATGGCTAACTGTTACCCCTTACAACTCTCGAACGCACTATACTTTGATAATCGGGCACCGCACCGCCACGCACACTTGCGATCGCCCGGCCGAACAACGTGAGTCACCCTTTCGCCCTCTCCCCCCGCCGCGATCCCCGATTTCGGGGGCGGCAGTAGACAGAGGGGTGTTTGTCCCTCATTGGCAAAGTATAATCACTTGTATACCGCTAGTGTGGCACAACGGCGTTTTTAGTGTGTGTGTTTTGCGTTTTGCAATATTCTCGATGAAATTTGTGCGAAAATCGTGGAAAATCTGACGGAAAAGTGCGGGAAAATGGCTCGAGGGACGCGGCGGAATGTATGACGCCTTGAGCAAGGTCGGAGACTGCGTTTAAGCTACGTTTTGTGCGGGTCTGGACCAGTAATCGAGTTTAATGATGTGAAAGTGTGTTCAGTGAGTTTATAGTGCACTATAATGTTCTTATTCTTAGAGTGTTACGTGAGTCTATTAAAACTCATGTAATATTCTGCATTTAGTACCTAGGAGAGTCTTAAAAAAATAACTGCATTTATCATCTTGACTATAGTGGCCAAATTTGAAAATAATTTCTCTGAGTTGCCAGACTTTCTAGCTAAAATCCCCAACACTTCCAGAGTGGCAACTTTTAAATAAATATCCGGCAATATTGAGTATTTGACCAATAATCCAAACACTGGCGATAAGGGAACATGGGTGATAAAAATGGATAAGTGGGTAGAAAAAACCAAAGTAGGACAAAAGTCTTGCTGTGTCGACATTAAATAAACAAATGACCCGCTATCGGCAGGATGGAATATGGATATATTTGTCTGTTTTCTTTCGTGTACCGCACCTCTATATCTCTTTTGTGTTGCAAAAACGGCGAACTTTCGAATTTTAAAACGATTTAATTCTGATTTTTCTTCTTTACCTATAAATATATTTTTTCTTGAGTTCTGTCATTAACGGTTCCCGGGCTACTGCCTACGTCCACTATTACTGGACCACCCAGTATAGTGATACACGATTTACAAGTCCACATTTTGCAAGGGCAGCCAGCATCAGGTCCAGTGAACGAGATTTATTAAAATTTTAATTTATGCAGTTCGACTTTGGGCTACTCGGGTATGCCAAAAGTGGCCGTTTGTCTCCGTTTGTCATATTACTTTATACAGGGGCCGTCATTGTAAGGTACCATACAGGGCGTTTCCTAATTGCGTGCTGGTGTTAAAGGGGGTGTTTTTATGTCCTAAAAGTGTTAACCTTTGAGATACAGGATGGTAAAGTCTAAAAAGAAAACATTTTTTTTAATCCCAACTCTGATGCTATTGTAGATAACTGCATGAAATTTGATACACGTCATCTATGCATTAAAGAGCATACGAATAGAAATTTCAAAAATCGATTGTTAATAAAAAATGCCATTTTATGCATAAAAGACGTATATCAAATTTCACACAGTTATTTATCTATAACTAGCTGACCCGGCAAACGTTGTTTTGTCATACACAATAGGAAATGTTTTTAAAAGTATCTGACACTATAAGTGTGTGGGAATTTGAAAGAGTAATGAAGCGTTGTAGACAATTGAAGCATACTTTATTTAAGTTAATATAGTAATCTTTATTAAAATACCAAATATATTAAATTACAGATTTTGATAGCTTGACACTACTACTAATTATTATGGCATTTAAAAAATAAACAAAGATTATTCTCTCAGCGCAATGGAGTGTACAATATTTTTGGTCAGTCCGTCTATTACGGTTCATGAGATATAGCCTGGTGACAGGCGGACGGACGGACAGCAGACTCTTAGTAATAGGGTTCCCGTTTTTACCCTTTGGGTACGGAACCCTAAAAACCGCTGTCCATGGAATAGCTACTTCAACATCATAAAACCCCTTCATAAAATAAATTTATTAAATGTCTTGAATTTTTTGTTCAATTGCAAAGTGAGTCCTAAAATTGAAATTAACTCTCTCATAAAATATATTACTCATTTTTTTCGCTGTTAGAATATATTTATTTCAACCCTCTCTTTCAATTTGGTAACTCAACTCCTTCAAAAGTTAACGTTTAAAACAGATAATTTGGATAAATTTTATTTAGCAAAACAACTGTCCATCACTTTATTTCCACAAAATGTTAAAGTATAATAAATTACATACCTTTAAAGTAAGGGCGTTGTTGGCACAAAATAAATGTCTATTATTAATTATTAACTGAACTGAAGTAAATTAACTTGAAAGGCGTATCAGTCGAGACACAATTAAAACAAAAAAACTATATTAAAAACAAAACAATACAGGTTTCATCCTGTCTGAGTACTCCGTAGAGTTGATTTGATACTTGCGCAGGCGCGTATAACCCGTGTATGTGGGGTTGCGGTTGCGTTGCTGTACGGGAAATTCAATTCAAAATGATTTATTTATGCGGGACCGCCAGCTAAATCAATAAATATTTTTAATAACATAAAAGAACAAAAATAATTTTCTTTAAAAAAAAACCTGAAACTAAATATGTAATACCCGATTTTTAAGGGAATATAAAAAAAATGTGGTAGAAAATAAAAAAAAGAGTAGTTTACAACGGGACTCGAAAAAATTGTAAATAACGTGAATAATACAAAAATAGCTATTAAAAAATAGGGGTTGATGGTAGAAGGGTGAAAATTTAGGGTTGTATGTATTTTTTAATGCTGAATCGTGAAAAAATAAAAACAAACAATTTTGTCCAAAAATTAAAAAAAAATTTTTTTGGGTGAACCACCCTTAATTTTTAGGGGTGTGAAAAATAGATGTTGGCCGATTCTCAGACCTACCCAATAAGCACAGAAAATTTTATGAAAATCGGTTTAGCCGTTTCGGAGGAGTTTGGTAACAAACACCGTGACACGAGAATTTTATATATTAGATAGCATCAGAATTAGGATCTAAAAAAAAATGTTTTTTTAAAACCCTGTATCTTCAAAGATAAGACTTTTAGGTTCATATTAAACTTTTTTCTTAAAAAGTTCCAAGAATCATCCCACTTTAACATTAGCACGCAAGTCGAAGTCGAACTGTATAATCTTGTTCACTGGAATGCTGGCTCTCATACTATAACTAAATTGATGTGTTAATTTTGGCAAAATATGAGTTCTGTAGTTTTGCAAATATTAATTGCAATATTAGATATTTTTTGACACCCGGTATTGAACAAAAAATTAATTATTCTGAAGCAGTTTATTGACAGCTACTTTATGAACAATTTTGCCAAGACATTTTTAAGGTTGACGGTTGTGACTCTAATGGTTCGATTCCTTCGTTGTCTTCCTCTGAAAATGATGAGGTTTCGTCGTTACTACTTGAAGATCCCAATGTGATAACTAAATCATCAATAACCGTTTCAATTTTGCCATCTACTACCCAGTATTTATCTTCAATAGAACGAACATGTTTAATATATGATTTCCATATTGAGTCAATCGCTTCTAATGTTGTTTTATTTAAATTTTTAATTGAAAGTTCACCGGTGTGCACTCTCGAATATATTTTTTTACTCTTGCCCATGCAAGTTAAATAGGGTTGAGGTCGCACATGTATGGAGGCAGCCTTAAAGGCGTATGGCCGAGGTAACGTACCGTCAATTTTATCCTTTTTTTCTCTAGGCTTGTTGGCTGATAATACTTCATATAATTGATATTTTCTGTATGTTGGATCACATACAAGATTGTTCGATTTAAGCCACGATATCATATGAGCTTTTGTAGGGTATTTAGCTGGAACTTTATTTTCTACGTGAGAATGATAAGACGTGTTATCCATTACCACGACTGATTTGGGAGGAATGTTAGGTAGAAGCTTCTCGAGCAACCACTTTTCAAAAGTATCTCTTTTCATCTGTCCATGATAGTCTCCATTTGTTAGTCCCGAGCGAAAAACTAAAGCAGCACCTGGAACAAATCCGGCATCTAAACCAGCATGAACTATAATAAAGCGACTACTAGAGCGGGTTCCCTTAACAACACCTGTAACACTTTCACTTTGCCAGCATTTGTTCACTGTCATATGATTATCTACCCAGGTTTCGTCTAGATACACAATATTGTGTCCTTCTTGCCTATATTACCTTACAGTTGATAAATATTTCACCCACCAGTGAAAAATATTAATTGGTCTCTCAATGAGCAATTTTCGTTTGTTTTGGCACTTGCGCCAAACAAAACCATTTGATCGTAAAAGCCGATTTAAGGTTTTATACCCGTACGGAAAATCTATTTTGTTCTTTACAGCACGAAGTAAGGGTTTGCAGGTCGGAACCTTCTTCAAGTTTATATAAAAATCCTCTATTGTTCGTCGAATTACTTGAAAATCACCATCGTCAATTTTATCTTTGTATGATAATCGGGGTTTTTTTTACCAGGAGATTTTAAAGGTGAAGTAGAACATGAGCGATCATTATGAGTTTTTCTTACACTACTTTCCGAAACACCAGTGTAAAATGCAGCACGTTCTGTTCAATTTTGAATCGGAATAGTCAAACTATTATTTTCAGTTTCTCTAGTAACGCTAGCAATAACTTAACGTGCACCGCTTCGAATTGTTTTCCTCTTTTGCTCGCCATCGTTACTTCGAAATAATAATTCAAATTCAATGCAACGCATTTATATATAAATAAAAGCAAATGCTCAAAATGTATACGCGCCACTGGAAATAGCTAGAACCTTCTAGCGGCAAGTGCATGGAGACTCTAGGCACATCCCAATTACAAGTGGGCCAGTACGAAATTTACTAAATCCTGGATTAATTTTCCGTACCGCTTAGCTGGCGCACTTTATAGGTGAAGCGGCAAACTATTACAACAAATTAAATAATATAAATTTTATTTGCGTACACAAATTTTACTTTTCCGCTTGCTTAAGACTGTGAATCTTTATTTTAAGGACCGCCCGGTTTTCTTTCGCGTCCCGTACTTTATGCGTGACCTTAGGTGTCTTGCCCTACACAGTTATTTTCGATCCAATTTTACTATTATCATAACCTTGACGGCTATTTTTGATTAACCAACGTCCGCTAGTCCGATACATTTGGTTATATATATATATATATATATACATATGCTATACACTTATGTGTAAAAATCCCATTTTTAAAAAATTTAAAAGTTAGAAATACTAGACGTCTTTTTGAATACTGACAAAAATATTTCTCTAAAATAAATTACGACAGTAGAAGTTACAAGAAACTGTGAAAACCTTATTTAAAAATTTGAAGCAGTTCAGAAGTTATGGGGAATTCCATTTTTTTGACATGTCATTTTTTTAATAACCTCAATAAAATCGTAAAATTTTTTTTTGACAGATGTCAAAAAAAAATTAAATAAATGACGCCCTTTTGAGTACTTTCCGGCTTTCTCAAAAATTTATTTCTTTTTAACGCGTAAGTGCACAAACATAAATCGAAGCGATAAAAAATTCATCAAAGACATATTTACTTTAAACAAACCAAAACTCAGCCTTGTCATCTATCACAACTGATATGTCAATACGTGCACTTTTTTCTTTAAATCGAATTTTCACCCACTTGCTGAGTAGTTATAGAGAAATGTAATTAGAGCTTTTTCGTAGCCCAGTAAATGTTCCATCCGTGGGTCTAGAAACAATGCCGATTACTATTCGTAGTAAGTGGCAAAATAAGGTTAAAGTTTGAATTTAAATTATCAACTTTAAAAAATTGCAGTAATTTAACCGTTAAAGTTATAAATACAAAATTTGGTCTACCTAAAGATATTTTGTTGTTGTAAAATGACGATTTACGGTTTTAAATGGATATCTTCGAAGTAGTCGGAAGTTTGACGTTAAATTGGGTAACTTGCCCTAGTTTAATCAACTTCGTATCTGTTATGGATTTTGCGATATCAATGATATTTCATCAAATTTGTAACACCTTCTATACCTACACAATTACATGAAATCTGATATAAAATAATTCCGTTTACATACATATTTTTAATGGAAAAATCTTATCCTATCCATTTCTTATAACAACATTTATGACTTTTTCTTCCACCGACCTGAAAAAAAAAGGTGAAGATATTATATATATTGTAACTTAACCAATGTTAAAAAAAGGTTACCCGTATCCTCAGAAAGAATGTCCCCTGTCTTGTTTTAGGGCTGGAGCTCCCAATATGGCAACACTGCAACTTTTTTATAATTTATTTGTTAATTTTTCAAGCGCTCTCAGTTGTAATTTTGTCGGACGGAGATCCCGTGGAGTTCCTTTGTCTTTTGATGTCCTCTCCCCTTATATTTTCCGTTAATGTCATCAACCGCGTCTAAATTCGACCTCCCATTGAAATTGTATATACAGGGTGATTCATACACAAATGTCAAAGCTTTAATGGAAAATTCTAGTGTGAATTATGCAAAAAACGTTTTAATAAACGTATTTCCACAGCCACATTTTTTTCAAAAGACAGACTGCTAAAAATGTTTTATTGATTATTACTTAATACCTCAGAAATGCTTCTACTTGTTTGTAACGTTACACTTTTACGGTAATAAAATAAGATACATTTATTAGTCTAATTATGATATTGCTATGGTGCTATATTTATATTTTGTCATTCAACCAAGTCAGGCACTAAATTTTGGGAGTTATCTAGATTGTTTGATTTGAAATATTATTTTACGAGTCCTATTTTTCATTACTATTTAAAATAAGTACTTAATATTGTACGTAACCGACAACTTGGTGTGTCATATACATATGTTTTAATTTTACAGATGCTGAGGGTCTGGTTGTTGAAGCTTTCTTTAATACACACCATATAAAAGGACCATATTCTTATAAACATTTCATATTAGATGTTCATTAACACATGGTGTGTCCAATTATCTTACCTTAATATATTTTTGTTCAGAAACAAGTTCATTATAAAAAACATGGTTGGGCATGAGCTGATGTATTACAAACTAAACCAGATCTTTCCACATATCTCCATTGTAGCCTGGTAACGCTAAATAAATTAGACACATTTTATATAACACCAATTTGGTTTAATAATACGTTATTGCCTTTCAAAATCACGGTCAGTTCATTGAATACTTGCCTTTTGATAAAATATAGTTTAGAAAATGTCACCTATATTGTTGATTTCTTGTAAACCCATGTCAGAGATTCATTAAACAAGGGTTTTGGGTTATTTAAGTAATCCTTCTAATGTTTGGTTTAAAAAGCATATTGTTTATTTTCGTTTTACAATCTGGGTTAACTCAAACGATAACTAATTAGGCGGTCCAACAAAACAGCTGATCGGTGATGACGTTTAACTGACAGTTGGAGTGCCCAATGAAGTTTGACGTTTTACTGCGGCGAGTCTAACATCTCTTTTTCATGTACGCCTAAAACCCAAATAATTCCGTCCGACCACTTCCGTTTTGTTATTTATTAAAAACCTAAAATTTTAAAGTTAATTATTAAGGGCGAGGCTTACATAAAGATTAGAGGGAAATATAAAAAATATCTAACATAAATTATTCGAAAATAAATATTTAAATTCAATATATATAAAAATGTATTGAAATATTTACTGTATTCTGAGTTGCCTATCCTTTAAAAAATCGTTTATTTTTACCAAATCAATAAGGGGGAGACAAAATATAGGAACATTAAGATCAAGTTTTGCGTAGAGCACTTCCAACATGTTAGTTTTTTTTTATATTTCCCTTTAATTTACGTAACTTAATTAAAGTGACATTTGATTTTGGAATGTGGCAGTAGGGTATCAAAGGGCATTTCTACGAGTCAAACATTTAGTTAGACTCACTTCATCACCCTTTTAAAGAAGCATTCTATTACACTTGCATTTCAGTTGGTTAAATTATTTTCCTCTTATCATAATTATTGTATTAGAGTCAGTGCATAGGTATTTGTTTTAGAAACGCCTCTCCAGCTCATTTGGAAACTATTACTAATATAGTGTCGTTTTCTGAGGCTTTTTTGTTTTTCAGTTTGCTGATAGCTTTTGATATTCCATTGGATGTTCTATCTATTTTCTAATTTCCCGTCTTATTCGGTCTTTAAGGTCATCAATATGGTTGAGTCTATTAACATACACTGTAGAAGATAGATTTTAGGAAACTCCACAGATAATAATCTAATGTGTTCAAATCAGGGGATCTGGCAGGCCATTCTATCTGACCCCGTCTACCAATCCACTACCTACTGTATATCTGATAAAAATCATATTTTAGTTATGCATGGTATTCTTAAATACTCCATTAAATATGCAGTTAATTTAAACTGAATAACCATAATGCAACCAAGCTTATTCGCGTAGTTTAAAATAAAAGTCTGACAATTAATGTAATCTGCAACACAAGAATTCTTTCAAAGCGATTCCTATAACGACCCCATACATACGAATCTATACGGTCCACTCACAGGTATTCGGCTAAATTTATACGCCATTTTGGGTCTTTAAGGGAAATTCAAAATCCGACATGGGCCATTAGTGGAGTGAAGCTTTTAGAGATAAAAACTAATTTATAAGCAATAAAAACTCATTTTTATGTGATTACTGATCTGATGTGAAATGGCAGTGTACACTGTGGATAAAACTAAAGGGGTACATTTTTAAGCTGATTTCAAATTTTTATCAGTTTTATTGATTTAACAATATATTGTTTTAACATCATTTGTGATTCCTAAAATACTGAACGGATTTCAAAAAGCAGGTCAGATTTCTTTTCATCGTCTTTCGAATCAGTGGTAACAACTCCTTAAATGTTGTCCGCGGGGCTATAATACAGGGAAAAACAAAAACTGCCTCTCCATTTTGTAGAAAGAACATACCGATATTTTTCCATATTGTGCCGTTAGAATTAAGGCTCGAGGATTGAAGTAAAACGCAAAAAGTAAAGTGAAGTACAGTTCAATCAAATAATAGGTCAGATGGTCCCTGTAATCTCTGGATGCGTGTGTTAGAATCCTTAAAGTATCACCTTCGGGTTTGAAGTCATTCTTTGTATCTTTTAACCCTTGATTCAAATTGTTCTTTACATTATACTTTACATTTCACTTTATTTTTTCTAATGGCTTCTGCTTATGTCCTGTTTTCTTTTCCCTCACAGTTTACTGGCTTTATATGATGCCGAATTATGTTCACCTATGTCTTAAAGCATCTGTTATTTTCCAAGCTTATTTTTAACGGTTCACAACCTGCATGCATGTTCCATTAAAAAAAGTAAAATTCTTAGATATTTAAAAGACTGACATCTGAAAGATCTACAGTAACCCTGGTGATAACCCAAAGTGGACCCCCAATGAGTTTAGATTGTGCACGATATTCTTGAATAATCATTAAACATTCTGTTAATTCCAGTTTAAAATAAAATCCTGACAAATAATGTAACCTGCAAGACAACAATCCTTTCAAAGCCATTCGTATAACGACCCCCATACATACCAATTTGTGCGACCCATTCACAGGTACTCGGCTAAATTTATACGCTCTTTTGGGTGTTTAAGTGAAATTCAAAATCGGACATGGCTTAATAGCTATTAGTCGAGAGAGGCCTTTAGAGATAAAGACTAACTTATTAGCAATAAAAATTCATTTTGATGTGATAAGCTTTACTGATTTTATGTGAACAAAATACACTGTGAATTAAATGAAAGGGGGGTACATTTTGCATCCTTTCTTAAGTTTTACCATTTTTATTGATTTTTCGATATATTGCCTTGCTAGCATTATAAGTGACATTCGTTTGTATCTCGTGTTGATAAAAGAGATGCCATGAAATATAATGATAGCTTGGGCATCTTTGCTTTATCACTCTTTTTAAAAAGGATAATATCACATTTGTACGGAAGGGTAGAAGGGCCACAATTTTTTTTTTGTTTTTCAATTCTTAGTTAAATTACGGAATTTCACAAAATTCTGAGTTTAAAGTCAGGATTTGATAAAATTCTGAGCTCAAAGTCGGAATTTAACAAAATTCTGAGTTCAAAGTCGGAATTTAACCAAATTCTGAGTTTAAAGTCGGAATTTAATAATATTATGAGTTTAACGTCGGAATTTAACTAAATTCTGAGTTTAAAGTCAGAATTTAACCTAATTCTGAGTTTAAAGTCAAAATGTAACAAAATTCTGAGTTAAAAGTCGGAATTTAATAAATTTCGTAGTTTAAAGTAAGAATTTAACTAATTTCTGAGTTTAAATTCAGAATTTAATAAAATTCTGAGTTTAAAGTAAGAATTTAACAAAATTCTGAGTTTAAAGTCAGTCTTTAGTCAGTCAGAATTTAGTCCGTACGATTGCATAACAAACTGGAACCAAAAAACAAGTTCAATTTGTTCCACCAAACTACAAATTGTTAAAAAATGATAAAAGGGGGGAGGGTTCAAAATAAAAATTCCCTATTTTGATTTTTGAGTGTTAAATAAGTCTCTGACAAAATAAACATATGTTTAATTAGTTCATTTTATGTATTTTTATTCATTTCTACTGCTAAAAAAAAAAGCCAAATTGAACTATAGAAATATTTATTAAAAAAACCACATATACAATACAGTGGCGGCTCGCGGGTGAAAAGGTAAGTGAAATGCAAATGAAGCAAGAAAATATCGCAATAATTTTTTCAAAAATTCTGGAATTTTTTTTATATGTGGAAGGGGTAGAATACCTTTTACGACTTTAAATTTTGTATACTAAATCAATTCTCCTGTCCTTCATAGCAGCAAATTTATTTATAACATCCTCATAAAATGGATGAGTTGCCCTAATCTCCTCCAGACATTCCTTTTGAATTGAAATATTGCCTAGAGAAGTAAGTCTTTTTTGAGATATTGTATTTCTTAAATAAGTTTTTACACGTTTGAGGCAAGAAAAACTTCTTTCCACTGAGGCACTTGTCGACGGTATTGTCAAAATAAGGAAAAAAATTTTATATGCTTTGGTTAAAATATCTTTATTTTCATAAATTTTTTCACTTGCTCTTGTAGCGATATATTCCAGTTACTGTCATTGGCAAAAATAAGACCAAGCTCATTTTTAGGTCTATGACTTTTTGAAAATATTTCCCCATATAACTCTAAAAAATTTTCAAAAGAGCCAGCCGGAAAATAAAAAAAACATAAAAATGTTTTTCACTGTCTTGAAAGCTTAGTGTCGTCGGTCCAATATTTCATAAAAATGGGTTCTGTACTTAGCCCTAATTTCTTCAGGTGAAACATTAGCAAGCTCACGTTTGTAATGATTTATTTCTGTAATAGAATTTGCTTTATCAAACATGGTATTAAAAAAAATGTTCATTTCTTTTTTTACAGCGCCTCCCGACAGCGTTTTATATTGGATATGCAAAAATGAATGTTAAACGATTTTTTTTGAAGAACGAAACTTGAACAATCACATTTACTAACTTCGAATTTGAAGACCAACGAGTTTCTGTAATTGTTGGTATATGCCTCGTAGATGCAGATGTAAGAGCATACGTTCGTTTGGCTGAGTGATGAAAAAATGTGGGAATACCACTAAGGCTTGCAAAAAAATTCGACATCTAGAAATATTTTTAAACTTTACTGCTTCAGGACAAATACAGCCGGGGGCGCTTTTGCTTTTGCTTGCGCTTTTTTTTTTTTGAAGGCCATTTAGATGGCCAGACATCACACTAGCGCCATCGTAACATTGCCCTATTAATTTATGTTTATAGTCAAATTGGTCCAAAATTTGATCCAATAGAGAATACAAATTCTCCGACGTTTTATCGAAGCTGACATTATAAAATCCTAAGAATCTCTCGACTACTGAACCTTCTGAATTAACGTATCTTAAAATTATGGAGCACTGGGAGGTTTGCGTAATATCAGTGGTGTCATCCCCTTGCAATTAATTATTTGGTTCTGAATAGTTTTCGAGTCACCAGTAAAAACATTTTTAATTTTTTCGTGATGATCTTTTAGTTGACTCTCTGCTCTCATCATGGCCGCGAAAGACTAACTCTTGTTTTGCAAGGTACAAAACTGCGTTAATTACCAAGCACATAAATAGTCTATTTAATCGGACGTTTTCGTTAAAATATATTTTATTCTATATAGTTTAGCATTTTCTTTTAAAGTGTCAGCTATAGTGCTTTGATTTTTTACAAAGGTTTTTAGCATTAATTCGCATTTTAAATGCTCCACCTCATATATTTAACATACCTGCAAATCCTTCCTTATTCCACACTGAATATTTATTGGAAATTAGTAAACAAAGCTAGCAAAATATTTTTTATAATATTTGACTACTACATAACCATTTGTACGCCGAAAACCAGGATGACGATTGAAACTCTGATCTTGTTCCTTCCATCGAATAAATGAGGTTTCCAACAAAATGCAAACCACATCCGTGATCGGATTCATCAATAATGTAAATTAAGAAACCCGCACCAAATAAAGTTGTAACAACACCATAAATAAATATAACACAAACAAAACACTCAAGCAAACTGCAAAGGAACTAACCGGTTGCTGCGGAATCCGCGAAAATAAAAGTAAACAACCACCCCAAACTGAACGACACGTGGGTGTTGTGTACTGCGTTAGCAATTTACCGAGAGCGTCGTATGGCGCTGGTAAACATTATTCTTTCATGCGATCGACGTCATTGCGAACGCGTTGTCGTGGCAACATAGTAGGAAAATCGTAAACTAAACATAGCACCTCCAGCAAAGTCGAAGCGGTTTGCGCCACTGTTATAGTTGTTATAATATTGTTCGATTGAAAGTTTTAAAAAGACATGCCGCCAACGTTCAAGTAAAATATTTAATCGAGTTGTACAGTTTATTTTTTGCCAATTAGATGAATAAATGAATGTAATGTATGGATGTTTTGAGAATTAGGCTTTGGCTATAGGTGAACATAATATACTCTCGTTATAAAATATTTTAAATTGCGCGGTGTTGCCGCTTCTACCTCAAACTGGAGGCATCATACGTTTTTTAAATGAAATGCCCTATATTTTATTAAATTTTTATATTTTTCTGATCAAAATTCTTATTGAGATACCTTTCTCATGTCTAAATTTAACTGTTTTAGAGAAAATGGCACTTGAACTATGGCAATTTTCACCCTTTGAAGCTCGGAAAATCTCAAAAGAGTTTACTTGCAACGAAACGGATTTCATTTGTCTGTCTTAATATTTAATTATCTATCTCCTGACACCAATTTCAGGTTTGACAAGATATGTCAAAAATGTATTTCGTTCAATTCTGACTTTAAAGTCAGAATTTTATTAAATTCCGACTTTAAACTCAGATTTTTTTAAATTCTGACTTTAAACTCAGAATCTAGTTAAATTCCAACTTTAAACTCAGAATTTAGTTAATTTCTGACTTCATACTCAGAATTTAGTTTAATTTCGACTTTCAACTCAGAACTTCGTTAAATTCTGACTTTAAACTCAGAATTTTGATAAAGTCTGACTTTAAACTCAGAGTCTAGTTAAATTCCGACTCTAAAGTCAGAATTTAAAAATAAATAAAATTATGGCCCTTATACGCTTCCGTACATTTGCATTTCAATTGGTTAAAACATTTTTTCCTTTTATATTTATTGTATGAGAGTGCACAGATATTTGTTTTAGCAACATTTCTCTGTCTCTAACGCTAATATAGTGTCCACCTCTGGGTTTGAAGTATTTCTTTGTTTAATTTAATTGCTGGTCAAAATTGTCCTTTAAATTATTCACTTCATTTGAGTTCAGTTGTGTTTAATCGACGTTCAAACCGATTCATTTCAAATTTTCACCAAACGACACGAATCGAAATTCGCAGTACTTCAAAACACAAATTCAATCTCTAGGGAGATTATTAACGAACATTGTGGTATACTGCAACTTAACAGACTTGTTTCTACACTGTATTTAATTTCTTCTCCTACAATATAATAATGTATACGTTGGACACGCAGGTCTGGTTCAAGAAAACCAGTAGTTTCGTTTTTGCCATTAATAGCAGAAGTTACTTCAAAAACCCACTTACATACTCGTACATGTTAATTGCGTGTAGCAAAGTAAGACTCATTATTAATTTTACGATGGTTTTCGTTAATGTTATATCCATATTTGCGATAATTAACTGGCTTTGTTGTTAGAGTGGAGTAATATGCAAAACATACTAAATATAATTCGTCATTTTTTTTATGGTTTATCAGAAGCAAGTCGTATTTGCTAAAAAGTTATGTTTGATAAATGTGGAAAGTGAAGACTGAACAAAAACAGTCAATAGTTTTTTTAGATCATAATACATGAGTTCTAACCACACTATACCACAACTTGTTACGTTCTGGACGCGCGTTTCGCTAATCAAGTTAGCATCATCAGCAGATGATATAAACTAAAGTAACTTATCCTAACCGAGACTATTTATAGGTAAATGTGGTTACATTTGGTTGCACCCGACTGCACCGTTGTCAAGTAAGCAATAGAGGGGACTATAGGGAATAGGCCCTCTGTCTTCTTTTACACATTTAACTAATTCTATACTGTCAAATGCATCCAATAATCATTTTTAATTAACTTAAGATTATTTATTCCTATTTGGTGATTGTTTTCCAAAGCATGTAGGGCAACGCTTGACTTTTCTGTTCTTCCATATCTTAAATGTGCCATGTGTTCTTTAAAACGAATGTTTATGGAGCGTTTAGTTTGCCCGACATATTTTAGATAGCAGCCATTACAGCTAATTTTATAAATGCGACTTTTTTTAAATACTTCTTCTAGAGCTTTCGTATATCTGGGATCATCTGAGATTGAACTATGGTATGAACTAATTGGGAGCTTTAAGTGCTTGAAGAGTAGTTGCATCTTTTAACATTTTCTTATGCTTATGTCTATTTATTCACTTTTCCTCAAAAACACGCAAATAAATGACAATTTTCTAGAATTAAATGCATAATTTAATAGTAGGCCATGAATAACAATAATAAACAATTGGAAGTTACATATTGCTAACGAAGAATTGAATACCTTGCATATAGATATCTTCTTATATAAAAATACCTATAGAGTTTTTTAATAACAATAAGTTTGTAACAACAGTTTTATAACATAAAGTAACAATATAACAAACACAAAAAAAAATAACATTGTTAAAAAAAAGAAACAACAGATTTTTAAAGGTGATGTTTAAATTGACGACCATTTGTTCTAATGCAAAATTGCCACATTTTTGTAATTGTTTGAATAGCGTTAAAAAGAACCATTGGTCTCATTCGCAGATTTCGAAAGGCTTAATGAATTGCCTCTCGAAGTTCTGCTGTGTTGTCATATTGTATTTCATATATTTCATTTTGCATATAGCCCCATAAAAAAATCCAAAGTTGAGAGATCTGGAGATCGTGGAGGCCATCTAACAGGTCCATTGATACCTATCCATCTTGGAGGTAAGTAAGTTAAATAACATTATATTGGGCTAATGGAAGATTTCCTTCTCAATTTTTCTACATTGGGACAAAGGTGTTGCTTCTATATATCCCAAAACATTCTCTTTGCCAGTTCTCTTTGTTGTATGTTTTAGGACGCGGGTGAAAAAACGCTTGCCTTCTTTCTGGATATTTATCAAACAAAAACTTAAAATAGCTTACTATAATAGCCATAATAGCTTACTTACCTTGGAAATATAATTCCAAGGCTTCTTCAGAATTTTCATTACTGTGTATAAAACGATGCATAAACCGAAAATATTTGATATTTACTTTTGTTTGTTGTCATAAAGAATAGTCATAGCCTACTATTAAATTATGCATTTAATTTCAGAGAATTGATTTCTATGGGAGGGAAAAGTTATATAAGACACAGTTTTCATATTTTCGACAAGTTATCTGATAGTTGAGATACGAGGGGTACATGAAAATGCAAGATTTTTAATTTAGCCCTGTATCTTAAAATCTAAAAGGGCTATGCAAATTTTATTAATGTAATCTTTAGTTTTACCAAAAAGTAGCACACTGTCGCAAAAGCGCAACTTTCTATTTATAAAAATAACGGAGTTCCCCCGCAAAAGAACCCAAAATGGGACACCCTATACGCTTTCCTTTAAATTTAATATCCAGTTTGTTTATGTTATTTTAATAAAATTTAAATATTACTTTTATATTATTTTGCCAAATATTAAGAACTGTTTGACACATTTTCATTTCTTAGGATTAAAATGATTTATTAGGCACTGCATTTTTACATTTCATTCTTCTTTTTTAAATTACTCCTAAGAGAATTATAAAAAATGGATGATCTCATATAAGTTTGCTTGGTTGTGTGAATATAATTCAAATCAACATCCCTCTAAACCCAGTGATTGAGTGGAATATAACCTTGCTTTGTGTAGTAGTGCTTTCAAACATTAGAAACCTCGTTACTTGAATTTTTGTATCTATATCTATATATTTTTTCAAACAAACCAAGATGTCTCCCGTTTCTTTTGACCGATTTTTGCAAACTTAGGCTCATATGAAAGAGCATAATTTGCACTACAAAACGCGTATTTGGTTTTGAATTTTTGACTTTTGCTGGCGTCGCTAGATGGCGTTAACTGAATTAGTAGCATATTTTTATATGTAATGGTATATTCATTTTTACATATTTTAAAAGAAGATAAATTTCTCTATAATTTAATGAAAATAATTTATGATCTACCTTTTTTTGAACCGTTGATATTGACCAAAATTTTATTTTATTAAAAAATGGCACGCCACTGCTTTTTATCAAAATAAAAATCATTTTCGTAAGCACTTATTAGTTCCTAACAAAAAGAACCTCTTGACTTTTTTTCGTTAGACGAACGGTTTGGATTGAAAAAATAAGATGTTTAACAATGAAAAATCTTAATAAAACTGTCCAACAACAACATCTTATTTTTTCAATCCAAAACCGTTTAACGAAAAAAAGTCAAGAGGTTCTTTTTGTTAGCAACTAATAAGTGATTACGAAAATGATTTTTATTTTGACAAAAAGCAGTGGCGTGCCATTTTTTAATAAAATAAAATAATATTTTGGTCAATATCAACGGTTCAAAAAAAGGTAGATGATAAATTATTTTCATTAAATTATAGAGAAATTTATCCCCTTTTAAAATATGTAAAAACGAATATACCATTACATTTGTTTTTTTTGAAAAAAACTAAAAAATATGCTACTAATTCAGTTAACGCCATCTAGCGACGCCAGCAAAAGTCAAAAATTCAAAATCAAATTAGCGTTTTGTAGTGCAAATTATGCTCTTTCATATGAGCCTAAGTTTGCTAAAATCGGTCAAAAGAAACGGGAGACATCTTGGTTTGTTTGAAAAAGCAATTGAACTTCCCCCACCGCTTTATTTTGATATATAGAACAAAACATTTTAGACAAAAAGTGTAGGGAAATGGTCACTAAATATGAAAATGATATCATCGATATATTTTCATTAGGCAAAATTCTATAAAAACCCCATTTTTCTACTTGGTGTTGGTTGTTACGCCTTCTAGCGGACGTTTGACAAACTCGAAAATAATTTTCAGCAATTTCTCTTGGCGACTTTTATTACGATTTTTTTTTTCACAAATCTATACGACCAATATCTTATGAGATATGGCCGCTCGCTACCCTTAACTGATCACCCTGTACAGTGAAACCTCTCGGACAGGAGCCGCGCCACAGAAACAGTCCGTTGTATAGAGGTGTCCGTTGTGAGAAGTATATATATATATATATATTAATTATATATATATATATATATAAAAATGTATATATATAAAATATTATACTACATACATATACAGTTTGATACAGTTATACTTTATAAGAAGATTCTATTTAAAAAAATTATCAAGCGTTGTTTGTCTTAAACTAGTTAATTTATTTTTAATAATTTGAGATTCCATTTTAGACGCAACTTCTGAGGTTTTTTCCCCTAAAACAGAATCTTCAGATAACATACAAACGTTTTCAATATCCCTTAACATTTTATGTGCTTCCTTAATGTTCTTAATATTGGAAGAAATAATTTCTTCATCATCACTGTTAGATCAGATCTGATCATTCTCACTATTTTGAAATTCACTGATGCACTCACGTACACTTATGTTAGGATTTTCCGTGAATAAACTTTCAATAACTTCTGAATATGAAGTTCAGTCGGAAGAGAATACATTCATGTTTCTACATAATTCCGATAATGGCACATCATCTTCACTATGGTAGTCAACGTTTTCCTCGAAAATTTCGTCGAATCCAGCTTTGCGGAAGCAGTTATTCATGGTCTTGGATTCGACTTTTTTCCATGTAGCAACAATCCAAATCAACGCACTTACAACATTTACGGCTTTCTTCAATTCTTCGGTAGATTCAGAATACTCCATGGATGACAAATATATTTACCAATTAACAACAATACCATCGACATAGTGCATAAACTCCTAATTTCCGACCTAAAAAACATTGACAACTATGCAAAAGATCACAACTTAAAACTAAATGCTTTAAATTCACAAATTCTTAACGCTAACAACAGTATCAGAAAAAATATTGAAAATAATCTAAATATACATTTAAATAACAGCATAATTCCAATTGTCGATCATGCAAAAAATTTAGACGTAACTTTTGACAGTGCAATTTCATTCGATTTACATGTAAAAATCAAAATAAAGGCAGCATATCTCCGTCTTAGGAAATTATATAAATTTAAAAAAGTACTTCCCTCCAAACAAAAATATTTTTTGTGTGAAACTCTGGTATTATCATTGTTTGACTACGGAGATGTTGCTTACGGGGATTCCTTATCATCTCGTACTAAACAAATGATACAGAAAGTTCAAAACTCATGTATGAGATTTTCCTACAATATTCCTTATAGGCACCATATTACCCCTTACTTAACTAATGAGAAGATATTAAACATGAACAATTGCAGGAAGTATCGTATGTATTCTTTTATTTATCGCGTAATTAAGACAGGCATGCCCAGTTATTTGTCAGCAAATTTTTCAACTTTTACACACACGCATAGTACTAGATACAATCAGCAGTTTGTAGTGCCGCAGCATAGAACTTCTGCCTTTCAGCGCTCTTTTATATTTGTCGTTACTCAAGTTATCGGAAGATGCAAAAAATCTTTGCCTTAGTAATGAACAACACTTACTATAGATTAGTGATCCAATATTCGATAGTAATTAAGTTCTATATTAACTATGTATATACTCAATGTACCGCCTAAATTGTTGTTGCTGTTGTGATTTATCATTCTTAGTAGTAATCTGCCCGATTGTCCCATCCAACAAGACTTATTAATTCTATCTCCCACACCCCATCGCACTACCTCGGCCAGCTTTCGCCTTCTTGTCAACCTCTCGTTTGTCTCACTCCATAAACACATTTAAAGAATAAATAATTTACCAATATTTTTCCTTGCACGCTTGCACAGTCATTTATTAATATACTAATTATTAATATTGTTCGTAAAGGTTTTTCTTTAGGGTAGCCTCACATTGTGCACCTTGCTTATGGGCGCAATGTAACCGGTTTTGTAATCGACAGGCTGTCCAATTTGTGGAATAGGTTAAACAATTTTTTTATACCAATACCATGTTATAAATTGGTGTATCTATTTTGTAAAGACTAAAAACTTTTTTTTTTTATTTGTTTTCTCCTGATATTTCAACTTGCTTTTGTCTAATGCAAATGATATATTTGTAAGCTGGGTGCAATTTTTCTTTATTTATCTTTTTCTTTTAATATAAATTTTATACTTAATTTAAGCGATTTTGGGTAGCTGCCTTTATTTCATCTTTTAGTCTTTATTTGTTATTTTTTGTTATTATTATTACTATTGATTTTTTCAACATTTGATTGTATTTTGAATGTGCAATGGTTCATTGATTGTGGACGGGCTTAAGGTAGGACACTTAAACATACGTTCTGTTTTTGCAGGGTTTTATGATTTCAAGAATATAGTTGAACATCATAATTTTGATCTTGTATTTTTGTGTGAAACATGGCTGTCCCTTCAGGACGACTCTGCTCACGTTAATATTCCCGGTTACCAGTTATTTAGAAAGGATAGAGATGGAAGGGGAGGAGGAGTTGCATCCTATCTTAAAACTACCTTCACTGTTGAAGAGATAATATTAGATTTTCCCTTGACTTGCCAAATCGAATATCTCAATTTAAAAATTCGAATTAAAAACAAAAAAATAGCTTTTTCTGTGTTTTATCGACCTCCTAAAACTAACTTTAACAATTTTATAATAGATTTAGATAACATCTTTTCTTTTTTATACCCTACAGTAGACGATATAATTTGCTTAGGCGATTTTAACATTAACCTATTAAGTTTGGAAAATCCCTTAACTTCTTTTTTTGAAGATTATAACTGCCATCAAATTATAAATGAACCTACCAGGATAACTGCTAATTCAGTTTCTTTGCTTGATGCAATTTTTGTTAGTGACACGTCTTTGGTAAAAGAATCTGGTACAATAGCAACCGATAATATTTCGGATCACAAAATGGTTTATTGTAGCCTTGACTTATATAAAAAACCTGCAGAGCCTACTTTTATTCGATACAGATGTTACAAGATTTTAATTCTAATAATTTTTTACAAGATATGCGTAACTTACCGTGGGACAATATTTTATATGAGAACAATATTGACAACAAAATCAAGCTACTTAATGAATTTATACTAACACTATTTAATTTCCATGCTCCTATCAAAGAAGCGAGAATTACGAAATCTCGAGCACCTTGGCTTTTACACAAAGAACAATGATGATTGGCTAATCTATAAGCAAATGAGAAATTTTACACTATCCATGGTTAGAAGAGAAAAAAAATATATTTGAATACTTTGTGTTCTGAAAAAAACTCCCGTAAAACTTGGACGGCTTTAAAATTTTTTAATATAACCTCTAACAAGAATAGGTGTATACCCAAAAATATATCGAACCCGGTTGATTTAAATAATTTTTTTGGGGCGTTTTTACAAAATATTTCGAATTGTGATAATAAAATACGTTATTATAACCAAAACAGATATAATAATAATTTAAACTTTACTTTAAATTTGGCAGAAATATCAGATGTTCATAAATATTAAACAATATCAAGACTAACGCCACAGGAATTAATGAAATATCACCTTTAATGTTAAAATATTGTAGTCCGTTTATTGACAAATTTATTACACATATAATTAACTGTTCTATAGAATCAAATTACTTTCCGGATCCGTGGAAAATATCAATAGGAAAACCTAAAGTTGGCAGTCCCAAAAATTTTAATGACCTGAGAATAATAAGTATTTTACCTGCCCTCTCTAAAATTTATGAGAAAGTGTTATATAACCAAGTTTATGAGTTTTGTGTAATAAATAAAATAATTCCTGATAGCCAGTGTGGTTTTAGGAAAAAATTTAGTACTTCTGTAGCCTTAACAAACGTGATTGATGATGTTGTCCGCGCCAGTGATAAAAGACTTAACAGTGTTTTGATATTATTAAACTTTTCTAAGGCGTTTGATACTATCAATCACAAACTTCTTGTTTCCAAGCTAAAATATTATGGTTTCCAGGAGGATTCGTACTTAGTTCTTGCCTCTTATCTTTCTAATCGTCGCGTCCCCAGAAGATATTTTCGGATAATAAGTATTCAAAAGAAATTAACATTAAATCTGGTGTACCTCAAGGCTCAATTCTAGGCCCATTACTATTTTTGATTTATACTTCCGATATTCTAAAATCTTTAAATTACTGTAAGGTTCAAGCATATGCGGATGATACACAGGTTTATTATTCTTTTGATTATGATGATTTTTTTGAGTCGGAGACCCGGATTAATGAAGATTTAAAAACATTAACAAAACTTGCTGATGAACATAACCTAACACTTAACCCTTCAAAATCATATCTTCTATTATGTGGTAGCAAAAATAAAGTAGAATATCTTAAAAATAATATTAATATTACCATTAACAACATAAAACTCTCAGTGCTCGATAGTGCAAGAAACTTAGGCGTTATTATTGACAGTGATCTAAGATTTCGAAATCATTTGAAAAAATTAATTCAAAAGTCATACCTAACCTTGAAAATCCTATATAATAATAGATATGTTTTAAGTATTAATTTAAAAAAAATGCTTTGTGAGTCGCTAGTTCTCTCAAATTTTAATTATTGTGATTTTGTGTATGGATATTGTTTGGACATGAATGGTAAGTCCCGAATTCAAAGGGTTCAAAACGCTTGTGTTAGATTCATTTTTGGGCTTAGAAAGTTTGATCATATATCTGGATATTACTCAGATTTGAACTGGCTAAGAATGGATTCGCGCAGGCTTCTTCATTTTAGTACTTTTTTAATTAAAATTTTGAATGAACCTGATGCCCCTTCATCTTTACGTGACCGTCTTATTTTCCGGAGTAATGCTCATTCAGTTAATATTCGTCATAGTTATAGATTAACAATGTCTCAACACCAAACTGCCATTTTCCAGAGATCATTTTCTTTTCAAGCGGTTATTTTCTATAATTCATTACCTATTGATTTAATCAACTTGAATCCTAATATGTTTAAGAGTAAATATAAAAAGCATCTACTAGCAACGCAAGGTAATTGAAACATATTTTTTATATGTTGTTCAGTATGTGAGTGTCCATCGGTCCGTCCCTTGTTCCATTGTTTCATTGTCTATGTTTAAATAAAATCAAAATGTACCCGTAAGTTTGATAAATATTTTTATTTTTTATATATTTACAGTTTTATACAGTTAGCTGTCATTAAAATTATTAATTAATTATTTATTAATTTTTTCTAAATATATCATTCGTTTTAGCATGGTTCAGTAGAGTAGCTCTTTAAAGCTAGACTGCGCCATGTAGAAACGAAATAATTTGAATTAGAATAATGAACTATTTATATCCATATGTTAATTTCCACCTTCTGTAATATAAAGGCATTATTTATTTATTTTATTTATTTATTTGACAAATAAATGTTTTTTGAATTTGAATTTGAAAAGTCACTTGATTAAAAACTTTCTAATATATATATATATATATATATATATATATATATATATATATATATATCTAAAAATAAAAGTATATCTCGGTTTTGCCTTTGCATTTTTTGCTCAAATTTCATCAACCAATCCGACATTATATCCCTTATCATCCATGCTTTCTTGTTATAGTACCATTCAAGTGGCAATTTTTTCACGCTTGATCCTTTAAAACAACGGTTTTTTTTTTATTTTTTCCAATCAGTGCATTTTCTTTTTCTCTTGGTGCGTAATTTTTGATAATAGCACATAATTTCGTCCGCCAATCAGTTACCTGAATCAAGTCTACAGCCGTTGCTTCGCTACAGATGGATTTGAGAATGATATTATGACGTTAATAGAACTTCGTACTATTGTACCGGACATTGGAATGTTTTGGAGTGTACTTTGCAAAACCAGTCGAAGACAATTTGGTCTTTGGCAGCTTCCTCAGTTTTCGCAAATTTCTTTTCCTCTTTCATGTTCCCGGTCTCGGCGAATCGCTTGTTAAGATCGCTCGTGTTCCTCAAAATATCACTAATTTGAGATTTTCCTACACAGAATTTTTTGGCTAATATTATAACACTAAGTTTGTTTTTTTCCGCTTACTGGATTATTTCAACTTTTTCTTGAAGACTCAAAAACTTTCTTTTGTTTTGAAGACATATTGATCGCACCAGAGTAACATCAAAACTAAGATATTCTATTGATGAAGACTACATTTTATAAAAATAAGATGATCTAGTTATTATGCAATTCACCGCAATTTACCTACAAGCCAGACAGCATAAGCCATCCTATTGATAAACTAGTGCTACTAACAATAGGTAAGCGCCGCGCCGCTTATTAGCGTAGATCTAAATATTGCCCATAATGTGCAGTAAAAATACCCGCATTAAATGTGGGTTTTTCAAAATTTATCTGAACATCTGTCCGTGCTAAGGAGGTAAATTTTACTGTTTTTATTAAAAATGTTCCAAATTTTACTGTCCGTGTGTCAAGAGGGTTTAATACACAGGAATACATATACGGTCGGTGACTTCAAAATTGTCCGTTCAGCAGTGGTGTCCATTGTATCCGTTACGGGAGGTTTCACTGTAGTAAGCAAAAAAAAAATTACAGAAAATAATCAAACACTTTCTTCATCACTCTTTAGTTCAAACATCGAAAACATGATTAAAAATCATTGTTAAGATTGCATCATTTACAAAGAAATCCACTAAATATATTAAATTCTCGGTAATAGCCAACCATCAAAACGATGAAACATTATTCTTCCTTAGAAAACTGGAAAACTTTATAACATCAGTTTAGGTCATTCACACAAAATTACCTAAAGCCGTAAAATTCTTGGTATGCAACACTAAAACTAAAATTAAGTATACGTATCTACTTAAAGCAGTGGCGGCTCGTGAGTATATTGAAGGGTGAGGCTACATGAGGTTAATTTTGTTTAAATGTGAATAAATTTCCACGTCACCCATGAGATATTATTTTTTAATGGAGGTCATCGCCAATAGCCCTACTAAACCATTAAAAACTAAAAAAATAAACTCTAAAAAAAGTAAATAAAAAGTAAACAAAACAAGTAAAATATGTACACCTATCACTAAAATATAGCGGTGATTGCGATAATAAAAACATAATTTAGTTTATTAAAACTTAAAATAAATAGTTGTAAGAAATAAGATAAAAAAACTACTTTTTGTACATTAAATCTATACGTCTGTCTTTTAAGGTTGCAAATTTATCTATAATTTGGTCGTAAAAGTTTTGGTCTTCACTAAGTTCTGACAGTAATTCCTGCTCTATTGACATCATTGCTAAACCCGAAAGCCGTTCTTGTGTCATTGTGTTTCTTAGGTAGGTTTTGATCCGTTTAAGACATGAAAAATTTCGTTCGGCCGATACACTTGTTGCGGGAATAGTTAAAACTAAATTAAAAAGCTTATATGCTTCCGCAAAAATTGCTTTAAAATCTTTAAATAACAAAGCTAGACTTTTTTCGACATCTAAATTTGAAAATTGTTCACCCCTATACAATACAGAAAGCTCATTCTTTAATCTATCTCTGTCAAAAATGTTTGGATAATTTTTTAATAAATTATTTAATAAGTCGTCTGGAAAGCATTTAACATATTCCGAATATTTTGTGCAATCGACTAAAGCAAAGAAATTTAAATTATTTTAATTTTCAAACCGCGTCCCTAATTGAAGAATTATACAATCTATTATTTCCAAATATAATATTTTATATTTAGTAAAAATATCAAAGTCGCTAGAACATTGCCCTCGACGTGTGTTAGTTGGCAGAATAGTGGCTTTTTTAGCAATATTGAAAAGTTCTTTGAAATTGTCCTCGTTTCTAAATTCAATAATTCGTTGCTTGGCAAGGTTTATTTGCGAAATGCAGTAATTTATATCTAAATGCTTTAACTGTAATATTTGAAACAGTACATCAGTGCAACTAAAAATTTGTTTATAAATATGCGTTAAAAGGCAAAATTCGAAATCATTAAAATGCTTTAGAAATCCTTTTGCACCATTAATAGATTCTGTTCCAGAACTTAAGTCATTAATAATAGTTTCAAATACTATAATTAAATTGTCCCATTCATTAGCCACTAAGTTTAAAATTTTAGACCGTGTATACCATCGCGTTTCTACAGCTCGCGGAATTCTTTTACCTACTATCTGATTAAGCACAAAAGACCGTTTTGGTGATTGGTGGAAATAATTTGGGTGGCAAAAAATATACGACTTTGGGTAATCAGTTTTGTTCCCTGTTGTAAAACTAGATTTAATCTGTGGGCGCAACAATGAGTAAACATAGCTAAAGGAGCAATAGATCTAACTTTTGTTTGAAGCCCATTTATTTCACCTGCCATAACACTAGCCCCACCGTAACACTGCGCGACCAATTTATTTTTAAAGTCATAAGGCTCTAAGCTGTTTTGTATTAAATGAAAAAGGCTCTCTGCTGTTCTATTATCGCTAACGTCAAAAAATCCTAAAAATCTTTCTTTTAAAGATCCGTTGGTCACATACCTAACTGTTATCGAACACTGTGATTTTTCTGTTATATCAGTACTATCATCCGCAATTACGCCAAAAAAACAACAATCGGTGTCATTGATTTCTTTTTTTATATATTCTTGAATATAGTCATGTATGCAACCAATTAGTTCATTTTGTATAGTCTTAGATTGTCCCGTAAAAATATTACTAAATTTAGCACAATGTTCAGTAAGTTCGGCATTTCTTTTTATTAAGCATGCAAATATTTCCTTAAAATTGCCACGGTTAAAAGAATCTGTTGTTTCATTATGACCTCGAAATGCCAAGTCCTGTTTACCCAAAGTAATAGTAACATCAATTAAATAATTTAATAATAAACGGTTTTTTCGAACATTTTCATTATAAACAATTTTATTAAGACTTGCATTTTCTTGTAGTGCATCCGCAATAGTCGCCCTATTTTGCTCCAGTCTTGTAAGTGCTACCGAATTTTTAATATGCTCTCTTGAACTTTCATGCGATTTTACTGCTCGTGAAAAATTTTTTAAATCCGAATATCCGCCCCCTTATTTTTGACGCAACCTAATAAAATACAAGGCCAACAATATAATATAAATACTTCCGCATAGCCACCTATAAGTTTCGTACCAAGATATTTGAAAAGTTCTTGAATATTTTTTACCTTGCCTCTTATCGTTAAATATTGCTAAAATTTTCGGCGTCGGACGGCTACCTAATATCTGTTTCTTTTCAGTTTCGCTTCTTCTTAAAAAAGGCGTTTCAATTAATGAAGCAATAATGTCGTGAATAGGATTCATTTCAAAACCAAAAAGCAAATACAAAAAATGGAACGGTCCAACTTACCAAATCAAAACAAAACAAAAACTTACTCACGCGTATTTATTCACCTTAAAAGACAGAACGCCCTCAATCAGCGATTATCGCAATATATTTCCTATTTCTTTCTCAGCCGCATGCACCACGTAAAAAGAAGCCGTTGGAATATTTCGCTAGTCATGTGATTTAAATAACCAATAAAAGCATATCCAAGCTACAGATTTATCGCCTCAAGAATGCAATAGAAAACGCGTGCATCGGCAATCGCCATCACGCTCTGTCGTAATCAGGTGACTCGCCGGCATCGGCACCGGCCGTTGATAAATAGGTCAGAAGTCGAAACTTTCCAAGCTAAAATTATTTCGCCTCATTCGAGAGCACTTTCTTTAGGAATGGGTTTGCACGGATTGCACGGTCGGTTTTTTGATGTGGTCAGAATTTATTTTCTAAAATATTTATTATGGGATTATATTTTTTTTTTTTTTTTTAATGTTATTATGTTGTAAAACTGTTAAAAAGTATTATTTCTAATTGGTAATAGATAAAAAGTTATATAAAAAAATTCTCTTTTCCTTTATTTTGGGGGTGAGGCGCGGCCTCAGAGGCCTACCCTGACGAGCCGCCACTGGGTAAGCGCCGCGCCGCTTATTAGCGTAGATCTAAATATTGCCCATAATGTGCAGTAAAAATACCCGCATTAAATGTGGGTTTTTCAAAATTTATCTCAACATCTGTCCATTCTAAAAAGGTAAATTTTACTGTTTTTATTAAAAATGTTCCAAATTTTACTATCCGTGTGTCAAGAGGGTTTAATACACAGGAATACATATACGGTCGGTGACTTCAAAATTGTCCGTTCAGCAGTGGTGTCCATTGTGTCCGTTACGGGAGGTTTCACTGTAGTAAGCAAAAAAAAAATTACAGAAAATTATCAAATACCTTCTTCATCACTCTTTAGTTCAAACATCGAAAACATGATTAAAAATCATTGTTAAGATTGCATCATTTACAAAGAAATCCACTAAATATATTAAATTCTCGGTAATAGTCAACCATCAAAACGATGAAACATTATTTTTCCTTAGAAAACTGGAAAACTTTATAACATCAGTTTAGGTCATTCACACAAAATTACCTAAAGCCGTAAAATTCTTGGTATGCAACACTAAAACTAAAATCAAGTATACGTATCTACTTAAAGCCTTTGGCAGTAAAAAAAGAACGTCTAAAACTGATTTAAAATAGTGAATAATAAAAGAGGACCGTTGTAAAGTTTATGCCCGAATTTTATTAGCTCTGTATAATGAAAGAGATAAAAAAGGGATTTAACGATAAGTTAGGAAAAGTGTAAACTGTTAATTCCCTTCCTAAAATGGTAAATTGTGTCCGTTTACACATTCAGCAGACGCATAGTTGTAATATTATAATATAGGGGGCTTAAGTCGGGAGATCTTGGAGGTTATTCACCACTAGAATTGTGAAGTTTAGTCCTCTGTGACCTTAGGTGTCTAGTCCGACACACTTATTTTCGATCCTATTTTACTATTATCATAACCTTGAGAGCTATTTTTGATTAACAAACGTCCGCTGGTTCGATACATCCGGTTGCGGATGTACATTTATCTGTAAAAATCTCATTTAAAAAAATTTAGCATTTAAAAGTTAGGAATACTGGACCTCAGCAAAAATATTTCTCTAATATAAATTACATTAAAAGTTATAAGAAACTGAGAATATTTTAAATTAGTTCAGAAGTTATAGGAAAAAAACTATTTTTTTAAGAGCTATTACAATATTTTTTCAAAATAAGTTACTCCCCTAAGAGTTGCATCAAATTTTGCAAACCGTATTTAAAAGATTTAAGCAGTTTAAAAGTTAAGGAAATAAATCAGTTTTTTTGTGCAAACCTGACCTCGTAATTACAGCCCCTGTATAAATTCCAGGACCCTTCTTAAACTATCCGTGTTATGTATCTTTTTTTGTATCAGTTTTCCGACCAAACGCCTACTTTTTTATTTGAAAAAAAAAAACAGTTTTTCTCAAAAATGTCTATCTGTTTAACGCGTAAATGCACAAACATAAATCGAAGCGATTAAAAATATCACAGAAATATTTGCTTTAAACAAACCAAAACCCAACCGTGACATTTATCACAACTGACATGTCAAATATCTCTGTTAGTTATTATCATCCTAGGCCAGTGGTCGCCAACATTTCTGGCAGCTCACAACATATCTTGTTAAAAACATAGATGCGCCCATAAATGTTGAAAAAAAATCGCAATATGAAAAGAAGCAACGGCAACAATGCATTGAATGCTCTGGACAGCTGCTAAAATTGACCAGAGCGCCAGCATCGCGTCAATGTTTCAGAACACATGAACGAAATAGATTAGATAGATAGATAGATAGATAGATATATATTTCGTGTCATTACAATAGGAAATGTTTACATTCGTCAGTGAGTAAAAGTACAATATAAAAATACTAAAAGGAAAAACAACATGTAGTTTTTTCTTATGTATATAGATATTGACACATTGTATTTTAAAATATAATAAAACAATTACACAATAACTACCTAAAAGTAAAGCACATTAAAATTATACATAAATATAAACGTTACTGAGAACTTACACTTTAAAACTTAATACAGAAGGATTAATACATTTACTTTTAAAACATGAGGCTAAAATCACAACATAGAAATTCCTGAATGCTATAAAAAACATGTTTTTTCAAAAAAACTCTAAGTGTTTTATGGAATTTTGGTGGAGGTAGAACTCTGATCCTCAATGGGATCTTGTTAAACAATTTGATAGCCAAATGTTCGGGTCTGCTCTGACACTTACCCAGTCTGCAATAAGCAGGACGGAGATCGTTTCTCCCACGCGTTGGATATTCGTGTATATCTTTTTGGGCTTTAAAGTTATTTATATTCGCCCTGACATAAGAAACGCTCTGTAAAATGAAAACTGATGGAAAAGTAAGAATACCAAGTTGGAGAAAGGCATCCCTACAGTCCTCCTTAAATTCCAACCCCGCTAATACTCTAACTGCTCTCCTTTGAATCCCGAATACTCTGTCTGCCAATACACCATACGACATACGAGAATGGAAAAGGGCATAGTAAGCACACAAGAGCACACAACAAGAAACACTGTTTTTTAAGTTTCGTAGCAAAAATACATAACTTCTCAGTCCCTTACAGACGCTTTCCACATGGACATCCCATTTTAATTTAGGATCAAGGTGGACTCCCAGAAATTTAACCGAACCCACATTTTCCCTACCTTGCAGATCCCTCAAGGTAAAAAACATTTTTTGGGTTTTCCCAGTGTTCAACAAGAGCTCATTACTAGCAAACCAAGCTTTTGCTCTCAATTCTGCCTCCCTCGCCCTATTACATATATCTACTAGGCACCCCTCAGTGAAAGCGAGGTATCATCAGCAAAGAGAGTGTACCGCATATCAGCCTCGCTAAGGGGAAAATCATTGATGTAAATCAAGAATAACACTGGCCCCAATATAGATCCTTGGGGGACGCCTACGTCAATTACTCTCTCCTCTGAGGACACACCGCTCACCCTGACAATTTGTCGTCTGTTCCCTAAATATGATTTTAGCATTTCAATGCTATTTGGGTTAAAATTATAGTACAATAATTTTTTTAAGAGGATACTATGAGAGACGCAATCGAAAGCCTTACTTAAGTCAAAGAATTGAACGAGATTATATTCTAGATCTTCAAAGGAGTCTATAATTTTGGAGAGCAAATCTAGTATAGCTAAGACAGTGCTTCTGTTTTCCCGAAAACCGAATTGACTATTGCAAAAAAGTTTGTTGTTTTCAAAGTGTCTTTTCAATTTGATAGCCGTACATTTTTCTATAATCTTTGATAAAATTGGGAGAAGTGAGATGGGTCGATAATTTGAAACATTATCTTCTTCTCCCCCTTTATAAATTGGTATTACGATAGCTCTCTTCAGCACTGCAGGAAATATGTTATTTTTAAAGCACAAGTTTATTAATTTTGTCAGAAGTTTCACAATTAAGTGTTTTATTGATTTAATTATTTTAGTTGAAAAGCCATAAATATCAGCACTATTTTTATTTTTAAGAGAAGTAATAATGTCCCTAACCTTGTTGAAGGAGACCTCGGTAAAAGAAAATTCAATAGCAGGAAAGTTCAAACACTCTAGGTGTTCTAGTGGATTTAGGTCATTTTTTTGAATTTGTTTTTTTAGATCGTGAGCAATATTGCTGAAAAAATTATTAAAAACTTCAGGATCTATATTTACATTCTTATTAGGGTTTTTGTTCTTACCTCTATTAGTATTAATGATATCCCACATACATCTAGTTGGGTTTGTTGCTGTTCGAATCATATTATCATTAGTTACCCTTTTTTGATGTAAGATTTCTTCCTTGTACATATTTTTAAATGATTTGAGTTCCTCCTGATTGCCCAGTGTGTTGTGCTGCTGACACACTTCCCTCAAAAAGTGAAGTCTGTCCCTCATCTGGCGCAGTGGTTCGGTAAACCACTCCACCATACCCGGTCTGTCACGCCTAACTTGCAGGGTGGGCTCCGGGAAAGACTGTTGGTATGCTCCCTCCAAAAGTTCCATAAAGAAAGTAAATTTTTGATCAGGGTTTAAACAATTGTTATCTATAAAATCCAAATTAAAATTTTGAACTATATTAAAAAATATGTTTAGGCCATTTTGTGTAATTGGTCGAAATATTTGTTGCTTTGAACGCGATAAATGACGGGCATACAACGCGTTCAATTTAAAACTAACACGCCTTAGATGTGTTAATACACAGAGTGAGCAATAAAAAAGATAATGGAAAGCAGTGGTAAAAAAGTAAAAGGTAAAAATGTATGTTTGTTATGTAATGCCTCTGTTTCGGTTGCTAAAAAGGGAAATATTGAGAGCCATCATAAAAGTGTACATCTGAATTTTGAAAAATATTTCCCGTTACATGCCGCCAGCAGAAAAGAAAAATTGAAACAATTAAAGAACCAGTTAATTGGACAAAAGTCAATTGATAAAACAGGCGTTTTTAGAAGCTGCAGATTCCTTATTTTCCAACTTTAAAAATAAAGACGAGATAGTTTCAGCAATAAAATCTATTGTAACTTTCTGCTAATACAGTGATGAGACGAGTGGAAGTAATGAGCCAGGATATTTTTTCACAGTTAAAAACTAACTTAGATAACTACGAAAGCGTAGAAGGGCCACAATTTTTTTATTTTTATTTTTGTAACAAATTCCGACTTCTATCTCGGAATTCCGACTTCTATCTCGGAATTCCGACTTCTATCTCGGAATTCCGACTTCTATCTCGGAATTCCGACTTGTAACTCGGAATTCCGACTTGCATTTCGGAATTCCGACTTCTAACTCGGAATTCTGACTTCTATCTTGGAATTCCGACTTTTAACTCGGAATTCCAACTTCTATCTCAAAATTCTTACTTGTAACTCGGAATTCCGACTTCTATTTCGGAATTCCGACTTCTAACTCGGAATTTTGACTTATAGTAGTGTTTTCACATAAAAGTTCCAACTTTTATTTGGAATGTCCGACTGCACATTTAATAATTATTCTTGTGATAAAGACATTTATGACTTGTGTAAAATATTAATTGCTGAAAATGTCTAGAAATAGTATCTAGTGTGATGAAATCTAACCCCTGAAGGTGTAGAAGACAAATAAATTTTAATAAATGAGGAAAAAATAAATAAATTATTAAATTCTATCCCTTGTAGCGACACTATGGACGGCAATGCAAGCCAAACTATTTATAGGATGCTTTTACCAACATATCTATAATTAATATCAAGTATAAATAAGAAGTGCAGCGAATCTCTAAAGAGTAGATAACTTAAATAGATTTTATTAAATAATAAAAAAAGTATATTTTACCCTAAGATTGTAGTGCAAGCCAAAATATTTATAGGGGGCTGTTACCCCGATGTCTGGAAATAATATATATTATGAATTAATGTAGCAGCAGGTTTCAAAAAGGGTAGAAAATTCAAATTAAATTTAGTAAAATAGGAAAAATTCAATTAATTTAATTACCAATGTGTCTAGAAATAACAACTCTATGAATAAAAGTGACAGGATTAGAAAACTGAAACAAATTTTATTGAATGAGAAAAGTCATATTTCCATATTATGTCCCAGGTCCCGAACAAAACTAGGTAGTCAAAATATTAATTGAAAGTTGTTGTCAATAGGTCTAATAATAATATATAGTATGCATAAAAGTGGCAGTGAGGTCCTTAAGGGTAGAAGACCTCGGCTTACCGAGTCATTCCAATATATTAATGATGTATCTATAATAAACTTTTACGACAAGTAGAAGAAGATTCAAAACGGGTAATGAACCTTAATAAATAAAAAACGTAAATGACTGGGAATATTAGTCAAAGAGTCTATAATCAGTAATATAGTCTACTGTATTAGATATTTTGTCAGCAAACCACGTATATCAAGGTACCCATTTTGATATTTTGGACAAATTAAAAGAAATACCTATTCCTTTTGTTGGGTGTGATCAACAAGAAAAAAATTTACAACTACGATCATTGAGTTGTACCTTGTCAGTAGAATGCGCTTTAGTTGTAAAGAGGTTTACCGAATAGATAAAGCTAAAAGAAAGAAAATAAGGTGCTTGAAGAAACAATCAAAATTATAATTAACTTTTCACTGTGTTCCTGTATCTATTTTGATAGATTAATGTCCTTCTAGAAATAAGAACTACAACAGAAACTTGATTTATGAGGATGTGATTTGCTAACAATTTTTTTTTGCTGAAATCATGTTACAGATTTTTGTTTTCAAACTTCATAAAATATCAATGTCTTCATTTGTGGAGGAATTCTAATAAATTATAGTTTAAAAAACTGAAAAACACGCTGTAATAGTAAACTGAACTAAAAAAAATCTCTGGATGAGAATAAAGTGATTACCAAGAAAATTAATGTCATTGTGAAAACAGCGTGGGTCTGATATCAGTTATAAATATTTTATCGGTATAATTTCTGAAAGTAAAGTCTGTATGAATATATGGTGTAAAGGCACCCTACGCTTTTTTACAAAAGTAATTTTTCCTACCTCCTTTTTATATGGTAGCCATTTCCCAGGGTCCCTCTCCGAGATGAAATTTTTTTATCCTGATGATCCTGTTCAGGATAATGGGACAAATTATCAAATCATTGCATAGTCATCGATTGTAATCTGGCGTTATATTTTAGTTTTAAAACAAGTGGAATAATATTTTAGTTAACAGGTATCAGGGAAATTTGGTTTTTCTGACTTTGTTTTAGTTATTATATTTTGTATTATCCATAGAATGTAACTGATTAGTTATGTTCCTGTCCTTACTTGAAAAAGTCAACCTAAAATCTTTTATACTTTGTTGAAATTTAATCTGAATGAATAAAAACACAATTAAAAAATAAAGATTAATGAATAATCGTTTAACGAAATATTAGTTACTTTAATAGAGGATGCATAAACCTTTCATAGGTGCTAGTTATTTACTCAAAACAAATATATTTCTTTTCTTGTAAAATAAAAACAATAATAATTATATTTAAATTTTATGTATAATAGTAAATAGTTGGTAAATTGGGAAACGAAAAGAACAATACTCATGAGTAAATGACGATAAGCCTTGATGAAGAGCGAGGAGACATATGCCCCCACACTACAGTGCATATATTAAAATCTGAAAAAAAAAAAATATATATATATATATATATATATATATATATATATATATATCTGAAAATGCGTGCATCCCCTCCATGCTATTGCATCTTTTTAACATAATATGGATCAGATGTTCCTACTAAATGGTGTTTTATTATTTCTACTATCTATGAAAAAGATAAAGCGAAGTACAAAATTTTATTTTTCGTGTCAACCATATTCAAGCCATCGGAACCGATCCAGTCATTATTTTTTAATTTGGACTTTATGCACAGTTAATAAATTTCTTGTAGTTTTACTTAGCTTCATCCTGATCCCTATAATTAAAACATTAATTTCATTTAGAATGATCGCTTCATTTGACGTTAAAAGAGTATAAAAAAGTGATTGCGCTTATAAGCAGTCGTGTATTAATTACAACGCAGATAGAAATTCCGAGTTAGAAGTCGGAATTCCGAGTTAGAAGTCGGAATTCCGAGTTAGAAGTCGGAATTCCGAGATAGAAGTCGGAATTCCGAGTTAAAAGTCGGAATTCCGAGTTAGAAGTCGGAATTCCGAGATAGAAGTCGGAATTCCGAGATAGAAGTCGGAATTCCGAGATAGAAGTCGGAATTCCGAGTTAGAAGTAGGAATTCCTAGTTAGAAGTCGGAATTTCGAATTACAAGTCAGAATTCCGAGATAGAAGTCGGAATTCCCAGATAGAAGTCGGAATTCCGAGTTAGAAGTCGGAATTTCGAATTACAAGTCAGAATTCCGAGATAGAAGTCAGAATTCCGAGATAGAAGTCGGAATTCCGAGATAGAAGTCGGAATTCCGAGTTAGAAGTCGGAATTCCGAGTTAGAAGTCGGAATTTCGAATCACAAGTCAGAATTCCGAGATCGAAGTCAGAATTCCGAGATAGAAGTCGGAATTCCGAGATAGAAGTCGGAATTCCGAGTTAGAAGTCGGAATTCCGAGTTAGAAGTCGGAATTCCGAGTTACAAGTCAAAATTCCGAGATAGAAGTAGGAATTCCTAGTTAGAAGTCGGAATTTCGAATTACAAGTCAGAATTCCGAGATAGAAGTCAGAATTCCGAGATAGAAGTCGGAATTCCGAATTAGAAGTCGGAATTTCGAATTACAAGTCAGAATTCCGAGATAGAAGTCGGAATTCCGAGATAAAAGTCGGAATTCCGAGATAGAAGTCGGAATTCCTAGTTAGAAGTCGGAATTCCGAGTTAGAAGTCGGAATTCCGAGATAGAAGTCGGAATTCCCAGATAGAAGTCGGAATTCCGAGTTAGAAGTCGGAATTCCGAGATAGAAGTCGGAATTCCGAGATAGAAGTCGGAATTTCGAATTACAAGTCAGAATTCCGAGATAGAAGTCGGAATTCCGAGATAGAAGTCGGAATTCCGACTTAGAAGTCGGAATTTGTTACAAAAATAAAAATAAAAAAATTGTGGTCCTTCTACGCTTTCGTAGATAACTGTGTTTATTTCTCTCTTCAACTAGATGAATCAACAGATGTGGTTAACACCTCCCAGATGGCCGTGTTCGTCAGGATGGTTTTAGTGATTTTATGATTAAAGAAGATCTTTTGAAGTTTATTCCACTAAAAGGATATACCACTGGACAGGAATTGTTTTCTTATTTAAACAATTTTATATCTTTTGAGAAAATTCCAATTACAAAATTGGTAGGATTGACAACTGATGGGGCTCCAGCCATTTGGTCGTAAAGATGAACGCTTTCCAGAAATTATATGGTACCATTGTATTATTCGTCAGACCGCATTATGTGGAAATGTTTTAAAACTAAACAACCTCATGAAATTGGTAGTTAAAATGTGTAAACAAGATTAGAACTTAGATATATTAGTTTCCTTGTAATGCAGGATAATGTTAAAAAATGTACCCATTCTTGGGAACTTTGTTGCAAACTTCACCTCGTTGGTACACCCCCTATATATAATCCAGAACCCTTTGTAGATAACCCATTTTGTGTAGCTTCTTAAGCACTTTACGATGCTGAAACTATATTTCTAACCAGATGACTACTTTTTATAAAAAAAAAAAAAAGTGAATAAAAAAATTAATTGTGACTTTTCTGAAAAATTTCAGTTTTTCTTAAAAATTAGGTCTTTGTTCTTCTAGATATTTCCTATGAAAAACGTCTCTTGGAAACTTAACCTTAAATTCGTCTTTTGTATATAAATGCATTTTGAAATTAGTTTTTTTTAAATTAATATCCACATAGATTTATTTTATGAAATAAATCAGTAAACTGATTAAACCCGACATATCTGACGATGGAGGAAAATTGTTACGGGACAAAAAGTGAAAAGTTACAACGTTTTCGACTATTCCTGTAGTGTAATTGGAAACAAAAATCAGATGAACGAACCCGAACGTGAAACAGGAACGAACGCTTTGTAACGCAGACAATGTTGTTTAATCAAGATGGAAGACAATGATCCACGTGACCTGGTGCAACAATGCCCAAAAAGAGGGATGTCTAACAAAAGGTACGTAGAACGAGACAAAAATTAAATACGGGGGATGAATGATTAAAAATTAGAGCTTGAAAATAGGGAGCCTCGATAGGTTGGGCAGGGTGGAAACTGACCGAGATGTGTGTTTCATTCGGAGTTATTTGTGCTTAAAAAATTGCCTAGTGAAAAAGTATCGTCATTTTAATGTTTCATAGTTATTCCCGTAATCTCTGAGATTGATTTTACGATTATAAGGTAAATGTACCTTTCACCGACTACTTAAGCTTTTTCCTCAGGAAAAGGTTAATATTAAGGTTTGTAAGTAAAAACTTAATTTTCTAATATTTTTAGTTTGAAGTTTAAAATGTTTTTAAAAAATAGAAGGTAAGAAATAATGGAAAAAATGATCTTTTTATTGAAAAAAAAAATTTATTTTTTTTTATCTGAAACTTCTGATATGTACACTTTACCGATCGTTCCTGTGCGATGTTATTATTTCCGACCATTTTGACTCCTTTTACCGACTGCCATTTTTTTATGCAGAATATCACTAACACTTACCTTGATTTTTTAGTTGGTTTTATTTAGTTTTTGTAGTTTGTGTTAGTATATTACAATATATTATAATAAATTACTTTATAAAAAAAAACATAACAAAAATAACTTCGGTTGTTCTTTTTTTCCATTTTTTACTTTTGGCGCATCTATCTTTTTCTGGTATTCTATATATTCTTCCGATGTAAAAACCATTTGACACTAAAGTTGTCAAATGGGCTTAGAGGGAAGTCCTGAATTGTATTGGAAGGTACAAGAGCTTCTGGAGTTTTTAAATTGCTTTTTTCAATAGTGTTTCATATAGATATTTCTTCAAGGGCATTAGTTGGCCCTTTAATGCTTTTGCCCTTCATGGTTGACTTATAGGCATTAAGAGTTTTATTGCCAATGAACTTTGCATCTAAAAATAAAAGATAATAAATAAATGAAAATGTTGTACATTGGTGATCGCTAACAGTATTGCCTTTAACAGATAATCCGGTTCTCTAACGGGTTCGATACACAGAATTCAAATTTTTCCATGATTTTGTGCCGTAGATGCCGTTAGATCTGGGTCATCGATTAACTTTTCGTTTTCCATATCCATCCACAAATTTTCGGGGATAATACCACGAGTGCTTAAAAATTTCCGATAATTTTTCACGAATGCGTGTTTTCTTATAAAAAATTTGTAGAGAAAACACGAATGAGTGGAAAATTATCAGGATAATTTTTAAGCACGAATGGTATTTAGGAGGAATATTCTACGAATCAAATACAGGGAAACTAAGCTTTATTAACTGAATATTAAATACATACCTATTTCAAGTTCAGAAATTTGAATTTTGTAACAAATTGAACACAAATTGAATAATATACTAATAAAATTATTTGTCTAAATATTAAAAAGTACTTAATATAAATCTAAATATTCAATTTTAATTATTGATTGTATAATAAAAGGTACAGTTCTGCTAATTATTAACCACATTGTTATTTTGCGACGACGTAGAAGATGCCGTCAGACCACTACTTGTACTTGTGCTGGGTGATGCTGCTACAGGGGCTGGATGCAAGTGCTGTTGAGGTGGTTCTTTTCCAGGTTTCCTCACTTTTTCAATATTTTTTTTGTGGTGATCTGGATCCATTTGCAAATAACTTGATAGGGATTTCGCATTCGAATGACCTGTAATTTTTATCAAGTTTTGCTCCGACACTCCGCTTTTGGCCAGCTTGGACACGGCAGTAGCTCTGAGGGAATAGTTGGTAAATTTTTTTGTGGTATTGAGGCCTGATTTCGGTGCTTATTTTTTTGTCCAAGTTGAAATCTCATTTTCTCCTACTGGGCTGTTTTTGAACCATTTTCCGGAACTTTTCCAATGGGGGTTTGGCGTCAAAAATAGTCGAGTGTTGGAGATACTTTTCCGTTTATCTTGTAATTCTTTATAAATTCTTACTGGGCAAAAGCTGGGACTTCCCTCGTTTCCCACCAACCACTTCGAATCGGCGAGTTTTCGGCCACCACCTTGATATTTTTTAGAAAAAACAGGGTTGTATTGAATTCTACCTGTTTTTCCTCCGAAGTTGTCAGTTTCTTCTTTGAAAAAAAGTTGTTTCGGCTCTTGCACCTTCTCCTCCTCTCCAGGCTAATTCATAGGACAACAGAAAAAAAAAACACTTCTTTTGTAAACCCTCTGGAGCTGATTCATCACAAGCTTCGATTAGATTTTTTAATTCATTGTATGTTAAAAAAACGGCCGATTCTCTGCGTTTGCCTTCAATACCTTGCAAATGTCTCCTTTTGGCATTTTTTGCGTCTCGGGCCGATTTGAATTCGATCTGCTCGAAGGGATTTATTTTAATTTTGTATTCATTGAAATACCTTTCCATCAATAATTTCGCCGTCACATTCCAAATAATTTTTACCGTGCTTTCTTTATATTCCTCCCCGTTCATTTTTCGCATATTGTAAGCCCAGCTTTTCAAAATCATTGCTAGTTGGGATACTGGAGTATCTTGGTCAAACGTATAGTTTTTTTCATCGCAGAATGACATAAACTGTCTCCAGATGCTCTTCTTGGATTTAACGGTGTTTCTTGGTTCGCTTCCAATTATATTTTCATCAATTTCCTTTTCTTTGACTAGCCCAAAGCGATTATTCATATTGAAAACTTTTCAAAAATGTTTGAAAGATACTTAAAAAAAATCAGTTTCTAGGAACTCTAGCGTCTCTCAAAAGCAGGTTTCATATTGTCAAGATTTCATTTTTTGGTTAAGTATGTAACCACACCTAACCAGGTAAGTGGAAACACCATGTTTCCTAGACGACGTGGTATTTCCGCTATAATTTTCCGAAAACACCACCAGTCTTACGGGAAATTTTGTACATGAGTGGAATATTCGGAATAATTCAAGCCTAGTTCTAACGAATAAAGAAAAATATTGGTTAGCGTAGTGTCGTGCACAATCAGTTGAATTCGGTTTTGGCATATTGTTTGTTGCTACTGGAAGAAGTAGTTTAGCACTATGCTTCGTAATTAACGTATTTTTCGGTGGGTTGTCGCAAACTCCTACAATTTTCGCGGCGGGAAGTTCAAATATTAGAAGTATGAATTTGAATGTTTAAATTGGCAACGCCGGACTCTTTTAAAGGGAAAAATATGTGATGGTCGGTAATAAGTACTAGGTCGGTGATAGGTACACTTACCTTAAGAAATAATTTTTTAAATCCGTTGTTACAACAAAACATTTATTTATATTTATGATTTTTTTACAGAGGAGCAGTTACATGTAATTTCCTAAGACTAAGAATTTAATAAAATTTTGACTTTAAAATTCGATTTGTACAACATTCGAACTTTAGTGTAAGAATTTAACAAAGAATTCTATTAATTTAAATTCAAAATTTAATAAACTTTAAAATTTAAGTTTAAGTAAGTAAGTTAAATTAGCTTTAAACCGGAGTTTAAGAAATTTTTAAGAAATTTCCACTTTGGATTTATGGAATAAAATTTAAACTTTAAATTAAAAATGTATCAATGTTTATTAATAAACACTCTTCTTGTTAATGTTTATTAACGGAGTCTTTCGATTAAAAAATTCTGTAAATGGTCGTCCTCGTGGCAACATTACGCTCGCAGTAATATTGGAGAATCTGATACATTTTTGAAATTTAGCACGTTTTTACAGTGGGACCCTGGATCGGTAGCAAACGGATTTTGGTATCATTATTGATTTTGAATTGATTGAATCAAAAAAAAAGTTTCTTTTTACGGTCCTCGGAACTTAATGAAAATGGGATTGAAAAATGTTTTTTTTTAATTTTTAAAACCTTTTTTTTGGATCAAAATACAACTAACCGCATTACACCACAACTTGTTACGTTCTGGACGCGCGTTCCGCTAAGTTAGCATCATCAGCAGATGATATAAACTATATAATATAAAAACCAGTTTATATCATCTGCTGATGATGCTAACTTGGTTAGCGAAACGCGCGTCCAGAACGTAACAAGTTGTGGTGTATTGTGTTTAGAACTCTTGTATTTTGATCTATTTTCCACCACAGGTTGCAGTGTTAGGACTCTTTTTTTTTTTGGTCAAAACCAAGATCAACAAACATAAAAAAGATTCTAAAACAGCAGAGATACGGGTAAAAAATTCTAATATAGGTCTTTCTTTTTAAGAAACTCTAAGCAAATTACGATTATCGCCTCGTCTTTACAAAAATTCAATTTTTAATTTTTTTTTTGTGATTTTCTTGATGCCTTTCGTTAAAATTATTTTTATTGAAAACTTCCATAAGACAAGAATAATGAGCTGGCAAAAAAGTATAAGTCGTTCCAACGAGGACTGAACAGAGGCTAATTTTTGAGCTATCATGTACTTTTTAAAAAATCCAAAATAACAATTCGTTGTATGTTTTTTCTGTATGTCAAAAATTGTACCAAAACCTTGACGGCTATTTTTGATTAACAAACGTCCGCTAGTCCGATACATTCGGTTACGAATAATATATGCTGTACATTTATCTGTAAAATTCTCATTTAAAAAAAATTAAGCTATTTAAAAGTTAGAAATACTAGACGTTTTTTTTGGCCAGCTGAAAAATATTTCTCTAACATGAATTACGACATTAAAAGTTACAAGAAACTGTTATCCTGTACCTGAAAATTTTAAGCAGTTTAGAAGTTATGAAGAAAATAATTTTTTTTGACATTTAAATTTTTTTTAATTAGGTATCTCAATAAAACGTACCTACAAACGGTTCTAAACACAATAAATAATCATCATATTGTTAAATTACAACGCTGTTATCAAATATATGTGAAATATAATAAGATATTACTGTGTGGTCTTTTAAATAATAGAATTTTGGGTCCAATATTGTATACATCACTAAACTGACGAAGATATCAAAACTAAATTGAACATTTTTTAGATGTATTGCCCTTAGAAGAGCATCGCAACCTAATTTGGCAGGTTTAGAGTTCTTAAAACAACGCCATAATGAATGGAACCATTTCTTGGCCACCCAATAGTCCTGACCTCTCTCTGTCAGATACATATCTTTAAGATCATCTAAACAACGTGGCATACCAACAAAGAAACCAAAATATTGCAGAAGTCAGGGAAAAAATGGTTAATGAAATAAATCGCCTCAGCCAAGATTGTAACAGCAAGTTTAAAAATATTGTTTACAGAACAACGCGGGTCATATCGAACATTTAAATTATTAGTAGTTTTGTTTATAAGTTTATTGTTTTTATTATTAAGATTTCTGAATTTAAAATACTTAAAATAGGTTTTTTGTCCTTAAAATTGTATATACGAATATATTTCTTTAAAAATTTGCTAAATACTTCTTGCTTCTCCTGCATCTTATATGCAAAATATAATAAAAACAACAGTTGCAATATACAATCTTGTTAATACAATGGACATTAAAAAATGGCACTTTTCCAAAAACCACATAAGTCCCTATTCAGTCCTCCTTAGAACGCCACGTACAATCAAATCGTAATACCTTAATTCCAAAACTGAAGAAATGATAATATCTTTAAGCAAGGATCTTCATAAAATCGTAGAACGGAGAGCAAAAGTCCTTGCCAAGTTTAATGTCACACACACTAAATATCCTCTATCTCACAGGTTATCTCCCAACACCCAAGCGATTTAAATAAATAATCAAATCCAAAAACCGTTTTGCGTCTGAAGTCAAAACTTTGTTAAATTCCCAGTTTAGGTCCGAATTTTCAAAAATATAAGGTGGTAAAACTCTTTTACTTATCAAACTAAAGAATATTCATATTCATAACCATAACAAAATATCAAACTTGTAGCTCATCACTGGTAGACTCTCCATCAAGACGTCAAAGCGTTCAAAAAGAAGAGAACAGAAGCTCCCCCATCTCTCCCCTGCGTATGCCGGACTTGCCTCTTCCCACTCCTCCTCCAATGGCAAACATAATGATGACATCGCGAATCGGATACAGGAGAATTTTGGGCAGCAGAAGTACCGAATTTCGGTCTCCCCTTTTGAATGAGAGAAGCCGGAGTATGGATTTTGGAAGCAGGACGCCAAGCTTATACGGTAAAAACGAACAGTTGGGGTTCCGCGTGCCATCTCACCCTGTGGCAGACACTAGGAGGTATGATGTTAGGGATCTACCGACTGCCTCTGATATTAAATACAAAAATGTAGAGCCCAGGAGTGGTTTGAGTAGGGACCATGTGAATAGAAGTCAAACTTTTGATGTTAAACCACAGATTCTAAGGGAAAATCGAGCCAATACTGTGGAATTTATGTCGCCCATAGTAGCCAGGGCTTATTTGTATCACAGAGAGGGTCCGGGGTGCAATTATGGCGGACAAACTACGAAGAATGTTCACCAAGGTAATTTAACATTTTTATAATACTTCTCTGGGTTTTTCCTAAGAACGTGTAAAAGTTCACTAGATTTTTTTATGACAAATCACAAGTACTGTTGCATTTTTAACAGTTTCACAGTGGAGAGGTCCATAATAATGTTTAAAACTCTATAAAAAGTATGTCAGATGCGTTTATGTTACACCTGTCAACTGTTTGGCAAGCTGTTTTTTATTTCATGGTACTATGCAGGGTGGTCAGTAATGAATACGCCAAAAAAAGCAATTTTAGATTAAACTCGTCAAAATAATGATATTGTGCCAAGTAAGCCTTAGTAAAATGTCGTTCATTAATAAGATACAGGGTAACAAACATGGATAAAACTCCAAGCCTCGGTCTCAGTAAATTATAATTTTACATTTTACAATAAACATGACACGTGTTTTGCCCTTTCGAGCATCATCAGACCTACAAACAACAGAGAGCACCTTAGTAAATAATCACACTCACAAATCCTAAAACAATAACTTACAAATAGAATAAAACACCCTAAAGCACAACAAAACAAACAACTACTTATACATATTTGATTGACACTAAAATGAGATTAAGTTTCACGTGAACATACAAAATAAAATATTAAAAAAGTATTAAAAAAATTCATGTTTCTAGCTGGGATCAGCTCAATCAAATGAATGCATTTAAAGACATGAACCAAAAAACAAAATGTAGGAAAGTAAAATTGGTATTTTGAAATAATTTAACAAAAGACTGGCAGTTGAAATCAGTTAGACTTCAAATCTTATCAAATATTAACCTTTTTGCATCTCGTTACACGTTTATATGAAAGTGGATAAAAGATCCGATACAAAATCTGTACCAAATAAACAGAGGATTTAAACTAATAACAGTGGGGGAAAAAGATAAGAAACTTTTCAGTGAATTTTTAAAACGCGCTTTTTTTTGGAAGCATCAAGTAAAATAAGTTGCCTTGTCAAAAAAATATTTGGCATTGCTTCACATTAAGTAAGATTTAATTAACCAAAACATTCTTTCAGCAACGCTGACCAACCAGTTAGGTCTGTCTCCCCTTCCGAGACACAGGAACTTTGAAAACCTCTCAGACCGCCTAGAGGATTTCAATGACTATCCTATATATCCCCACCTCTACAACTTAAAATCTCCGGAGTTATTACAAGGAAAAAGCAACATATCTGAAGAACACAGAAGTAAATATTTTTCGAGGGACTCGATGCTTTCCAACGAACTGGAAGAAGTTAGGACTCTGAACAACGAACTTCAGAGAAAATATATCGAAGAAACTGCTGAAGATAATATAAACACCATTCTAGAGGACCATACTATTGACACCAGTCCGGAATATTATAATGTTTTTATTAACGAGCATTATATAAGTGATATCGACGAAAACGAGGAAACCAAGGAATTCGTGTGTGGCTACAAGTCGCCTGAAAGAAGGTTAGTAGAAGTTTTTTTTACAATTGCATGACCTGAACTTTTTAAAATTCGGCTATATTCCATTGTTTTTACAGTTTACAGTAATTCCGGCCAGTCAACACTAACATAGGCGCAATCGTCACCGTTGGGTTGACGTGATTCATGTGTGTGTGTGTTTAGGATGTCCCACTGAAAACAAAACAAACTACTTTTAAGATATGTGTGGTAATATTTACTTTCAACAGGGAAATATCGTAGCACATATTTACAGGGTGTCCCAATAGTGCGTTCTCGGTTGATATCTTGATAAAGAATAGCGATATAAAAAAAGTTCAAATACAAAAGTTGTAGAACAATATGGGCTAAATAACCTAAAATTATTTCATTTATACAGGGTGTCTCAAAAATCTGTAGCGAAGCAAAGTTGGGTTTTTTCTTATGAGACACCTTGTATATTTTTGCATATTTACATTCTGCTCGTGATTCTCCATGTCTAAATCTGATAGTTTTTCTAATATCCGCCATTTTGTAAAAAATTATGAATTGCAGTGCCTTTTTTCAAACGATGTGGGCCGTTGGCTTTTTGATATAGGATTATAATTTTTGGCAGGAACATTAACAAAAGTATGGGTTGACTTTCAACGTGAACAAAATTTGTCGGCGTTGTACAGGGGGTCCTAGATAAGTAGGAGAAATTAAAAAAATTAAAAACATCATATCTTCATTTTTTTAAATGGAATATATAGTATTTTAATATTTTAGACTATTCGTGACCCAAAACTCCATCTTTCATTATAAATATGTCCTATACCTATTTGTCATAGTTTCCGAGATTTTGACCTTTGTGTATTTATTATTTGGTTTTCAATGGCAATCGTCTTAGAATTTGCTTTATTATCGAATTTATAGAATTTTCCGAGGAATCTAAAAATGTAATAATATACAGGGTGTTCCATTTAAAATTTAGACCACGCCCAGCATTTTTGACCGACCCTTTATAATAACAGTTACCGTAAAAATATATATTGTTGAAATTCGAAACACTTTTGTATTTAATTTTTTCAGCTAATCCTAATAGTTTAAGAAATAAATGGGGGGTGCCACTTAGTTGACTCACCCTGTATTGGGACTTCCTAAAGAACAAACCGGAAAAAAACTCTTGATATATACAGGGTGATTCATGAGGAAATGTCAATACTTCAGGTACATATTCAGGACCAAAAAATTAACATAAAAGTCTATATAAATAAGTGTCCGCAAGGCCTTAGTTCTCGAGATACAGGGTGTTAAAGTTTTTATTTAATTTTGCTATTTTTTAAATAAAATCTATGATAATGTAAATAATGGAGTGAAAATTGATATACGGGGGTTTTTTGGTATGACAAATTCGAATCTAATATTAGTATTGCTCTTACATGTAGGGGGCGCCACCTACATGTCTTTCTACTCCTTCGAACAATCACAACTTTTTGGTACAGTCTTGTATTACATTTTTGAGTAAAACAAATTATTCCCTTGCCATTTCTACGTCAAAAAGGTATACCTGTTAAAAGTGGATACGAGCAACCGTTTTCGAGATATTTGGATTTAAAACAATTTCGGCGCATGTAATTTTTTATCGCAAAATTTTAAATGTTTGTTGTTTTGTCCAAATTTAAACGCATCTTGGCACAAAAGCTTTGAAATGAAAGACTAACACAATTTTTTGAGGTGTGTATTCAGTGCCTCAGACATAAACTAAACAAAAGGTATTTAATTTTTATTAAAGTTATTATTATTAAGTTGTTTTTAATAAAATCTAGGTTACGTTTTATAATTTTCAAAAATTCCACCATTTGCTTCTAAGCACAGGTCAGCTCTATGGTGTATAGCTCGGGTTGCTCTGTGGATACATTCGGGCGCATTTCTTAGTGTTTGTGCTGCGTTTGTTATCCGACCAATAATGCTTCTTTTGTATTTACTTTAGTGGAATAATACTAGTGATTTGAACCATCCCCAAAGACAATAATCCAAAGGATTAAGGTCTGGCGATCTAGGTGGCCAATTAAACGGACCTCCCGATCAATCCATCGGTTTGGAAAGTTTTGGTTTAAAAAAATCTCTTACAAGTAAACTGTAGTGTGCAGGGGCTTCATCATGCTGCAAATACATGTTTTGTCTTACATTAAGGGGAACATCTTCTAATAGATTTCGCACGTGATTTTCAAGAAAGTTTAAATATTTTACTCCTGTAAGACTACCGTCGATTATAAATGGACTAATTAAATGATCATTTAACATTCCACACCACACATTAATGCTAAATTTATGTCGGAAATTATGTTCTACTGTAGCGTGAGGATTTTCATGGGACCACCGATGTTTATTATGAAGATTATTTATACTATCACGAGTGAACTGTGCTTCATCAGTGGACAAAACATACCTATACAACCTTCGATCTTCATTAATCCAGTTACAGAATTGCATTCTCAACTCAAAATCACCCTCCTGCAAATGTTGAACCCGTTGTAAATGAAATGGGTATAAACAATTAATGTGAAGATTTCTCCATGCAGACGATTATGTAATTTGATAAGTATCTGCAATCCGCCTAGTGCTTATGTTTGGATCATTTTCGACGGCATTGAGTATAGCCTCTTCTACTTCAACGTTGGGTCCCGATTCCCTTTCAGATACAATTTTCGCGCTTGGAAACATCCCAGATTCTCCAGCAGTAGTGAAAACTTGTTGAAAAACCTCTTCTCTCTGGCATCCTTCTATCTGAAAAAAGACGCTGGTCCTCCGCGATTGCTTGAATTGCAACCCCATTGCAGAAGCCATAGACGAATATCATATCTGCATATTCACGATGCGAGAATATCACAGGCATAATGACGTATTTAGATATAAAGTTTCTTAAATGATTATTGTCAGATAATAAAAGTTATGAACAGAAATTGACAGTGACAAAATTTCATCTTATTATTAACTGACATTACTATTGCTAAGTAACAGGAAAAACCATGAGAACACCAACCAGCAGTTGTTCTCTCAGGCAAGGCACATTTCTATTTTTTTACAATACATGCATACTTTATGTGAATTTGATAAAAAAAATCACATGCGCCGAAACTGTTTTAAATTCAAATATCTCGAAAACGGTTGCTCGTATCCACTTTTAACAGATATACCTTTTTATCGTAGAAATGGCAAGGGAATAATTTGTTTTGCTCAAAAATGTAATACAAAACTGTACCAAAAAGTTGTGATTGTTCGAAGAAGTAGAAAGACATGTAGGTGGCGCACCCTACAAGTAAGAACAATACTAATATTAGATTCGAATTTGTCATACCAAAAAACCCCCGTATATCAATTTTCATTCCATTATTTACATTATCATAGATTTTATTTAAAAAATAGGAAAATTAAATAAAAACTTTAACACCCTCTATCTCGAGAACTAAGGCCTTGCGGACACTTATTTATATAGAGTTTTATGTTTATTTTTTGGTCCTGAATATGTATCTGAAGTATTGACATTTCCTCATGAATCACCCTGTATATTAATAAAATTTTAACATGCTCATGTCTTTTAACGAGATTCTTTTTCCAGACACTCGGACCAATCAGAGAGAAGCTTGCAAAAAAGCGTTCCCGACAGAAGCATCTCCGGATACTACGGTTATGAATCTGCAACGCTCCCTACTCTTTACAAATCATCGAACAGCAGAAAGTGCTCAAAAAAATCCAAAAAGAATCCCGTGTCAGAATTCACTATATCCAGTGATCACATTGAGAAGCATTATTCTTTAAGTTCCAGAGGAAGTTGCGGCAGTAAACGAACTAACAATAGACGGTCCAGTGGTGAAAATTTAACATCTACAAACTCTAGGAGAACAGTCCAACCGCAAATTCCTTCCAAGAAAATTCTCAAAAATCGCTCCAGTGGTCCTATCCCTATACCCATCAATTCCACGCAAAACAGTTTTGAAAGTTCAGGACACAGCGCCGGGTTTTCGACTTCTAGTGCCACATTACCAACTTCGTCTGTTCACTCTCATCATAGCGGTAGTGCTTCTTCAATGAAGTCTAGTGATTATTACCCTTTTGTGCCCGTGGTGACCTCTAGCACTAAGAAGGTAGAATTTAGTGGTGATTCTACGGGAAAGGTGATAAAGAGTCCGCAAAGAACAGTCGTCAAGTTGGCTAAAATAAGGTGAGTTAAGAACCATGATTTCTTATTAACTGTTCTTACAATTGTGTTGCTTGGAAATAAAACTGAATCCGTGAATTTAAGATTTATCAAGCGGATGATTCAGTTCTGGTAGTTTCTCTATTTTTATTAGGTTGCTCTGTGCCGTAGTAAACAGGATTTTTTGCACGTACGATCCCTTATTTCTTCTAATTCTTCCTTTCGATTTCAAATTAATGCATTTTTATCTTAAAATTTTCTATGCATGAATGAATATTATGATAAAATAACCTTGCAAAATCCTAGTGAAAAGTTAAAGAACAAAGTGAGAAACTTGATTTTACATTCAAAGAAACTCTGGGAGAGAAAAACTGGGAGGTGAAAATCATGATAATCGCATACCATGTGTCAAAGCTTAATAAAGCAGCTCTAAAAATGGACGAGGTATTGAAAAAAACCCTAAAAAATTTTATGTTGAACAGAACTAGCCGTTACTTGATGGAAATTCATATTAACAAAGTAAACAAAAAACACTTGCGTAAAATTTCCCCTTAATTTATTTTACAAAAATAATGACAATTGTTTCGCCAACACTGTGGCTTCATCAGATGTTAGATGTAAACTAAAATAAAATAAGAGTGTACCACAAATTATAGATTTTAAATACTTAAATGCGTTTTTTTACAACTGCGGATCTTATAGAGTTCAAATGTTCTGGATTTAGCCTTAATAAACTAATAAAGGTTTAACAATGGGGAACCGTTCAGGTCCAATTGATCCCAGTGGCGGCTCGTGAGTATATTGAAGGGTGAGGCTACATGAGGTTAATTTTGTTTAAATGTGAACAAATTTCCATGTCACCCATGAGGTATTATTCTGCGACGCGTTGACCTTTTTTTTTAATGGAGGTCATCGCCAATAGCCCTACTAAACCATTAAAAACTAAAAAAATAAACTCTAAAAAAAGTAAATAAAAAGTAAACAGAACAAGTAAAATATGTACACCTATCACTAAAATATAGCGGTGATTGCGGTAATAAAAACATAATTTAGTTTATTAAAACTTAAAATAAATAGTTGTATGAAATAAGATAAAAAAACTACTTTTTGTACATTAAATCTATACGTCTGTCTTTTAAGGTTGCAAATTTATCTATAATTTGGTCGTAAAAGTTTTGGTCTTCACTAAGTTCTGACAGTAATTCCTGCTCTATTGACATCATTGCTAAACCCGAAAGCCGTTCTTGTGTCATTGTGTTTCTTAGGTAGGTTTTGATCCGTTTAAAACATGAAAAATTTCGTTCGGCCGATACACTTGTTGCGGGAATAGTTAAAACTAAATTAAAAAGCTTATATGCTTCCGCAAAAATTGCTTTAAAATCTTTAAATAACAAAGCTAGCCTTTTTTCGACATCTAAATTTGAAAATTGTTCATCCCTATACAATACAGAAAGCTCATGCTTTAATCTATCTCTGTCAAAAATGTTTGGATAATTGTTTAATAAATTATTTAATAAGTCGTCTGGAAAGCATTTAACATATTCCGAATATTTTGTGCAATCGACTAAAGCAAAGAAATATAAATTATTTAAATTTTCAAACCGCGTCCCTAATTGAAGAATTATACAATCTATTATTTCGAAATATAATATTTTATATTTAGTAAAAATATCAAAGTCGCTAGAACATTGCCCTCGACGTGTGTTAGTTGGCAGAATAGTGTTTTTTTTAGCAATATTGAAAAGTTCTTTGAAATGGTCCTCGTTTCTAAATTCAATAATTCGTTGCTTGGCAAGGTTTATTTGCGAAATGCAGTAATTTATATCTAAATGCTTTAACTGTAATATTTGAAACAGTACATCAGTGCAACTAAAAATTTGTTTATAAATATGCGTTAAAAGGCAAAATTCGAAATCATTAAAATGCTTTAGAAATCCTTTTGCACCATTAATAGATTCTGTTCCAGAACTTAAGTCATTAATAATAGTTTCAAATACTATGATTAAATTGTCCCATTCATTAGCCACTAAGTTTAAAATTTTAGACCGTGTATACCATCGCGTTTCTACAGCTCGCGGAATTCTTTTACCTACTATCTGATTAAGCACAAAAGACCGTTTTGATGATTGGTGGAAATAATTTGGTATTCCTAATAAAGTGGCAAAAAATATACGACTTTGGGTAATCAGTTTTGTTCCCTGTTGTAAAACTAGATTTAATCTGTGGGCGCAACAATGAGTAAACATAGCTAAAGGAGCAATAGATCTAACTTTTGTTTGAAGCCCATTTATTTCACCTGCCATAACACTAGCCCCATCGTAACACTGCGCGACCAATTTATTTTTAAAGTCATAAGGCTCTAAGCTGTTTTGTATTAAATGAAAAAGGCTCTCTGCTGTTCTATTATCGCTAAAGTCAAAAAAATCCTAAAAATCTTTCTTTTAAAGATCCGTTGGTCACATACCTAACTGTTATCGAACACTGTGATTTTTCTGTTATATCAGTACTATCATCCGCAATTACGCCAAAAAAACAACAATCGGTGTCATTGATTTCTTTTTTTATATATTCTTGAATATAGTCATGTATGCAACCAATTAGTTCATTTTGTATAGTCTTAGATTGTCCCGTAAAAATATTACTAAATTTAGCACAATGTTCAGTAAGTTCGGCATTTCTTTTTATTAAGCATGCAAATATTTCCTTAAAATTGCCACGGTTAAAAGAATCTGTTGTTTCATTATGACCTCGGAATGCCAAGTCCTGTTTACCCAAAGTAATAGTAACATCAATTAAATAATTTAATAATAAACGGTTTTTTCGAACATTTTCATTATAAACAATTTTATTAAGACTTGCATTTTCTTGTAGTGCATCCGCAATAGTCGCCCTATTTTGCTCCAGTCTTGTAAGTGCTACCGAATTTTTAATATGCTCTCTTGAACTTTCATGCGATTTTACTGCTCGTGAAAAATTTTTTAAATCCGAATATCCGCCCCCTGAACTCCAATTATTTTTGACGCAACCTAATAAAATACAAGGCCAACAATATAAGCTTTCTTTATAAATACTTCCGCATAGCCACCTATAAGTTTCGTACCAAGATATTTGAAAAGTTCTTGAATATTTTTTACCTTGCCTCTTATCGTTAAATATTGCTAAAATTTTCGGCGTCGGACGGCTACCTAATATCTGTTTCTTTTCAGTTTCGCTTCTTCTTAAAAAAGGCGTTTCAATTAACGAAGCAATAATGTCGTGAATAGGATTCATTTCAAAAGCAAAAAGCAAATACAAAAAATGGAACGGTCCAACTTACCAAATCAAAACAAAACAAAAACTTACTCACGCATATTTATTCACCTTAAAAGACAGAACGCCCTCAACCAGCGATTATCGCAATCTATTTCCTATTTCTTTCTCAGCCGCACGCACCACGTAAAAAGAAGCCGTTGGAATATTTCGCTAGTCATGTGATTTAAATAACCAATAAAAGCATATCCAAGCTACAGATTTATCGCCTCAAGAATGCAATAGAAAACGCGTGCATCGGCAATCGCCATCCCGCTCTGTCGTAATCAGGTGACTCGCCGGCATCGGCACCGGCCGTTGATAAATAGGTCAGAAGTCGAAACTTTCCAAGCTAAAATTATTTCGCCTCATTCGAGAGCACTTTCTTTAGGAATGGGTTTGCACGGATTGCACGGTCGGTTTTTTGATGTGGTCAGAATTTATTTTCTAAAATATTTATTATGGGATTATATTTTGTTTTTTTTTTAATGTTATTATGTTGTAAAACTGTTAAAAAGTATATTTCTAATTGGTAATAGATAAAAAGTTATATAAAAAAATTCTCTTTTCCTTTATTTTGGGGGTGAGGCGCGGCCTCAGAGGCCTACCCTGACGAGCCGCCACTGCCTTACTTATGTACACAGTTTCATTAAACTCAAAATAGTTTTAATCTAAACAAGTCGACAAGGCTTCTAAAATATCCTGTTTATATATTGGATTAACGTTATTTTTAGTAAGAAGTTCTTCAACTAATAATAAAACATCAGCCACGTCATCATGAACGTCAAAAGATATTAGTCTGGCGTTACTTGGAATTTTTAAATTATTGTTTTTACTTATTAATAGAGAGCTATTTTTTATACTGTACTTGGGTTTAAAATTTTAAACCCAAGTACAGTTTTAAAACCATACTTTTGATGAGAACTTCGAAATTTTACATGTAGAACGAAAAAGTAAAAAACTTAATTTACTAGAAAGTATGGAAATAAACAAACATAAAAATAACAACACGTTATTAAACGATCAATTGGATCTGAACGGTTCCCCATTGTTAAACCTTTATTAGTTTATTAAGGCTAAATCCAGAACATTTGAACTGTACAAGATCCGCAGTTGTAAAAAAACGCATTCAGGTATTTAAAATCTATAATTTGTGGTACACTCTTATTTTATTTTAGTTTACATCTATAACATCTGATGAAGCCACAGTGTTGGCGAAACAATTGTCATTATTTTTGTAAAATAAATTAAGTGGAAATTTTACGCATGTGTTTTTTGTTTACTTTGTTAAAAAATTTTAATTAGTTAACTACGCTACTAATATTCTCAATACCGAAAACGATTTTGAGTTACGGTTTTTCTTTGACCAATTCCTAGAGTATGCAGCTCGGTAAGGATAACCTCAGGTCTCCATCGCAACCGCCTTATACAGGGTGTTATATAAGACCCTGTAATATTTTGAAAAGTTTGTTCTATCAGAACTCTTACTGTGGAAGGTTTCCTTTTCTTTTTGTGCAACGAAAATAATCTAGAGCTAGGTATAAAAAAAATTTCCAGCGGTTTTGAAATTTTTTCTTTCTTTCCGACATACAGGGTGTTTTAGAAAAATTGATTTTTTTTTAAAATGGTCTGCTGAACAAAGCCCACTTAGGGCAATCAGGTTTAGTATGGTCGATGAGATTATGACCAGGGTTGGCATCCTACCCCTACCGATTCTAAATAATATTGAATTTCTGCTTTGCAAGGTAGTAGTACTTCCAGAATCCACTGTGTTATTGGGACATATTCTCAGTTAATTCAAAATTATGGGTAAATAGTTTAAGTAAGTCTCTATAAACAAAAATAGCATGTGAAACTGTATTTTATTGGGAAAAAGAGAATTATATCAAATTTCAAATGTAAAAAAACTCTTTTGGTAAAAATGTCCATTATTACTAAAACTGGCATTAGAAGCAACGTCGAATTCAAAATACAAACAAAACAAATCACTATTTAACGTCCACCTCTTAGTTTTTGGCGAACCCCGTATACAACAGTCATGTTGCAAAATTTAAGGGTGCCAAATTTGTTAATAATTTGGTAGATATACTCTTGATTACCACAAGTGGGCAGCAGATTATTTTAAACAATTAATTGTTCGATAAAACCCCGTATGTTGGAAACGAAAAAAAAAATTTCAAAATCGCTAGTTTTTTTTCGCACTTAGCTCTAGAATATTTTGGTTTTACAAAGAAAAATAAGGTTTATTTAGTTCAATCCAAGGCGTTCTGTGACCAAAGTCTATTTAGGAAAATTTCATAAATTGGAATTAAAATTATTTTTCGTTAAAAATAAGGTTATTTGGAAATAACTCAAATACGAAAAAAGATATCGACTAGCGGTTTTCACCAATTTATGCGTTTTTTTATGCTCTTTCTTCCTGGCTAAAAATATAGATACCATTGCAGTTGAAATCTTCGAGAAAATCATGAAAATCGGAGACTTGGTCATAAAGCGCCATCTACCAGCTAGCAATAGACTTAAACTGATAATTGTAATATTTTAGTGAAAACAATTACAGAAACCCTATAAGATGAGACCAAGTTCTTTGAAATCGGTTGATCCAAGAAAAACTTGTGACCTATTTTCTAATCAAACATTCGTACCTCCCCCCACCCCTTATTTGACTAGTTAGAAAAAAGCGGTTAATACAAAAAAGATTTATTATGATCAGTAATTTACAAGAATACTATTTTTACCAAATAATAACCAATTGTTTTTTATTTAAACCGTAATATTAACTTTGCGATCCCTGTTACGCCCTCTAGCGGTAGACTTAGAAAGTCGAAAAAATTTCCAGTTATTTTTTTTGCTGATTTATTGATAAAAAAATTTTCCCAAGATTCTAGGCTTAATACTTTTTGAGATATGGTCGAGAGCCATCCTTAATTCAAAATTTACACTAAGAATTTTTGCAGTTCTCAAGTCAGAATGTCTTAAACAATTAATAGCCTCTCTATACCTATAATTCATGTGTAACACAAAAGCTTTGATCAAAATATTCCTCTTAGTATAAAGAAAATCCATATTAATTGCCATCGCACATCCTATGTAAAGTATCTGAAACCCTTAATGATCACCGAGTTTAAATAATGCATATAAAACAAAAAATAAGCATAAAACTACTTCTAAGACACACCTTTAAATTTCTAAACCATACATGTATTTATTGTTTTGTAATATAACTATCTTCATTTTGTATAAAAAATTAGGCATGAAATACTGGCTATTTTTCTAATTTTCGGTATCTATATTCATTTTTACTAACCCTCAAAGGGATCTTTAAACATTTCTGAAAACATTTCGAGTTAAAAACATCGGGTTCCTGCCAGACTGTTTATTCTGACAAGTGTCAGTATTCTGAGTCTCTCAGTCGTGTAGGAAAAGATAGAATTTTAAATATATTTAATCGTTTTTATCCCAGAAAAGGTTTTACGAAAGGCCAAAGAATAGTCAACAGAATTTGTGCACGCTACAATTCAAAAATTTCTCAAATTTCACCCCTAACCTGATCATTTGCTGCAGGGGCAAACGTAAAACCATAGGAATAGATATGAAAACAAAATTGCAATTTTATTTCGAAATGGCTGGCCATGTATAAACCGGAGAGTTTTTTTGGCGATGTGATTTTTCAATCCCTCAGGGGAAATTTGGGGTCCCATAAACAATTTCCGTCTCTCGTTACTTTTCTCGAAAAAACAAATAGTGAAATAAGAGAGACTGTAATAGCTACTTACCTAACAAGTGCTCTGCCGTTCACGTCGGCGTCGTTCGTTATGCAGCCGATTGCGGAAAAAACATTCTGCCCAAGTGTTACGTATAGTAGTTTTTCTACCGACGCATAGAAAACTGTTTAAAAAAAAATTCTTTGTTGTAATTAACATGGTAGGTAACCGAAATTGGGTAAACTAAATTGGGAGCATTTTAATGGTTAGCATTTTTGGTGCCGGCAATAACTTTAAGACTTTTTCTTCTTAACTTGTCATATTGGTGCTGATTAACTGGCCCATTGTTGTCAGCAATACTATGAACATCATACGTGAAACTTGTAGGAGCAAGAGCGAAGGCGTAGGCGAATTTTGCTGTAGGACGTATAAATTTAGTTGGCGATGCGTTTTTTGTTCTCCATGGATTCGTCCACATATGATTCTACAACTTTGGTCGATTGCCATCCCCCGAGACGTTTCAAATTAGTAATATCCACTGTAGCGTCGGCCAACATAGTAGCCGCAGTCTCAAAAGAGCAGCCACGCCCAATGGCATCTTACCAAACATTTTAAGATTTTTTTCTTCAGTTATAACAAAGCTTCTACTCTAGTGAGTCTTGCTATCTGGTATTTTCTTTCATCAGAAACAAATCTTCTTGTTCGATTACGTTTTCACACAACAGGTGAGTTAATTCTTCATGCCTGCAGGCTCGAGCGATTCCAATTAGTGTTGCGACTTTGATTAGTAAATAAGTATCGTCAGGCGCAATGCTTAAAAAATTTTCAACATGTTCATAATTTAAAATTTTAGACTTTTTTGGTTTAAAACCTACCATTTTCTTTTTTAAATAACTAATCAGTTTAAAATGCCTGCTAATGTCAACGTTTCTCTTAATTTTTAGCATAGATTTTATCATTGAGTACTTGGACCACGTTGTAGAACGTTGAAAATTCTTTGAAATTTCTTGAAGGTAAACTAGAAGCACCTCTTCTTTACTAATGTTGTTGATTTTCTTGTTGGCACAGCCTTTGATGAACTTTTTGTATTCCTGAATGTATCTGATTTTGGATTTCTCTGGAAGCAAATCCAAACCTACTTCTTTTACTGCGTTTATAATATATTCTGGAACCCCGTCTTGCATGGCCAGATTGTCAAATGCACTTAAATTTATTGTAATAATGCAAAATTATGGAAAATACGCACATATAAAAGCAATTAATGACAAATATATATGTCGAAATGTCAGTTTGTTGATTTCTAACAATTGACTTTAAGCGTCCTTAGTAACCTGGAAACCTGCTAGCTATAGTCGAAAGCAGTGTTATCGTGCGGATCATACGATATTTTCATATGAAAAGGGAGAATAAACATGTAAATACCAGCAGTTGCAAAAATCTTTGAGCAATGTCACTTCAAAGTCAGATTGATAAGCCAGTGACAAAATGAGTAATAGAAAACAATTTTCGGGTTTTTTTGCATCCACAAGCGAAGAAAATGGTATTATATCTAATAAAATATTACGAAAATGAAATTCACCGGCCAATATTCAGGAGACAGTAGCAAAAGCCCTGGGCATCGGTATAAGGGCTGTGCAGAAAATTGTGCATGAAAAAAAGCATAATTTACTACCGAAGAAGATTAAGAAATGTACACGAAAAAAAGCCAAAGACCGAAGACTTAAGTGACAATGTAAAAATGGATGTTCGTAATGCAATTTACGATTTATACACATCAAAAACTAATATAACCCCTCAAGTTTTAAAAGAAGGTTTAAAAAATCGAGGCTTATTGGAAATTGGACTAAAATTGTTGTTAAAATTAATAAAAATGTTGGGTTTTCGATATAAAAAGGACCGTAATCGAAGATTTCTACGCGAGTTGCCACATATAGCAAGTCTGCGTATCCAGTTTTCAAAGAAATACACGGAAAATGTTAATTCATATTTAGAAAAGTGGTATTTTTAGACGAGACTTGGATATTTTCTAATGGAAGTGGTTCAAAATCTTGGCAGGACGAGCCTGTAAAAAGTGTCAAGAGAAAACAGGGATGTGGGACGGAAAAACGGTTCATCGTTTTGCATGCAGGTTCTTCAACAGGATTTCTCCCAGGTTTACTGTTGTCTTCAACATCCAAAAGTATGAACTACCATGATAATATGAACTGTGAACTGTTTGAAAAGTGGTTAAAAAAACAACTGATTCCAAATTTAGACGCTCTATCTTTAATCATTCTGGACAATGCATCTTAACATTCAAGAATCTTAAATAAACAATCTACTTCATACTGGAAGAAAGTGATATTTATGACTGGCTAATAAAACAAAAACAAAATCCTTTACCCAATATGCTGAAACTAGAACTTCTTTTAATGGCAAAATCTAATAAAAAACCGATAATATATGCCGTAGATGAAATATTACGTGAAAATGGACATGAGGTTTTACGACTGCCGCCATACCATTGCCAGTTTAAGGCAATAGAATTAATATGGGCTGGGGCAAGATCATATTACGAAAAACACGTGAACGATGGTCTTATATCAGATGAAGTGCAAATTGTTTGCAAGATTCATTAAATCATATTACGCCGGAGTAGTGGAAGAAATCTGTGGAACACACGGAGAAATTAATATGGGATTGGTGGAATCGAGAACGAGTTCTAGATGTCGAAATAGCACCAATGATCATTGCGCCACTTGAGGACGACTCAGAAGATGAGGACTTTTTAAGTGATGATGATATTTTTTTACTCTATAATATTAAAAAGTTTCTGAAGGATTATATTAATGTCTTTGACGTGTATAAAGCTTATATTGTATTATGAATATCCATTTTTGCATTGTAACTTAAGTCTTTTACCTTTGGATTTTTTGGTGTATCTTTCTTAATCTTCTTCGGAAGTAAATTATGTTTTTTTCTATGCACAAGTTTCTGTGCATTTCTTATACCGATTCTCAGAGTTTTGCCACTGGCTCCTGGATATTAGCCAGTGAATTTTAATTTAAAATTTTTTTTATTAGATTTGAGACCATTTTTTTGCTTACTTTTTTAGTACATTTGTAATTTTGTAGGCAATAAATAAATATTTATAGAATACTTGTTCCAATTTTAAAGCGTGTTTAAAATAAATAAATTTTTTCATTAATTATAAAACAAAATTTGATTTTTGTTATCACAATAAAAAAAAACAAGTTTTCTTTGCACAGGGGTGGCCCGCGTTTAGATAAATGACACTGTATAAGTGGTTAGACTTTTAGGTCAACCGGGCTCATAATTTTTGGTGATTGATCAAAAAATCTCACTTTCATTAAGTGGGTGTATAAACAGAACATATCCTGATTATTCCACTGATTCGAACCGCCTTCCGACTTTATTAAGGCGCTTGCCATTTTGTGTATTTTTGTTTTTGCCAACCAAAAAATTCTAACCAAATACATATTTAGCGAATTTTCTTATTTAGTCCCTCGGCATTTAATATATAAAATAATATTAAGTGGCTATCTTAATAATATTGCGTAATATAAAAAAAAAACTATTTTCTTTCTCCCTATATATTTGTAAATAGTCCATCGAGATTGGATTGGACCCGCACGATAAAATCCCATTCGACTATAAAATAACGAAATGCATTAAGCCTCCTACACACTCTGAAATATGCATCAAAGACGGTTAATTATTAAATTAATAAATAATAAATTAATTTTGAAGATTACGTGAGGAATTTTTTTTCCACACTAGTGTGGATATCGGTGCGGAAAATTGATTTTTCTGCATGTTTGTAGAAAAAAATCTTTATGGCGATTTTTGCAAGAAACACTTGATATTTTAAAAATTATAAACTATAAAAACTAACTTTGAATTTTAAAAGGGCGTAAATGAAAACAAATTAATTTAAATTATTATTTTTGACTTAAGCGACTTCATCCAGATGAGTACTTCACAGACAATAAATTTCTAATTCATAACATTCCTATCCCTGCTGGCTCGTGTAGCCTTTTATTCTGCTATGCAATAATAAGTGCACGTTGACGCGTTAACGCGATGACTAATTGAGGCAATTTATTTTGGCAGCAGAGGTGCGACAGAGGGCGCTACCCATTTAAAACTTTAATGGCGTCAGGTGTGGGGTTAAATTAAAACTTTATCCTCTGCTTGCTAATACAAATGGCTTGTCGCTGTCTGCGAGCCTTTTTAACAATTTAAATATCTGCTCAGAAAAAATTTCAATTTTAAAACTGAATATTAAATCAAAGCAAAAATCTTTAAAATACTTACGTTGTTGGTTAAGTTTGTAAACATAACTTAAATACATTTTATAATATACAGGATGTCCCATTTTGGGTACTTTTGCGGGGTCTCTCCGTTATTATTGATAGTGTGTTACTTTTTCGTACAACTAAAGATTGCGCTCTAAGCGGTTTACATATTACTCGCAATAAGCAACTAGAAAACGCAGATATGCGATGCGAACGCTCAGAGCCGACTGTTATTCATAACGCATCGCTCGGAACGTCTCAAGGTCATTGGGCGGCTTCCCGAAGGTTTATCTGTTTGTCTCTTTCTAACGACTAAGCGTACGCTTTATAAAATTATTTATCGATTTTATTCTTTATGATTTGACGAATACAGTTTTAGGTTGATTGACAGTAATTAGGCTGAGGATATATATGCATTTGCCTGCAAGCATATGCAAATTCATATTTTGGCAATTTTTGTATTTAAATACATATTTTACAGTTATTACAGGAAAAATACATGTATTCTAATTTTCCTGAATATATTTGCATTTCCCAAGACAAATTTGATGTCTTTCAAATTTAATCCATAATAATAAAATAATAAAAAATTTCTAGTTGCTGGCAGGCCAAGGATTTTACCCATCCTTTCCTAAAATTGTTATAAGTGCCCAATAAAACATCTGTGCTTAAAAACTATGAATTTACCACGGATTTACAATCATAAATACACACGTTTTAAGTTAATTCAGTTTAGTTTACACATTGCGGCGTCAACATTGTCCAATACGCCGAAAGAAAAGAGTTCATTAAGTGCGGTAATAAATCAATTCGTGAAAGATTTTCCTGATTTTACGACTGACGGTTTTGCAAATATTGTGAGGCTCCTGTTACTGCGAACAAGAAATTCCAAGTGACACAACACATAGGAACTACAAAGCATCAGATCCAGAAAAGTAAAAAGTGTGCTCAGAAACAAGTTTTAAGCACCACAGCATTTTCACCAGGACGGGACCCAAACATGAATCTACGTTTTATAAATTTTAAAATTTTTGTTAGAGCCTTAAAAAATTGAAACCTCGTTCTACTCACAGTCTTATATTCGAGTTTTAAAACTTCAAAAAAGTTACAATGTTGCCATGCTTTGCGTATCGTAATTTTTTTTTAAATTTAAATGCAACACCCTGTATATTACAATAAATTCGGATAGAGAATTGAAGTAAGATTTCAACGACCCATAATAATATGGGTCTCCGACTTATAGTTTTAGACTTATTGACGATCATCTTCAGCATGCAACTAATTTTTTTAAGACACATGGAGTGCCATGGAAATAGAGTTAGAAAGGACGCCAAGGTAAACGTCGCAAGAAATGTCAACATAATTTCCTGCTAGTGCTATTGATATCTTTTAACATTATAAAAATGTATTCAAATCAAGAAAATATTTCCTATTTGGAAAATAATGTATTTTAGGGCATACCAACGAAAATATCCCGAAAACCGAATCCCAGATAGAAGAATTTTTCAGAAAATTCTAGCGTTTTAAAATACGATAAAAGAATAACACCAAGATCTGTTTTAACCGAAGAAGAACAACTAAATATTTCCGCGATTTAGGCGTTGCTAAATCTACTATTAATTTTTCGCTTAAACTTAATAAGTACAGGCCATGGAAGTTTGCGAAATTACATCATTTAGAGCCAAATGACTCCGTTACTAGATTAGAATATAGCAATTTAATTATGGATCGTCAATTCTAGGAATCTATATTAAATAAAATATGTTGGACAGATGAAGCAACCTTTAGTACCTGTGGAGTTTTCAACAGAAAAAATAGCCATTTCTGGGCACAAAAGAACCCGAAAAAATTTTAAACTATACAACATCAAGGACGACGAAGCATTAACGTGTGGTGCGGAATCTACAGAGGTACAATTATAGGCCCCGTATTTATTGATCAGCATTTAACTGGCCCTAGATATTTACAGTTACTTAGAGACACAATTAAGCCCTTGCTAGACATACGAGGAAATACCAACGAAATAATATATCAAATGGACGGCTCCGCATAACACCTAGATGTAAAGAACTTTCTTTCCAACAATTTTATGGAATGGATAGGTCCAAATGGGGATATTCTGTGGCCTCCTAGAAGCCCAGACTTATCTCCATTGGACTATTTCTTATGGGGAACATTAAAGGATAAGGTTTACCAAAACCGCTGCGAAAATATTGAGGATTTAAGAAACAAAATTATTATGGAAGTTGCGTATTTAAATGAAAGTGGAGCAGTTCGAAAAGCGACCAATAAATTAGAAATGATTCTTACAACTTGCATTGCCGAAAACGGTGGACTCATTGGTCATTTAATAAAATAATTTTTTGTATAAGTTTTTTTGTAGAATTTTTTCCAAATAAATTTAGTTATTATATAAATAAAAACAATTAAGCAATCTAATATATAAAGCATAAAATCTGTAAATCTAATTAAAGCGTTTTCAAATTATAATTTGTTTTTATTAATATTATTTCTTTACCAACCAATAACGCTGTTTTTTATTTAGAAATACACAAAAATATGGAAAATTATAAAATAATTAACAAGTATCACATTTTTCGTTTATACCGGCTGAAATACAGGCGATACGCTTACAAAGTAGGTTTTGAATTACATAACTATCTAAAAAAAGCAAAATATACACGGTTTAGATTTTATTGAATAACTGAGTTTCTTGTTATTTTTTTGTTGTTTTTCCAATATCTTAAAAAAATTAGCCCCCGTATTCGCTAAAAAGGTTAGACCAGATCTAGTTACCATGACATTTAAAACTGTTAGTTCGCCAGTTGCGTTTTGTATATGACACTGTCGTTTGGTAATTGTGACTACAATAATTGATTTGCTCTATCGTTGCATTTGTCATTTTAAACCTATAACTGTTAAGTTAGACATGGTCTAAATTTAAACCTCTTTAGTGAATACGGTTCTAAGGGTTTTATAATTAACGACACTTTTATATTAAGATGATAATCAAGGGTAAATAAAGATTATCGGTACCTTAGTAATAACTCTTAATGCATACATTATAATACACCCACGAATTTTTTGAAATTAAACAAATTGAAAACTTTGTCTTAAAAAAATTAGTTGCATGCTGAAGATGATCGTCAATAAGTCTAAAACTATAAGTCGGAGACCCATATTATTATGGGTCGTTGAAATCTTACTTCAATTCCCTATCCGAATTTATTGTAATGTACAGGGTGTTGTATTTAAATTTTTAAAAAAAAATTACGATACGCGAAGCATGGCAACATTGCAACTTTTATGAAGTTTTAAAACTCGAGTATAAGACTGTGAGTAGAACAAGGTTTTAGTTTTTTAAGGCTTTAACAAAAATTTAAAAAATTATAAAAGTACTTTAGTTCTGTTAATTTGAAAATAGGTAGAAAACTGAAGAAAAATGTCAATAAATCCGAAACGTTGCACTATAGGCCCATACTGTTATATATTGGTGAACTCGTCTTTAAGCGCGTTATCATAATCTGCAATAATATATAGGGTGTCCCATTTAAAATAAGAAAGTGCATCTCAGCCCAGACCAAACGCAACACCCTGTATAAATAAGAATATAATAAAATAAAAACTCAAACGAAGCTAAGAAACTTTTGTATATGAACTTGCCTTCCATCTGTTATGGTTCTCGAGATAAGGGGATAGACATTCTTATTTTGGACACCCTGTACAAAAAAGAGACATTGAATCCAGATAATGAACAATTTTTAATAAACAGTGATTTGCATTTGTTTGGATATGTTCCAGTTGTATCTTGTGATGTTGAACGAGTATTTTCTGAGTATAAGGTACTATTGTCAGATAACAGAAGAAAATTTTATTTTGAAAATTTGTTACATCATATATAGTTATAAAATGTAACCGCAACTTGTTGAATAGCATAGACAATACATTTTAAACAGGGTTATTCTTTAGTTAGTTTGTTCAGTTGTTGAAGTGTAAATAATATAATATTTTAATTGCTATACTTTTGCTTTATAATAAATGCATTTTTAAGTGCATATATTCCCTTGTTTCGGAGCATATTTGCATGAATATTTTGAAATTTTTAGATGCATAATTATTCTAGGCCTAGTAATTAAATCTTTAATTTTTTGGGCGTTATTTGAAATCCCTGAATCTCCCGCGGGCCGGACTGGAGCTGGTGGAGGGCCGGGGATTGCCGATATATGACTTAGACCTTCAGTCTACGCGGTCTGCTTATAGATAAAAAAAAAAGTAAAAATGCATGAGAATAAGTTAAATTAAAAATAAAACTAAGAGCTTGTCTTAGTTTTATGGAAACGCATGGGCCATGACAACGTCCTGAATTATTTTTAAACAGAGAATTTCATTTCACAATTTCTATTTGATAAATATATAAAAATCAATAGAACTAATTTATGAATGTACAAAACCGCTTTCTAAATATGCGGCAGCTATTTGAACAAAATTTGAATACAATGTTCGCAGTTTGCACGAGTTGACAATTTGTAGGTTGGTGGTAAAGAGTTTAAAAATGCACAAGCCGAATACGAAATGAATGCTTGTTGCAACGTTGTTGGGCATTAAATATGAACGGCGACATATTAACATGTGTAAAATTTAATTTAGGTAAAAAATTAGTACTATTTGCAATTATTTACAAACCTCCTTCTTCGAACGTGGACAATTTTATTGAATGCCTAGAAGATATTATGAATTCTAACTGTACCTTTTTACGATTTTACACTCTTTGTCTGTGATTTTAACATAGATTTAATAAAGCAGTCTGCATCGAAAACCAAACTCTTTAAAGTTCTCGAAATGTACAATTTAGTTCAACACGTAGTGGATCCCACTCATATTAATATAACGAATAATACTTCTAGTCTTCTTGATGTTATAATAACAAATAATAATCTTCAAGTACAGGATTGTAGAATAGTTAATATATCTGAAGAGATATCGGACCATTGTTTAATTTATTCAGTGTTCAACCTGAAAATAAAACTAGAGAATAAAATCATTGAGTTTAGAGACTATAATAGTATTAATTACAATAAATTTGAGCAGGATGCCTTGCAGATCCCTTGGGAAGCTATTTATTATACACTAGTTATAAATGACAAATTGCAGCTTTTTAATGACAACATAAGTTTTCTAATAAATAAACATGCACCATTACAACGAAACAAAATTAAAGAAAGGCCTTATACGCCATGCCTGCTTAGCTCTATTAGATATGCTATTGGCTAAACTTCATTATATTGGTTTATCGGAAAATAAAACCCAATTTTTATAACCAAAATAAGCATGCTAATGCTGATTTAAATTTCTAAGATGAAAATTCTTTGATTAAAATAATTAATTCTTAAAGTTATGTTTACCTTATTGTAAAAATTCGCATATAAATATAATTAATACTTGTATATTAGAAAATTGTGTGGAAAAAACAATAATACTAGCGAAAACAAATAATGATGGTCCTGTCAAGCTCAAATCTCACTATTTACCTTTGATATTGGCTAAACTTCATTATCTTGGTTTATCGGAAAACTGCATTTCTAAGGTCTTATCTTGTTATCCCCTGTGTACTACTAAATGATGGTCCTGTCGATCTTGTGGCCGTTGCTGTTTTCTTTATATGTTGCTGATATGGGTAAGGGAGTTAATTTTTCGAAACTTCAACAATTTGCTGACGACTCTCAATTGTATGTCATTTAAACCTCAGAATTTTGAAAATTGTATGACTAATTTTAATCGGGATCTAGATTATCTAAACCATTTTGCGATAGATCATAATCTGAAGCTGAACGCAGCCAAATCGTGTGTAATTTTATTTGGAACTAATAAAAATCAAATAGCAGACATGTCAGGTAATCTAAATTTAAAAATTAACAACGCACCTGTGCCTGTTTTAAGTGAAACGAAAAATTTAGGTATCTATTTTGACTCCGGACTCTCATTCAAAACACATATTAAAAACAAACTTAAAGTTGCATAAATGCGTCTTAAAAACCTGAATAAACTTAAAACTTACTTGCCAGAAAAAACTAAATATTATTTATGTAATACACTTATTTTATCTCTGTTTGATTACGGGGACGTGGTTTATCATAGCTCGTTGGTTGGAAGAATTTCAAAATCTATTCAAAAGTTACAAAATACCTGTATGAGATTTTCTCATAATATTCCTTTTAGGAATCATATCACTCCATATTTAAATAATTTTTCAGTTTTAACGATGCCAAATCGATGCAAATTACATATATATATATACGTTTGTCTACAGAATTTTAAAATCAGGTCAACCCCCTTATTTAAGAAGACTTTTTAGCGTACAAGATAACCGCTATGTCGTTACGGGGAATGTTAACGATTTTATAATTTCTCAACACTAAACGTCTACGTTTCAGAAATCATTCAGTTTTATAGCCATACAAATGTGGAATTCTCTTCCAAATCGCGTAAAGGAATATAACATTCAACCGTTCACCCAATACATCAGGAACAAACTTTTAGTAACAAAGTTTTACTTAAAATCGTGATTCTCTGGGAAACTCCTTATATATAATTAATCAATTTCTGTGTTTTTGGTGCGCACATTTGAATGTAAGCCAAATGTCTGCATGCACTGCACTGATGCTTTCCATGTTTTTTATAAACTATTTATGTCTAGCTTCTTCCGACCCATGCACATGAATGTCTCCTGGGGTGTCTCCTTATCCTTTGCCTAGCCACGCCATTTATTTGAATAATCTTTTTTTTATAAGTTTTTATAATTTACTATACAGGGTGGCCCATCGAAAACGTACCGCAAGGCATAACGGCCAGGGTAATTTTTTTTTCAAAAAATCCAAAAACACGTCAATTTTGTTTGTGAGGGGGACTATTTTTGCCCTTAAAATGATCGCAAAATTTTCAACCCTCTAAGCGGGGGTGTCATCCCCCAAACTTTTTCAAATGGGAAGAGGGGTCAAGTGGTACCGCAATGAAAAGGGCTTTCTATTCTCTATACATTCCCGCTTTGGTTTTGAAAATCGGTCAAGTCAATTAGAAAATATGAAGGATTGAAATTTAAAATGTTTATTTACAAATTATCAGAGTAAATGATAAGGATAAATTCCTTCGACCAATTCGCTATTTTTGTCCTGTTATTTTAGATGTTTACTGCTGATTTTAGTGATTTGACATGCCACAACGATCAGGTACGGTAGTTGCTAGATAGCTGTTCTGTAACTTGTGCGTTTAAATTTCTCAATATCATTAAATTTTTTATCAATAATTATGGTGTACTCACTTGCAGAAAAAGTGGAAATAATCGAACTTTATTTTAAAAATAATGAATGTGGCAATCGGGTTGCGCAGATATTTAATGAACGACATCCTGAAAAACACCTTTCCGGCAAAATTGTTCGCGAGTTAGTAGCAAAATTTCGCGAAACTGGATCCCTTATGAATAAAAAGAGGCAGATGAAAAATCCTGTAGTAAATGAAGCTATGGAGGTCTTTGTATTGGGCCAAGTTGCCATGGATAGTACGCTGAGTACAAGAAAATTAGCCAATGAGACCGGCGTGAATCGTACAAGTGTCCAAAGAATATTGAAAAAACACCATTTCCACCCGTATAAAATTCAGTTGGTACAAGAACTCAACGAAGACGATTTTGATCGCCGCTTGCAATTTTGTGAAGCTATTAGTGAACGAGTGGCCAATAATAATAATTTTCTATTCAATGTGTTTTTTCGGGTGAGTGCACTTTCTTTTTGAACGGTGTAGTTAATCGGCATAACTGTCGGTACTGGGCTGAGAACAACCCCAGGGTATTTCACGAGGTGCACACACAACATCCTCAGAAATTGAACGTGTGGGCTGGTATTTTTGGAAATTCTATTGTGGGTCCTTTTTTTCTTCCTGGAACTCTAACAGGTGATATGTACTTAGATTTACTGGAAAATAACATTGACCCAGCCCTAACTGACATCATGGAAAATAATCCTGGATACGTTGAAGCGGAACTGATATTTCAACAAGACGGTGCACCTCCACATTACTCTCAAAATGTGCGTAATTATTTAAACACTAACTTTCCCGGGCGGTGGATAGGACGAAGGGGTGCCATTGAGTGGCCTCCCCGGTCACCCGACTTGACTCCTTTAGACTATGGGGACACATAAAAAGTAAAGTGTATAGCACTCCACTTGCCTCAGTAGAAGATCTGCGAACACGAATTATTGACGTTTGTCGCGAAGTGACCCCTCAAGTTCTTCAGAATGTTCGAGAACGATTTGAAGCTAATTTGTATTACTGTATGGAGGTCGACGGGCAACATTTTCAGCATTTGCTTCATTAATACGGTAAGTTTTTTTTATTTAATTCAATTTATGCGTTTTTTGAAAAATGTATTTTTCAAATTTCAATCCTTCATATTTTCTAAATGACTTGACCGATTTTCAAAACCAAAGCGGGAATGTATAGAGAATAGAAAGCCCTTTTCATTGCGGTACCACTTGACCCCTCTTCCCATTTGAAAAAGTTTGGGGGATGACACCCCCGCTTAGAGGGTTGAAAATTTTGCGATCATTTTAAAGGCAAAAGTTGTCCCCCTCACAAACAAAATTTACGTGTTTTTGGATTTTTTGAAAAAAAAATTACCCTGGCCGTTATGCCTTGCGGTACGTTTTCGATGGGCCACCCTGTATATTATGTTACATTTATCTTATAAACTTGGTCTTACTGAATAAAATTGTACTCCGTATTAGATGTTAATTGGTAGGGTTGTTCCGCGCAGTCATATGTTTTATGTGGCTGCGAATCAGTTTTTTAATTGGGGAGCAGTCCTTATTCCTCAGCTTATTTATGTATGTAGGAATATAAGTATTTTTTCCATACAATAGCAAATAATCATGAAAGTTGTCATGTGCTAGCTGATGAATAAAGATTGTTTGAATTTGAATATTATATGCATATCAAGTATGTTATGTTTACACTGAAAATACACCATAATACACTACCATAAATAGGTAAGTAATGCAACAAATTGAAAAATGTTTAAAATTTCAAATAAAAAAAAATGTTCGTGGTTCTTTATACTTTTATTGATAGATTAAATGTTCTGTTTCTCCCACATACACTTCTCGACATGAGGAAGGAATTGTATAAACTCCCTCTGATTGAAAAGGTACAACATCCTTCGGGATCACAAGCAATGTCAAATCTTCTTTTGTGTATTGAAGACTGTAGGTATATTGGGCCGCCGAAGTAATTGTCCTATTTTGTCTGTAATACCATGCATGTAGGGAAGAACAATGCTACCTAACGGTGGGTTCTTATTGTTTTTCTTTGGAGGAGTTGGATTACTATATCATTTAGATCTGAGAGCCAATGGCTATTTCACTGAAGATACGCGTTTAATTAAATGATATAGTAGGTTAGGTTAGGTTAGGTTAAAAGCGAGTGGATCAAATCGACCCTCCACTGCGACTCTGTGGTCTATTGTAGCTCACACCTATGTTTACATTTCCCCAAGCAACTCTAAATCCTCAATGAGTCTTATCATTGCATTTGGGGAGGTGTTCTTCAAATCCTCGGGCAGCAGGATATCTCTACCGAATATGAACAACTTGATCCTGACAGCTGCCGAGCATTCACCCGGCATATGGCTGGCTGTCTCGTCAACCTTTATACATAGGCAGCACTCGGATTCGTCTTCAAGCCTCATCCTGTGCATATAATGTCTTAGACCACAATGGCCAGTGTAAAGGCCTATTGCTGTTTTGAGCTTACTTCTGTACATATTTAACAGACTTTCTCTTATCCTCTTCTTCATAGGAAGAGGGATAAATGCCTTTGCATAGGACAGTCCTGCCAGTCCAAGCCAATAGAGATTAGCTTTTTCCTCAACCAAGTCCAAAATTTCTTTGCTAGAAGGTCCGCAGACTCATTTCCCTCCAAACCCGCATATCCTGGTATCCAGATAAGGGCGATTTTAGTGTGGCTTCCCAGGCCAACAAGAGCCTTTTGGCAGTTCCAATCCGAGAATATTTATATCGTTTTATGTATTATTTGTTAGTCCTGCAACATTTTAGCACACAATTTGTTAGCATGAACTTCTGCTTGGAATATATGTAAATGGAATACATGATTTCCAGGTCCTATAACTTTATTGGTTTTGGAGCCGTCTGTGAATAGGCACAGGTCTCCTTTCAGTAGATCAGATTTATTCTGATCCCATTCCTTTCTCCCTGGGAAAATCACGGAGTAGGATTGATGCTCACTAACAGTTTTTGCTAGCATTCCCAACATGTAATGGATTTTCACAACTTTCAGCATTCCATGTGACTCGTGCTATCCACCGTGCTGTTGGTGACATGGTGGAGTCTGTATGTTGTCCCCATTGCGTCCCCTTCCACAAATAGGTGGAGTGGTGGAAGTTTCATGGCCGCCGTCGGAGTGGAGCGAATCGCGCCTGTAATTGACAAGCAAGCCTGTCTCTGTAGTCCACTCAACTTGGCTTGGGCAGCACTTTGTTGTACCTTGCTCCACCAGGCTACTGAATCGTAATAGTAATTATTCAATGTTACTGTTTCTAATCCGTTTACTAAATTACAACTTTTAAGTATCAGTACCTTCTTGAACTTTGCAGAGACTACTCCATTACGTTCAAATGTACTCCTTTAACATGTTACTAGAAAGTAAAACGAGTCGTTAAAGAGTAGAAAAAGTTATCATCTACTGCTTCTAACTGGCTATTACCGGTCGCTATTTTTCTGTTGCAACTTAGATGTAAGAATTACAGTAATTATTTACTACAACGACAGAGGTTGTCAGTATAAAAGTAGATTAATTTAGCCATATTTTGCTAAAAACTAACGATAATGTGGGTGCCCTCAATTAAACCTTTAGAAATTTTGCATCAGTTTGGCTGGTGAGCTTCTATTGTCGCCACTGTTGTCCTTACAAAGTCATTGTAATTCGGTCTACAGCTATTAATTAGTTGTGTATGTTTTGTGTTATCGTCTACGAGTAACAAGTTAAAATGGTTCACAATGGCTTCACATACCATAAGAAAAAAAGTTACTTTCGTGACTCAGCCACATTTTATAGAAAATTAAAAATATCACAACTTGGTTAACCTGAATAAAACAACCTAAAGCGGTATTTTAAGGAAACAAAAAATAAAAACGAAACAAAGGGTTATGATAGATGGTAGAATTATAGTAGTGACTCAAGTAACGCAACTAGGGGTTCGCGAGACCGAGACCGAGACTGAACCAGTATCGGACTCGGTCTCGGAAAATGTTTACGGTCTCGGTCTCGAAAAGTCTCGGTGGTCTCGAAAACGAAAATTTTAAAAATAATAATTGTTCGTCGAAATGTTATTTAGACAAAAGTATATGGAAGCCTACGTTCAAAACCCAGAGTGTTTCCAGTCTTAAAAATTTAATGTAAAAAAACCCTAAGTATATTTATATAAAAAATTATTCCAAAAATCTATAATTCGAAATGATGTTGCCAACAGATGGAATCAGTAAATTAAGATACACGGACAATAGTAGGTGTATCAAAATAAATATCACATATCCCTTGTTCTTTGCACATAAACAGAAAGGCCACACGTCACGAGAGTTACTTAAACAACCATCCACAGAACAACAATTATTTGATATTTCGAAAGATATACAAATGGAATAAGACATATTAAACACAAAATAAGGACACACTGTATAATGCTGCCGAACTCATGCAAGCAACGTGCTGGGCATTCTAGGGACAGACGTTATAATTCAATAGGTAGAAAACGATCGATGGCCAAGTAAAGCACCCTTAGGTATTCTGTAAACTTTGCTATTTTGAACCAAACTTGTATTACTTTGATGCGTATTTACTTTCTTAACCAGGACCTTAGGGATCTGCACGTTGTGCTTACACAAAGGCGGCTATGGTTCATAATACTACTTGTCAGTCAACTATTTTGTTTGGTAAATTAACTATAAATTTTAAAAGTGGAGTAGATTTAAAAAGTAAATTTATTTATTAAACAAATATCTACTCGTTCAATTTTTCGCCTGAAAGATCAATCTATAACCTTTTTTGAGAAAATGTACAGGGATAAATATTATATTGTGCCTGCTGAATCACCAATAATATCAAGTTCCTCAAGCGATGATAACTATGACATCGATTATACATCACTATTTGAAAAAAAAAGTGATTCCGAAAATTGGAGAAAAGAAATAATAGAATATTTGCAATTAAAGCGTGCTCCAAAGGGTACAGATGTTTTAGAATGGTGGAAAGCACACGATAAACAATTTCCAAATTTAGCCAAAATGGCAAAAGATCTTTTGTCTGTACAGGCGACCTTTGTAGCATTAGAGCGTTTATTTTCACAAGCAGGGTTAATTAATACAAAACTAAGAAGCATGTTAAATGAAACTTCAAACAAATGCTTTTTATGTATTCATTGATGGTATAAAAGTAACTTGAAAAATGAAATTATAAAATATTAGTTTAAATTTTCTGTAATATTTTTAGGTTTATTATATAGGTTGAAATAAAATCTAAAAATATGCTTATAATGTATGTTTAGAAATTCAAATTTTTGCTTTGTTATTAGAACAGTTCGTTATTTTTTAAGCGTAATAATAGAATTAGCTTTATTGATCATCTATTTAAAATCCTAAGCCCAATTCTACTTTGTGTTTTGTTTGTTGAAAGTCTTGTCCGTATGTATATGTATTATTTTTATTATACTACACATATTGTTAAAAATGTTATATCGTCCATTATTTTCAAATACAAACAAAATCAATACAAAAATATTGTTCTATAAAACACCTACCTTCTTTAATTAGCAAGCCATCGAAGCGATTAAAGAAGAAAATGCTAAGAAACATTTTCAGATTTTTTTTAACATTTATTTTAAGTCGGAAAATTTTTAAACAAAAATCACCACAATTACTTATCTATACTATATAAGAATATGATATTGCCATGTTTTTGGTTGTTACAGTCTATTAGTTATCAATTATTGAACCAAAAAACTAAAAATCTTTGGACTTTAGTTACTTTCAATAAGTAAACATAAAAACCGATTATTAATGTATAAAGATCACAATATCAAAATCCTTTATAGTATAGTTGTGATAAAGTGTCTCTTTTTGAGAACAGGGTAGCAATTTACGGTTTTCGACATGTGAAGTGGAATTTCGCTACTAGAATTTCTAAATTTGGGAAATTCTCTTTTTATGGTTATTTATATCGTGTTTTAAATGACTATTCCACTAGTATCATTGTTATAAGAACATATACAACGCTAGTATAATATAATTGATTATCGAAAAATTATTTTTTGCATCAATTAATTTGCCCCCAAACATATATTTTTTGAATTATCTTGTCAAAACCAATAATTTACGAACATTAGTTATTTTCCTACTTCACTTTGAGATCGAGACCGAGAGTCTCGATAGGTAAGTCTCGGTATCGGTCTCGGTCTCGTTTCGAGACCGAGACTAGTCTCGTGGTCTCGCGAACCCCTAAACGCAACTCTCCGCGTGTTACGACACAACGCATTAAATTTTCAAGAACCTGCGGAATGTTCGCAAATCGTAACCGCTTGGCAATACTATATTGTATGGAATTAATGGGAACTTTGTAGAAACCAGTAGACTTCAAAGTATTCTTTAAAGAATCCAAAACTATAAAAGCATATGGGAGCAGTCGTAGACACTTGATGTTAAGTAATTTTATCAGTAAATAAATGCAGCCAACCTGAAAGTAAAAGTCCAATAGAACGCCATTGTTTATTTTCATCTAACCTATAAATATTTAGCTATAATGAGTATAAAGATTAAAAATGCATACAAATTAAACATTACGTTACAAAAAGAATCACTTTTTATAGTAAGATATTTAATGCTGATTACTATTTAAACCAAAGTCCAAAATTACATTTTTGAGATTTAAATTGGCCAATATATTTGACCAAAATGTATTGAAAATTAACGAATTTTAAAGGCGCGTAATTTTTTTATGACTATCATCAGCATATTCACCAGAGAAATTGCTTGCGTTTTAATTTTAGGTTTTTAGCATATCCAGAAAACTAAGTGAAACGCATGTATCCTACCTCAAATACCAATAACGTATCCTATATGCTCTACAGCACTAAAACTCCTTGCAACGAGAATGATAAGGAGCCAACGATAGTTAGTGTTGGTTTTCACAACGCCATCTAGTGACAACTAACAAAGTCATTACAGTACAGTTTGTGGCTACACAAGTAGAGCAACAAAGGCACTTTTTTTCGACATCCAGTTGAATAAAATCCGTTCATCCAAAACAGAAATATCTTCATTTGAAAGTAAAAATGTTTGAGCCTCCCCCACCACTTTATTTTTGAAAATGAGCAAAATTGGTCTGAAGCAAAAAATTGCGTAATTGGTTGAAGAATAAAATGCTTATATTTTCGACATAGCTCAATTATGGAAATTTAAGAGAAAATTGGCATGTACACTTTTGAATTACAGCGATTTTTTTCTTAAGTTCTGTCATTAACGATTCCTAAACTACAACCGAGGTTCTCTATTATTGGACCACCCTGTATAGTTATTATTCTCTCGGAAATTATGTCCTGATTATTTTCGATACACCTTTTTCCCGTATAAACAATGAATTCACTTTCCGCTTGTTTTTATCCAGACCTATGCAAACAGAGTACACTGTCACAATAAATACACTTCCCGATATCTATCTACGTCTGAAGATGAACTCCAGAGCCATTTTTTAAAGTAGTCCTTAGGGGGTCACATCTCAGGAGCACTCACATTTCTTCGCTCGGCCGAAATATGGAAATCTGAATAAAAATTTCCAAGGGGTTTTACATAACGTGTTTTGAGGCGTGTTTGATATCGCCCATAAATTTCCACAGATAAGTATGGAAATTTTATGTGGTTGTTTATTTTTTTTATCGAGGGGGACAAGAAACATTTTGGTTCTATTTTTAAAGTGAACGTGTTTTTCGTCAATAAATAATTTCGGTTGTTTAAACATTCTAGAACTTGACAGAATGTATGTTTTGTTTTGTAAAAGCAGTTATGTTATTTTCTTCATTTTTCGTCTAAATTAATATGGTTTAACTATTTTATTTGCGACTGAAACAGTGCCCTTTACCCGGAACATCCCTCCTTGTCTTTCCTTTTATCAGGAATAGCCAAGTATAACACAATTTAGTTACGCATCTAATTATTTAGAAACACAAACACGGTTGTTCAAGAAAAAAATGGGTAAATTTCTTTACCCGGAACTTCCCTCGTTCTGACGCCATTTTGCTACGTCACACAGTGCGTCATCCAATGGACAAAAATCAGTTTTTGATATGCCGCGTACGACAAAAAAATGTATTTAACTAATATATTTATATCTACTACTTAACATAATGGCACGTCACTGCCGTTGCTATGTTAATCGTTTATACATGACCAACTTGTAAAATGAGAAGGCGAGCTCAAAGGTGTCAACTCGTTCAAAATAGCAATTGCTTTAGTTTTAGTGCTATCTATTAGCATTTTTTGGTGGAAATATTATATATAAGCCTTTTAGATAATATATTAAATTCATTTTTAAGTTTGCTATTTCATAGCTGACCATGTAATTTAAAATAAAAAAATTATGCAAAATTTCTAAATTTTTTGGGTTCAGAAAAAAAGGGTCAATAAATTTATCGTTTTTAAGTTGTTTGTATTGTCTCAAACAAGTCTATCAAAAACTTAATTTTTTCAGATTTGCACAAGTAATTAAATTATTTATTTTTAGTTTCCGATATGGTAATAAAAAACAACAATGGGTTTCTGCAGAAAAACTAACAAACGTGGCGCTGTCTCGACAAAAAATTTAAATTTCCTAACTATATCTGAGGACTCAAAATATATTGAAAAAGAATGTCGTGAAGTTTCACACTTCCTTTGTTTATCCGTTGACAAGAAGTGGCAGAAATCTGCAAGTATACGTGACCGTTATTTTCGCGATTACAAAGAGTGCATGGCTTGAACAAGAAATATACAGGGTGATCAGTTAAGGGTAGCGAGCGGCCATATCTCATAAGATATTGGTCGTATAGATTTGAGAAAAAAAATCATAACAAAAGTCGCCAAGAGAAATTGCTGAAAATTATTTTCGAGTTTGTCAAACGTCCGCTAGAGGGCGTAACAACCAACACCAAGTAGAAAAATGGGGTTTTTATAGAATTTTGCCTAATGAAAATATATCGATGATATCATTTTCATATTTAGTGACCATTTCCCTACACTTTTTGTCTAAAATGTTTTGTTCGATATATCAAAATAAAGCGGTGGGGAAGTTCAATTGTTTTTTCAAACAAACCAAGATGTCTCCCGTTTCTTTTGACCTATTTTAGCAAACTTAGGCTCATATGAAAGAGCATAATTTGCACTACAAAACGCTTATTTGTTTTTGAATTTTTGACTTTTGCTGGTGTCGCTAGATGGCGTTAACTGAATTAATAGCATATTTTTTAGTTTTTTTCAAAAAAAAACAAATGTAATGGTATATTCATTTTTAAATATTTTAAAAGGGGATAAATTTCTCTATAATTTAATAATTTATCATCTACCTTTTTTTGAACCGTTGATATTGACCAAAATATTATTTTATTTAAAAAATGGCACGCCACTGCTTTTTGTCAAAATAAAAATAATTTTCGTAATCACTTATTAGTTGCTAACAAAAAGAACCTCTTGACTTTTTTTCGTTAGACGAACGGTTTTGGATTGAAAAACTAAGATGTTTAACAATGAAAAATCTTAATAAAACTGTCCAACAACAACATCTTATTTTTTCAATCCAAAACCGTTCGTCTAACGAAAAAAAGTCAAGAGGTTCTTTTTGTTAGCAACTAATAAGTGATTACGAAAATTATTTTTATTTTGACAAAAAGCAGTGGCGTGCCATTTTTTAATAAAATAAAATAATATTTTGGTCAATATCAACGGTTCAAAAAAAGGTAGATGATAAATTATTTTCATTAAATTATAGAGAAATTTATCCCCTTTTAAAATATGTAAAAATGAATATACCATTACATTTGTTTTTTTTGAAAAAAACTAAAAAATATGCTACTAATTCAGTTAACGCCATCTAGCGACGCCAGCAAAAGTCAAAAATTCAAAACCAAATAAGCGTTTTGCAGTGCAAATTATGCTCTTTCATATGAGCCTAAGTTTGCTAAAATCGGTCAAAAGAAACGGGAGACATCTTGGTTTGTTTGAAAAAATAATTGAACTTCCCCCACCACTTTATTTTGATATATAGAACAAAACATTTTAGACAAAAAGTGTAGGGAAATGGTCACTAAATATGAAAATGATATCATCGATATATTTTCATTAGGCAAAACTCTATAAAAATCCCATTTTTCTACTTGGTGTTGGTTGTTACGCCCTCTAGCGGACGTTTGACAAACTCGAAAATAATTTTCAGCAATTTCTGGCAACTTTTATTACGATTTTTTTTTCTCAAATCTATACGACCAATATCTTATGAGATATGGCCGCTCGCTACCCTTAACTGATCACCCTGTACATGACGGAGGTTTTAAAATCATATATACAGGGTTTTTCTTAATTGAGTGTCAATATTTAAGGAGGTGATTTTTGGGTTCATTTTAAGAAGAAAACTTCATATAAACATATGTCTTAAACGGTGTAAATTTTAAAATACAGGGTGTTAAACTTTCAATAATTTCATAATTTTTCGATAATATCTCGAATACCACTCTAGATATTGTAATGAAATTTGGTATAGAGGTACTATGCATCTAGTGGAATTTTCTGATGTAGAACATTTTTTTAATTTCCACCAGTGGCGTCCGTACGGAATCCGACCTGCATATTTTCCCAGACACTGATAGTACGCCACTGATTTCTTTTTTAAATAAAAATTATTTTTTGAAATTCCCATTCATTTTTGAGCAAGTTTGATCCCTTGGTAATTTTGTGTTGGACGCACGGTTTTCGTTTTAAAAAATAAAAACCGTTTCTCTGCATGGTCCAAACAATCCTAGCCATAACACGGATATCACCATGCATGCAGAGGAATATTATTGTATTAAACTCGAGAAATCAAATCTTGTAGAAAATAAATACTAAAAGTTTTCTAAAAATAAACAAATGAATCAATAAAAATGCTTTATTTTAGAAAAATCAGTGGCGTGAAAGTAATTACTATGTCCATTCTTATTAAAATCAGAAATCGCTTTATCTTAGTGAGAGATATTTGTAGATAATAGTATGTAGTCTTCAGCCACCAATCTAGGACCACCATGTCAATGTTTTTCAGAAGTCTGTTCCTTCATAAATACTTTTTATAAATTTTATTAAAATAATATGACATTCTTCAACAATAACAAGTTATTTACAAAACTATACTAATACAACTAGGTACATAATTAATAATTTCAACAAAAGTAATTAGGTTTTAACAAATTGACAGCACACTTTGTTAAACAAAATAGAAGAAACAAATTAGATAAGTTGTTGAAAATGCCCACCACCTTGGAGAATACACGCTTCAGCCCTTTTCCTCATGTTGTCGCGAACTCTTTGAAGGATACCCTCGGTGTTTCTGATAATATCGCAAGAATCTCTTATACGATCCTTCAGCTCCTCTACAGTGTTTACTGGGGTGCGGTAAACTAAAGATTTAAGATGTCCCCATAGAAAAAAATCCAAACTATTTAGGTCTGGGGACCTAGGGGGTCATGGTTGGGGTCCGCCATGACCTACCAATCTGTTGTTAAATGTGCGGTTCAAATATTCTCTGGCTTCAATACTAAAGTGAGCGGGCGCGCCATCGTGCATGAACCACATTCTGTTTCTAATCAGAATTGGTATATCTTCTAACAATATCGGCAAATCGTTCTCAAGAAACCGGCGATAATTATGGCCATTTAGTCTTTCTGGGAGGAAAAAAGGTCCAATTAGGTGATTTTCAATAATGCCAGCCCAAACATTTGCAGAGAATTGCTCTTGATGATGATGTTCTACAATGGCATGGGGGTTCTCGTCGGCCCAGGTATGATTATTGTGGAAGTTTCTGATAGCGTTCCTGGAGACGTTCGCTTCATCTGTGAACATTATTACGTGATCAAATAAGGGATTACGCGCAATTTTTTCCAAAAACCATTCACAAAAATTAACTCGGAAACGAAGATCTCGGGGAAGTAAGGCTTGCACTCGTTGAATGTGATATGGGTATAAAAAAAAATCATGTAGAATTCTCCAAACTAGGATATTTCAGGATTTTCATCTATGGAATTTAATACTGCCTCTTCAATTTTTGGAGTTCTTACAGTCCGATTTTAATTGATTATTTGGCTTGAATGTACCTGTTTCAGTCAACCTTCTATGCACATTTGCAAATATTCGCCTATCTGGTATGACTCTACCAGCAAGCGCTCTTGATACAATCGCCTAGCTTCCGGTGAACTGCCATCAGCCAAACCATACATGTAATGCATGTCTGCCAACTCTTCATTGGTAAACTCAACCATTTCTTTTCTCAGACATATCAGATATTTAGAACACAAAATTAATTAAACCCGACTGAATCTGAAAGCTGAACTGTCAAATTAAGTTGCAAGAGCCAAATTCAGCCAAAGCCTACTACAATAATAATTATTATTAGTAATCTTTCTTTATTGATGAACTAATAGTATTTTATAGTTTCGGGTTAAAAAATTATAAGCTCAAATAATAATTTTGAAACCTTTGGGTATTAGTTATTCATAAGCAAATTTGATTTCTTGAACTTCAGTCAAAAAAAATTTTTCTTTAAACTCAGAATTTAGTTAAATTTCGACGTTAAACTCAGAATTTTGGTAAATTCTGACTTTAAACTCTGAATTTAGTTAATTTCTGACTTTAAACTAAGAATTTAGTTAAATTTCGACTTTAAACTCAGAATTTTGTTAGATTCTGACTTTAAACTCAGAATTTTGTTAAATTCTGACTTTAAACTCAGAATTTAGTTAAATTCCGACTTGAAAGTCAGAATTTAAAAATAAAAAAAATTGTGGCCCTTATACGCTTCCGTAAATAAACGATTCTTTTTAACTTTTGGGTTTTTCCGCACGCTTGATGGCGAACTGCAATTGCGGGCGGAAAAGTAGCCCTTTCCGCACTTGTTAGATAAACTATTGTTTCTATAAATAATATCTGAAATAACTGTCCAGTACATTTGGTACTTATTGATTACTTATCGTATATTTAGTACAATTTAATACATTTTCCCGTACTTCGAAAATCGTTTACGGTAACACTGCTTTAACCTCAGCAACATTCCCTGGTTACGTCACTAAAAACACGTTAATAAGAATTACGAAATGTATGGTCTTTTTATCCAAGAAAGATAAACAGTAATAAACCGCCATCGCCCGTCTAGTTGCCTTAAATCATCTCACACGGCCTACGTCGCGTTGGCTGCTCAAAAATGTGGTTAAAAAAACACACAGCTTTAACGAGATTTTCTATATCAGAGCAGTACTAATTAGGTACTATTACATCCGCAAATCTAAAATGGCATGTAAATAGAGCAAATAAAAGCGACGAGATCTAATTAAACAGGATAGGGAGAACTGGATGTTGCTCTCTGCCAAGTTGCCTTTTAATATTAAATTATTCTATTAAAAAGTTGAACTGAGCTTCGAAACCGTTTCTCAGTCGGCACAGTCGCTAACTGTAGTGTCCGATGTATAAATGAGGAATTTTCGCAATGATGTTACTTATATCGATGGATTCTTAAGAAAACATCGTAGGCGGCACAATTGAGGAAAATCAGGTTTTTTTAACTAAAAATGTTGCTTATAATAGCTATTTACCTAACAAAGAAAATGAATTTTTCCCCACAAGCCAGCAAGTGTTAGGTACAATAAAACAATATAAACAATAAACGAAAGAAAACCGGGCGGTTTTTAAAATAAAGGTTCATAGTCTTAAGCAAGCGGAAAAGTAAAATTTGTGTACGCAAATAAATTGTATGTTATTTTATTTGTTGTAATAGTTTGCCGCTTCACCTATAAAGTGCGCCAGCTAAGCGGTACGGAAAATGAATCGAGGATTTAGTAAATTTCGCAATGGTCCACTTGTAATTGGGATGTGCCTAGAGTCTCCATGCACTTGTCGGTAGAAGGTTCTAGCTATTTCCAGTGGCGCCTGTACATTTCGAGCATTTGTTTTCATTTCTATATAAATACGTTGCGCTGAATTTGAATTATTATTTCTATATAAATGCGTTGCGTTGAATTATTATAACGATGGCGAGCAAAAGAGGAAAAACAATTCGAAGAACGCGCTGCATTTTACACTGGTGTTTCGGAAAGTAGTGTAAGAAAAATTCAAAGAGAACATAATGATGGCTCATGTTCTACTTCACTACTTCATTTTAGGAAGGTCGGCCAAGAAATCTCTTTAAACCAGTGGTGTCCCGTCGTTCTTTAAATAATATGGCACTCCTTTTTGACTATACGCACTTCAGATAATTAAAAATGTAACTATGCTTAATGAACCTTTATCTATATTTGTCTTTTTTCTTTCGTGTACCGCACTTCTTTATCTCTTTTGTGTTGCAAAAACGGCGAACTTTCGAATTTTAAAATGATTTAATTTTGATTTTTCTTGATCGATTTACCTATAAATATATTTTTTCTTGAATTCTATCATTAACGGTTCCAGGGCTACTGCCTACGTCCACTATTATTGGACCACTCAGTATAGCGATTCACGATTTACAAGTCCAGATTTTACAAGGGCAGCCAGCATCAGATCCAGTAAACGAGATTTATCAAAATTTTAATTTATGCAGTTTGACTTTGGGCTACTCGGGTATGCCAAAAGCGGACGTCTGTCTTCGTTTGTCATATTACTTTACACAGGGGCTGCCATTGTGAAGTACTATACAGGGCGTTTCCTAATTGGGTGCTGATGTTAAAGGGGGTGATTTTATGTTCTAAAAGTCTTAACTTTTGAGATACAGGATGGTAAAGTTTAAAAAGAAAACATTTTTTTCATCTCAATTCTGATGCTATTCTAGATAACTGCATGAGATTTGATACAGGTCTTCTATGCATTAAGAAGCATATGGATGAAATGGTAGAAATTTCGAAAATTGATTGTTAATAAAAAATGCCCGTTTATGCATAAAAGACGTGTATCAAATTGCACGCAGTTATTTATATATAATAGCATCAGAACTAGGATTTAAAAAAAATGTTTGTTTAAAACCCTGTATCTCCAAAGTTAAGACTGTTGGGTTCATATTAAACCTTTTTCTTAAAAAGGTCCAAGAATCACCCCTCTTTAACATTAGCACGCAATTAGGAAACACCCTGTATAGTACTTCACAATGACGCCCCTTGTACAAAGTAATATAACACACGGAGACAAACGGTCACTTTTGGCATGCCTGAATAGCCCAAAGTCAAACTGCATAAGTTAAAATTTTGATAAATCTTGTTCACTGGAATCAGTGTTGGCTCCCCTACTATAACTACATTGATGTGTTAATTTTGGAAAAATATGAGTTCTGTAGTTTTTCAAATATTAATTGCAAAAATAGATATTTTTTGACACCCGGTATTGAACAGAAAATTAATTATTTTAAATTTTAAAAAATTTTAATTATTGTTCATGTCATATCATTGTCTACCCAGGTTTCGTCTAGATACACAATATTGGATCCTTTTTGTCTACATATCCTTACAGTTGATAGATATTTCACCCGCTAGTGAAAAATATTTGGTCGCTCAATGAGCAATTTTCGTTTATTTTGGCACTTGCGCCAAACAAAGCCATTTGATCGTAAAAGCCGATTTAAGGGTTTATACCTGAACGGCAAATCTATTTTGTTCTTTACATCACGAAGTAGGGGTTTGCAGGTCGGAACCTTTTTCACGTTTATATAAAAATCCTCTATTTCTCGCCGAATTATTGGAAAATCACCCTCGTCAATTTTATCTTTGTATGGTAATCGGGGTCTTTTTTTTACCAGGAGATTTCAAAGGTGAAGTAGAACATGAGCGATCATTACGTTCTCTTTGAATTATTCTTACACTACTTTCCGAAACACTAGTGTAAAATGCGACGCGTTCTGTTCGATTTTGAATTGGAATAGTCAAACTATTATTTTCAGCTTCTCTAGTACAGGCCTCTATAACGCTCGCAATAACTTCACGTGCACCGCTTCGAATTGTTTTTCCTCTTTGCTCGCCATCGTTATTTCGAAATAATAATTCAAATTCAACGCAACGCATTTATATAGAAATGAAAACAAATGCTCGAAATGTATAGGCGCCACTGGAAATAGCTAGAACCTTCTAGCGACAAGTGCATGGATACTCTAGGCACATCCCAATTACGAGTGTACTAGTACCGCTTAGCGGCAAACTCTTACAACAAATAAAATAACATACAATTTATTTGCGTACACAAATTTTACTTTTCCGCTTGCTTAAAACTATGAACCTTTATTTTAAGGAACGCCCGGTTTTTTTTCGTGTCCCGCACTTTATTGGTATATCCCCTCTAAGCTTTCTTAAAACGCATGTGGACCATATTAAATATACCCAAAAGAGCATCGCGCTCGAAAAGGATATCCTAAAATTCTCCAATATTAATTTTGTACCCAAAGACTTCTTTAATGCGGAATTAAATATGTAAATACAGTTGCGAGGAGGCAGTCGTCGTCGTAGTCGTTCGTTCCTTTGAATTATAAAAGGTTCGCTTTTCAGAAATAAATACCGTTCGTTTTGCCTTTTGAGAGTTCGAATGTAGTATTTCAACACTGGAAGCTGTTTTATTACCGCCGCATTCAAAACAGAATTTAATACGACATATTTCATTTGATAATTCACCCAATGCAGTGTGGGTCTTTCAACCGTAGAAACAGCGGGTACGTTTACCTTATTAACGGCTTATCAACGTACGTTGGAGAAGATATTACAATAAATTACGTTTGTTTAGTGGGTTATTATTGCAGAGTTACGTGGGTAGTTTTCACATCAGTTCAATAATAAGTAAATAAATAAGAATACAGACTAATTTAATGAGAACGGAAGTTTTTCCGGCTTTGGTCAATCAAAAATCATGATTCTTGGGTTTAGATCGCGCCAAATTGGAATTACTATCCGACGTTTCGCCTTAGATTGCATGAGACATCTTCAGGGATGGGTGTCGCAATTTGGGTACTTTCGCTGGATATCTGCATTATTTAATGTAATTGTAATGATAATACAGATTTTCATAGCCATAATAGCTTACTTAAATCCGAGTCTTCTTCAGAGTTTTCATTAATTTGTATAAAACATACCATCATATCATATTTTTCATAATTTTCATACGCTGCCATTATTCGAAGAAATTGTTAAAAATCAATTAAATAAAAATACAAAAAGAGCGTTTATAGACTGCTTTATAAACCAAAAGTCGATCCAAAAATCGATGAGATAGATAAATATTTGACATTTATTTTTGTTTGTTGTCATAAACAATAGCCATAGCCTACTATTAAATTATGCATTTAATTTCAGAAAATTGTCATTTATTTGCGTGTTTCTGAGAAAAAGTTCATACCATTATACAGGGTGAGTCAACCAAGTGGCACCCTCCATTTATTTCTTAAACTATTAGGATTAGCTGAAGAAATTAAATACAAAAGTGTTTCGAATTTCAACAATATATATTTTTACGGTAACTGTTATTATACAGGGTCGGTCAAAAATGCTGGTCGTGGTCTAAATGCAATTTTTTTAAATAAGAACTTACATTTTTTTATTCATTTTCGGAAAAAAAATGGATTGAAGTGATATAGCTAAATTTAACGATTTATGAGATATTAATGTTTAAAAATTGTAAATTATACCTGCGGCATAACATAAGATTTGTTATTTTATTGTTTAGTTTCTTGGGCGACGTTACTTGTACTTTTGTAGGAAAAACACCAGTTGATGCAAATGTCATTTGAGGTTTTGTCAGTATTAAAAATTTTACATTTTAAAGTATAAATTTTTATGGCGTTTAATCAACAGTTCCCCATCAACGAATTAAGTGACATGATTTTACTAATTGGTGAATGTCAGCGTAAGATAAAAACTGCTAAACGTGTATACCAAGAAAAAATTCCAGGTAGAAGACAGCCAAGCCGTGAAGTTCTAAAAAAAACTCTACATCGGTTTAGACAAACAAGAAGTGTTGCTTACCCTAAAAAGAGAAAAAAAGAATTCATAATAGACGAAGACAATGAATTAAAGGTTTTGTTAAGTTTGGAAGAAAATCCTCAAGTAAGTTGACGAACTTTGGCCAGTGAATTAGATATAAGTCAAAGTACCGTTTCCAGAACATCTCGAAAACACAAATACCATCCCTACCATTTATCTTTGACGCAAGAACTTTATGACCCTACCATTTATCTTTAACGCAAGAACTTTATGATGATGATTTCGAAAATAAGGTACACTTTTGCAGGATCCTTCAGATGCATATTAATGAAGATGCGTTATTTTTAAAAAATGTCTTGTTCACCGACGAGGCTTCGTTTAAGAGCAATGGTGTAGTTAATAGGCATAATATGCACTATTATAGTACCACAAATCCCCATTGGATGATAACAATTGACAATCAAAGAGTATGGTCTCTTAATGTCTGGGGTGGGATTCTCGGAAACCGAATTATTGGACCTCATTTTTTTGACGGTGTTTTAAATGGAGAAATGTACTTAAATTTTTTAGTGAATCATCTTCCAATTCTTTTAGAAGATGTTCCTATCCGAGAACGTCAAAACATGTGGTATCAGCAAGATGGTGCTCCGCCTCATTTTTCACTCAATGTTCGTCAGTATTTGGACCAGTTATATCCCAATAGGTGGATAGGAAGAGGAGGTCAAATTCAGTGGCCAGTAGGATCGCCGGATCTCACACCGCGCGATTTTTTCCTATGGGGATATGTCAAGGAGAAGGTCTACAAAGTTCCTCCGATTGACCAAGAAGATATGAAGGATCGAATAAGGAATGCATTTGTTGAAATTACGCCACAAACTCTGCAAGGCGTCCTTGAAAATATTGAGAGAAGGTTGGAAATATGCATTCGACAAAATGGGCATACGTTTGAACATTTGCAGTGAATTTAACGGTACAACCTGTTTTAAGTTTAAGTTGTAAGATTTAAGTGATGTTTTTTTATATTTTTAGTATTCTTGAATTACCTCGTATACTTACTACGTATTACTTCGAAATAATTCATGTTATAAATAAATAACGTTGTGAAGATTCACAAGTCTTTTTTACAATTTTTAAACATTAATATCTCATAAACCGTTAAATTTAGCTATATCACTTCAATATAATTTTTTTTTTCTATAATTTTATGAAGAATCCGAAAATGAATAAAAAAATGTAAGTTCTTATTTAAAAAATTGCATTTAGACCACGTCCAGCATTTTTGACCGACCCTGTATAATAACAGTTACCGTAAAAATATATATTGTTGAAATTCGAAACACTTTCTTATTTATTTTTTTCAGCTAATCCTAATAGTTTAAGAAATAAATGGGGGGTGCCACTTGGTTGACTCACCCTGTATATTTTTGAAAAGGTAAGAAAAAGACAAATTTTATAGTCTGTAAATATACAGGTATTCGATTTATAAAAATAAAGTATGGTCCGATAACTTTTTGACCAGATCCTGTATACTAATTCCGGCGGAATTGAGTTCTACGGGAATAGTTATATAAGAAACGGTTTTCACATTTTCGATACGTGATCTGATAGTTGAGATACTTCACAAAAAAATATTGTTTTTTCAGTTCGAGGTTTCATCCTAATCTTTTCTTTTCTTTGTTATAGGTAAGCTGCACAAGAACAATGTCGCAGGTGTATGAAGGTAATTATTGTTTAGAATGTAATTCATTTTTTCCTTGATTGTACATATTGTAACTAGAGAATGACATTTAGCTCATACATTTTTAGAATTAAACTTTACAGTTGCTCTGGTTTGTTTCTATAAAAAATTAAAAAATGAGCTTCTTTTCCATTTAAATTTTGTCAGAGTTCAGTAGAAGAACCATAATTTGTATAAAACGGGATGGCGCTTACGTGGAAGCATAATCTGTTCTTTGTTCATTCTTAGTTGATTTTTTTATACGATCTTGTTAAATAAAACTTTTTGTAAACCCCGTACATTGCAATCAGATTTGAATTTTTTTATGAACTTTAGTATTTTAGCACACCTCGCAATAATCAGAATAATTCTCTTATGGCATTTTGCTCTAAAACTAAACTTACGAGTAGTTTTCTCTTCAGGCAGTTTTAGAAAAAGTTTTATAATTCCAATAATATTTTCGGAGAAAGCAGAACTTTTTATGAAGAGTAGCATTTTCCATAAAATTACACAGGCCAACACACATTTTGGTGCCTGCGATTTTTTAACTGTTCCTGGGTAATTTTTGGATGCAGAATGTAAAAAAGTTCTCAGATTTTGTCTATCAGATCTAGCTTAAAAAAAAATTGTGGATATATTTTACGTTATAACTGTTATAATATATAATATTACTATTGCCAGTTAAAAAAAACAAAGACACATGGATTTAAGTATTTATTGCAAAAACTTAATTTACATAATTACATTAGTCACTAATCACAAAAAAATTTTCTTTTATACGACTTACTAGAACGGAATTTACTAGGGCAGTCTCGCTGAAGGCTCCAGCAGTAGTCCGCCATCATGTGGCTATCCCATCGTCCCATCGTCCCCCTGTTCTTCACCACAATCACCTAAGTTTTCTGGAAAACGATCTAGGTGGCTGTGGAGGTAGTGAACTTTTATACTCATGTTACAGCCGAGAATATTAAAATTTAAAAGCATAGTTTCCACTAATTCTACCTAATTCTCTGCTTTATGATTGCCGAGAAAATTTTGTACTACTTGAACTAATGAACACCAAGCGTTAGATTCAGTCTCGTTCATTGATGTGGTGAATTGTGGATTTTTAACAAGTTGCCTTATTTAAGGACCATCAAATATACCAGCTTTTAGTTTTTCCGTGCTAATGCCAGGAAATTTACGTGACAAATACCCAAAACAATTTCCATCCCGATTTAAAGCCTTCACAAATTGCTTCATTAGCCTAGCTTGATATGCAAGGGCGGAAGTAAGATTTTTTCTCTTGAAACCAAAGGTTCGTTGATCACGTTTTGTTTTCCTTGAATCATGACATCTCTTGAAGGCCAATTTTTGTTAACCCAGTGCTCATTTTTAGCTCTGCTGTCCCAAAGGCACAAAAAAACAAGGATATTTTATATAACCACTCTGCTGTCCAAGGAGGAAGTTAACCATTTTTAAATCAACCCAAATTGCCCACTGATGTTCTTCGTATTTAATTTTTCTGAAAACTAATGCAAATGTTTCATATTCTTCCTTCATGGCAGTAGAATGACCAATAGGAATTGAGCCATATTTGTTACCGTTATGTAAAAGAACATATTTTAAACTACGTTTTAAACTGTCAATAAAAAGGCGCCAATCATCTGGAGTGTATTCAGGCAAACCTATTGTTTTTAAGAGCCCTTTTATATTGTTACAGAATACCAAGTCATTTTCCTGAGCGAAAAAAGGCAGCAGATCCTTATCTCTTTTACGATAAAATGTAATATTAGTACCTTGAGAAAGTAGATTTTTTTTCTTTTAATCTGGATGCAAGTAATTCAGCGGATTCCTTTGCGAGATTCAGGTAAGATCGTTTAGTTCTGAATTGATTTGAAACACTGCGGAGTTGCTAAATATGCTTCAAATTCGCTGTCGTTTTCTGATTGAATTCTTTGAACTTCGTCAGACGTTGATGTTTCTGTATCATCTTCTATCAGTTCGGGTAGATTGCTGAATGATGGAACGGGTATTTCTTCCGAATGCGCCACAGGCCTTCTTGCCGAATCTAGATCAGGATATGTCCATTTGTGTATATTGTTTCTATTTATGCCTTTAATATTAACGAGACAAAAATAGCAGTCGTCATGATGGTTTCGCGGTTCTCTCCAAACCATTGGTACACCAAACTTTAGGCACTTCCTCTTTCCAGTTGTCCACTGTCGCAAGGTATAAATTTGGGTAATTAGATTCTGGGAAATTTCTATTTTGTCGATTAAGTACATATTTATCTCTTTATTTGTTGTCCTTTATCAGAAAAAAATACCAATTAACCTGTAACCTGTATCTCAAAAACTAGAGCTGATAGAAAAAATTTGGTGGCATTTTTGGAATCAGCACATTAAAAACATCTAAAATCAGATGTTAGATTTACGGCACCAAATTTTTGTTTTCATTTTGTTACCCTGTGTTATGAACAAAAAAGTTTTCCATTTGTTAAGAACCTTTCAGGACACGAAAATGTATACAGTCCATTCATATTCAGAAAGAAAGTGCGATAATTAAACTTTATCTGAATTTTATTGTACCACTTGCCTCGGCAGTTTTCAAGAATAAACATTTCTTGCACGTATAATTCCTATTTCTCACATATTACAACATTTGCAACAAGTCCGTCTAAACAGACATGAATATAAAACACTGTACGTGTCGGGACTATAAGTATGAGTGCTGTACAGGGATTTCAGCGAAGCCAAATTGATTTCGAAATACGACAAGATCGATTAAAACGGAAAAACTTGTATCTGGTCTAACAGAAATCAGAGGACGGCTAATAAAAGATGGGAAAACCATTAACGCCTTTACTTGATGAAACATTTTATATACTGGCATAGATATGTTGCAGATCAGGTATAGGCAAACTTTGCTTAGCTGAGAGCGCAATTTCGGGACTTAATCTGGTCGCGTAGGTAAGAAATAAGTAGGTAGTAGTGAATAAAAAGAATAGAAATTCACAATATATATATATATATATATATATATATATATATATATATATATATATATATATATATATATATAGGGTGCCTCCGATTAAGTCGGCACCATTGCTAACTTCCTTATTATTGGAGATATGAGGTCGGTTAAATTAGCAAACTAGTAGCATTTTTTCTGCTGATTAAGATAGTGAAATCAGAAAAACAATTGAACATCGCGTCTTCGAGTTATTCCAAAAAATGTATATTTTTTCAATGGAACACCCTGTATATTTTTCGACATAACGTTAGCAAATCGTCCTAAGAATAAAAAAGTTCATATGCACTAATCGCCTAAACCTAATAACAACAAAGTTATAACGATATTTTTACTCACAGTCAAGTTGACCATGAAATTCCAAATAAAAACAATATTACTTAATTGGTTAGATTTAACTGTCACAGTAAATGAGCACATCACCATCTTGTTCTATGCATTTTCGGACACATTTTAGCACATGCCTCGTCGCCTTTAAAATTGTCCTTCCATCAATAGACGCCATTATTCTCCTTATTTCAATTTTCAATTCTTCCAAATTTGCATATTTCTTCTTATAAACTTCATTTTTCACGTAACCCCAAAAATAGAAATCAAGAGGAGTTATGTCTGGGGATCTAGATGGCCAGCGAACTGGACCATTTGTGGCAATCCATTTGTCTCCAAATAATCTCTGCAACATCATTCTTACATCACCAAACTGATGAGGTGGGGCCCCATCTTGCTGGAAGTAAATTAGTTGTCGTGTAGCCAAATTGACGCCGTCCAAATATTCTTCTAACGCCCCAGAAATTATCAGGTCAACATATCTCCTTCCTGTCAAAGTACCCTCATAAAATACAGGTCCAAGTATTTCGCTTCCTCTCATACCACACCAAACATTGACACTACATTGATGCTGAGGATTTCTGGGATCAGTGAGAAATAAATTTTCTTGCAACCAATAATGGACGTTTTTGCGATTGAACATACCTTTGTTGGAAAAATTGGATTCATCGCTCCAAATAATGTTCTTCAAAATGTCATTATTTCTTTCATAAACATGATGCAACCAATGGCAAAACGCAAGTCTTCTTTCATTATCACCAGGCAACAATGTTTGAATTGGCCGGTACTTATACGGAATAAACTTATGCTTCTTTAAGATCCGCCATATTGTCACTAAACTAACACCGTAATCTCTTGCTAAATCCCTTGTTGAGTATTCTTTGTGTGCTTCAAAATAGGCTAATATGGTAATTTCAACGTCTTCGCTTATTATAAAAGGTTTTCTCTTCCTTGTCTTTTTAAAAACCTCCTCGTCACTTCTAAACTTTCTATAGAGAACTAAAAAATACCTCCTGTCCGGTAAATTACGAGTAGGGAATCTTCGGCGGTATTCTTGTATTGCCATAGTACTATTTTTCCTACACATAAGGTATGTTTCTAACATATCACATTTTTCAATATGCGTGAACAACATTTTAAAACAAGCTTTAGCAACTAAAACTGTAAATATATTATTTTTCTGCTACAACAAAACGCCCCTCATCTACAAACTGTCATTTATATCGCCAAGCCACCCAATCAATTGTTTTTATTTTTAATTTCATGGCCAACTTGACTGTTAGTAAAATATCGTTATAACTTTGTTATTATTAGGTTTAGGCAGATAGTGCATATGAACTTTTTTATTCTTAGGACGATTTGCTAACGTTATGTCAAAAAATATACAGGGTGTTCCATTGAAAAAATATACATTTTTTGGAATAACTCGAAGACGCGATGTTCAATTGTTTTTCTGATTTCACTATCTTAATCAGCAGAAAAAATGCTACTAGTTTGCTAATTTAACCGACCTCATATCTCCAATAATAAGGAAGTTAGCAATGGTGCCGACTTAACCGGAGGCACCCTGTATACAATGAGGGCATAAAGTCTGGAAACCTTGAGATATGTCAAAAACTATACAAGTTGGGTAAAAAAGTTTCATATAAAAGTTGTATAGTTCCTTACGATTTATGATTCAAAAATGTCTTGAAATATACAGGGTGTTTTAAAATCAAGTTACACGCCAAAACTTCAGAATCTCTAATGGAACACCCTGTATATTATTTCATTTTAAGAATCTACATGAAATTCTGATCATATTTTATTAAGCATACCCTATCCCTAAAGTCAACTGTTTTTGAGATAAAAAAATGAGAAAACTGTTTCACAAAATTTTTTTAATAACGATTAACAACGATAGTCTAAAATTCTAAGTGATGCGTTTTAATGTAATAAATGTTGGAACTGTTGTCCGTTCACTTCCTGACAATATCCTAATCGACTGATGAACTCTTGTTGTAGATTTCGAAGGAAAGTATGTGGGATTTGTCGGATTTCATCCCTTATACGATTTTTCAGCGCATCGATATTAGGAGGTCTGTTCAAATAAACTTTGCTCTTTTGCTCAGAAAATAATCTAGGGAAGTTAAGTCCGGGGACCTGGCCGGCCATTCGTAGGGACCTCGACGTCCTATCCACCACGAACAGGTAGCGCGTAGTGAGGTGGTGCTCCATCTTGTTGGAACCACATTGCTGCAGTAGGCATATCGGGCTCATTACCTGGATACAATTGATCTAAGGCAGGAATCAACTCGAGTTGTAAAAAATCAAGATAAATTTCGCCGGTTAAATTTACGTCGAAAAAGTAGGGACCTATAATTCTATCTTGAAATATTCCAGCCCAAACATTGATTTTCTCGGGATATTGCGTATGAGCCACTTGAGCCCAATGGGGATTCTCTGTAGACCAATATCTATAGTTTTGTCGGTTGACAGTACCATTAAGAAAAAAGGTGGCTTCATCGGAAAATAAAATATTTCTACAAAAGAATGGATCCAGGTTGCACCGCTCTTGCATACTTTCGCGAAACTCAAGTCGGCGGTCAAAGTCATTTAATTCCTCATTTAATTCATGGATTAATCTTATTTTGTAGGGATGATACTTTGCCGTGTGCAGAATATTTTTTAACGATGATTGACTAAGGTTTAAATCTAATGCTACCTGACTTGTAGGTAAATGTGGATTTTCGTTACAACTGAGTAAAACATTCAATTTCATATCATCATCTAGTTTTGGCCTACCTGTCCTGGAAAGATCTTTTACACAACCATGATCACGAAATTTTTTGATAATTTTGCTAACTGTGGATTTTGCAATTACTTGTTCTCGCTCGGGATGCGCATTATTAAAAACTTCACATACTTCGTCCAGAATTCTTTGGCGATCTCCCAATCCAAACATCATAAGAATCTCTATTCTTTCTCTTTCTGAAAGCATTTTTATCAGGAAAAAAGTAACTCTCGAACAATATGTTATAAATTGACACAGTTTATTGTCAGTACATGACAGTTTCTATGGGAGTTCTAAAATAATCCACCAGGTTTCACTATGCATAGGGAAATGAGTTAATTTTGTTTAAAGCCAAATTTCCATATTCTTATTTTTTTATCTCAAAAACAGTTGACTTTAGGGATGGGGTATGCTTAATAAAATATGATCAGAATTTCATGTAGATTCTTGAAATGAAATAATATATAGGGTGTTCCATTAGAGATTCTGAAGTTTTGGTGTGTAAACACCCTGTATATTTCAAGACATTTTTGAATCTTTAATCGTAAGGAACTATACAATTTTTATATAAAACTTTTTTACCCAACTTGTATAGTTTTTGACATATCTCAAGGTTTCCAGACTTTATGCCCTCATTGTATATATATATATATATATATATATATATATATATATATATATATATATATAGCTTGTATTTTTCGCATGCATGGCCCTTAATTTTAGATTGAAATTTGAAGAAATCGGATAAGTAGTTTTTTAGCTATGCCGCGAACAGACAGACGGACGGACAGATATACCTACCGACAGACGGAATTGAGAAAACGTGTTTTCCGGCGTCTAGGGACCCTTAAACGTGAAGATAAATCTCACGAGGGAAGTAATAATTAATTATTGTGTTTTTAACAAAAGTGTATAAAATTTTTTTGTTATCACAATACAAAAAAAAACAAGTTTTCTTTGCACAGGGGTGGCCCGCATTTAAATAAATGACACTGTATAAGTGGTTAGATTTTTAAGTCAAGCGGGGCTCATAATTTTTGGTGATTGATAAAAAAATCTCACTTTCATTAAGAGGCTGTATAAACAGAACATATCCTGATTGTTCCATTGATTCGAACCGCCTTCCGACTTTATTAAGGCGCTTGCCATTTTGTGTATTTTTGTTTTTACTTACCAAAAAATTTGAACTAAATACATATTTGGCGAATTTTCTTATTTAGTCTCTCGGCATTTAATCTATAAAATAATATTAAGTTAAAAATTAAAACCATTTTCTTTCTCCCTGTATATTTGTAAATAGCCTATCGAGATTTAATAGCTCGATAAAAGAATCACAAAACATTTTGGTATTGAATGTGTTTTCTGATTTGATTCATAATGTTGCTGGCCTTTGGACCCGCACGATAAGACCGCATTCGACTATACCTAAACATTCCCAAACTGTTTATATTTTTGAAATTTCCGGGTAATTGTATTACACCTGCTTATATAAATATTCTCTAACTTTTGCCCCCCTATTCACTAAAAAGGTTTAAGAGTTAGACCAGATATAGTTGCCATGGTACTTAAAACGCGCTAGTTATGTTTCGCTGATGTCACTGTCATTTTCTAATTGTGACATTTAGAAACGTTATTTGTTTATTTGTAAAAATGTTATATCTGAGGAGGAAAATATAAACTTATCATAATTTGATGTCTAATACCATTGAGTTCTAGAGTTATTTTTATCTTATTTCATACTTTATTTCGTTTCATCTAAAGCAGAAGAGAAAATTAAAATTGAATACCTATATTCTCTTAATTTTTATTTGGGCTAATAGATAAATTAGTTCAATAACATAACTCCTGGCACTAATGAATAATGACGTTCCATATGAATTGTAAAAGCTCCTTAATTTAAATATTTAAATACTTCAAATTCAGCCAAAATTAATATGCAAATTAATGCTAGCCTATTAATCAGTTTGGAAAACATGTTTTTAAATTAAATAATTCAATAATTATTTACAGCACGACCTAATTTGCATAATAGACTATAAAATAAATTATGATTTTGTGACACACGAAATGTAAACTGGTGAACAAGAGCAAATTCTAACCAGCACTTTTAGTTACTGATACTTATCGGTGACTATACCTACTTAAAAAAAACCTTAATGCAAAACATTTCAAATGACTTAAATATTGCAAAATTAACAGTGAGGGACATTATTAAAAAATATGAAGAGACAGATAGTGTTAACGTTCGTGGTAAATGTCCAGGCCGACCTCGCAGAAACCTTAGAGTAAAAATTAAAATAGAGATCACAATTAATTCATAAATCACGTTTGGGGTATGCGCCAATATGGTTCCCCTATTTTTCACATTCTATCGACCAACGTTTAAGATAAAACAAGAAGTGGGGATGGCCCATGTTCAAGCCGTGGCCATTTGTTGACGAATGCCAGTGGCGGCGCGAGTTTTCACTTCCCGCCTAAGGAAATATCATTAATCGTAAAAAAAATCATCGTTCCAAATTGTTACAAATCTTCATGTTTTTCCATTATTGTCGGTCGGTCGGTTCCGGTAAAGCTAAAAAATCGACTTATTCGATTAACTTAAATTTAATTTAATTTTCCACAAAAATTATGTCTGATACAAAAAAAAACTAGTAAAATATTGGTATGAATTCAATAAGGCGAAACAAAATGACGACCTTTTAAAATATTTGATGTACGAAAATGAAGAAATGGGCGATGCTTCATTATCGTTGACAAAAGGAAGGATTCTTACCTATTCCTTAAAGAGGCAAATAGGTATTTTTACAAAATCAAACCAATAAGTTAGGTAAGTTTAAAAGGAAATTAGTTATTTATATATTATTAAACTCAGTTTTTAGTTATGTTTGCCTTATGTCACTGTCATTTTGTAATTGTGACATTTAGAAAAATTATTTATTTAGTTGTTAAAAATGTCACCTTAAATCTGTAACTGTCAAGTTAGACCTTGTCTAAATTTAAACTTCTTTAGTGATAACTATTCTCAGAGTTTTAAACTATAATCAATGCTTTTAACGTGCTTTTATTGGCTTCCTACTCGTCTGATTGTATCAAATCAAATCAAATCAAATCCAAACAATATAGAAATTAATTTCTTAATAACTAAGTAAATTACTTAATAAATTTTATATAACCATTATTTATGCAAATCACCAACATTACAATTATACAATTTAACGAATACTAGAGACGTGAACTAATTTTTTTTTAAAAGTGTCTATACTATTAATTGCCTTTAAATTATTTGGGAGAGAATTAAAAACATGGCTTGCGTGATATGTGAATGAACCCTTAAAGGCAGTGGTGGTGTGCAGAGGTACATGTAATAAATTTGGAATCCTTCTGAAACGTTCAAACATGTTATCAGCAAAAGTTAATTTTTGATATAAGTAATTAGGCGTCCGAAAGTTAATTATTCGATATAAGAAACATGCGAAGTGAATATCCCGTCTTTGATACATTTTTATCGAACCATGTTGAATATATGACGGCGTTATGTGCTCCCTCCGTTTGACACCAGTGGCAAATCTCATGCAAGTATTTTGCATGATTTGTATTCTGTGTTGATCCTGTCCTAAAAGACGGGGACCATAAACAGTGTCGCAATAATCAAACAAAGACAAAATTATTGCCTCCGTCAACCTTAATTTTGTTTTAGGGTCCAATACATACTTGAATTTGTATATGGCTTTTAGTCTTCCATATGCTGATTTTAATATATTAGTTACGTGCATACTAAAAGTTAAATTGTTATCAAAAGTCAGACCTAGATTTTTAGAATAATTTTCAAAATGTATGGGAATTGCGTTTAAAAATAGTTTATTATTAATTTCGATTTTTGCTCGCTGTTTATCAGTGCCAATCAGCAATGCAACAGTTTTATTGGGATTTAGAAGTAAGCCATTCTTCTTAGACCATAAATTAATTCTCTCTAAGTTGACATTAACTTCCGCAATATACATAAGTTGATGACTTGGTGCGAATGATAGGTAAACCTGACAATCGTCTGCATACAAGTGATAAGAATTTGATAATTTACAAGGTAAGTCTGCAGTAAATAGAGTAAAAAGTAGTGGGCCCAAAATTGAACCTTGTGGTACACTGCTCGGCACCCTCAAAGAGTTAGAATATAACCGCTCTCCCTTTATATCAACGACGACTTGCTGCTCGCGATCAGTTAAATTCGACTCAAACCACTCCAAGGCACTTGACGAAAAGCCGTAAAAATTTAAATTAGCTAACAATAAACGATGGTATAAACAATCAAATGCCTTAGAATAGTCTAGCATAACAAGAAGGGAAACTTGCGACATGTCCGTCCGATAGTGCTGTCGCAGTCCCATATCCAGGTCTAAAACCAGACTGCTTTTTCGGAAAAAAATTAAATCGATCTATATATGTTTTGATTTGCTTATAGACAATCTTTTCAATTATTTTAGATGTAACAGATAGTATGCTAATCGGAGGTAGTTCGGTTAGTTGAGATATGGTATTTCGTTTTGGTAAAGGAGTAACCAGCGCATGTTTCCAATGTCGTGGAACTATTTTATTTGAAAGAGAAGCATTGATGATATGGGTTAATTCTTTAGCACAAAAAGGTATACATAACTATGTATGTTTATATGTCTGGTTTAAATCTTGTAATGGATTTTTCACCACTTCCATTATCGATTATTTTCAAATTTGGCATGCATACATTTTCGGATATAAAAAATCCGAATTTTTTTAGTCAACGTTTAGAAATCCAAAATGGCGGGGCCAATACGGCCGCCGAATTTTCTAGATTAAACTGAAAATTGGTGCCTAGGAAAATTTAAGAATGTCAGCATTTAAAAATTCAAAATAGCGGTGCCAAAAAGGACAATGTCAACAGGTCGAACGAATGATTTTAACATTTGTGGGGATTATCTAAAAATGCACAACAGAAATTAAAATGGTGGTGCCAATAGAGCGAACGAATTTTGTCATTTGTAAAGATTCGGCTGAAATATCAATATCTAGAAGTATTTAAGAATAAGAGTTATGAAATTTTAGTCAACAAGAGTTGATTAAAATTCGGCTTTTAGAGGTATTTAAGACTGCACATCATGAGTTTTTGTCAACATTTTAAAAATTCAAGATTGTCATGCCAACATGGTGGCGGAATTTTAACATTTGTACAGATTTGAGAATAGATATGATACAGTTTTAGTAAATATTTAAAAAATGAGAGTAGGAATTTTAACCTTTATACAGATTTTATTAAAAATCGTTATTAAGTGAGCAATTTATACATTTTTAGTAATAAATAATCAAAATGGAGATGTCATCAATCAATCAGTCCGATAATACGATACTTTTTTCAGATATTTTTAAACATTTAATTAGGCCACCGTTTTGGGGGAACCATTTTGAATTTGTCTCAACATTTTTACCAGTTCATCCCTATATAATATTTGATTTTTGAGCAAAATTTGAACATAATCGATGAATTAGTTTTCTGCGTTGACTTTTATAACATTTTATTAGACCGCCATTTTGAATTTGTAGTAAAACTTATCAGTTGATGGTCATGTCACTCCATTTTTTTTGCATAATTTGGATAAAATGGATAAACAGTTTTTTAGGAATATTTTTTTAAAATTTCAATAGACCGCCATTTTGTTCAGCCATATTGGATTTTTACCAAAATGTTACCACGTCATCATCATATGTCCTTTAATTTTTAACCAAAACTTGAAGTAAATAGGACAGGCAGTTCTTGAGCTTTGTGGCGGACAGCCATACAGACTAACCGACAGAACTGAGAAAACATGTTTTTTGGAAATAGAATACAAAAGTAAAAAAAGTGAGCGCTATAAGATAAGAATAGAATATCCAATTGTCATATTGTTTTTCCATGTTAATAACTAAAATTTAAAAAATAAAAGATTTTTTTTTAATTTTCAATATCCTATATCTTAAATTCTAACCCGTTTAGAACATGTTTATGAACAGATTTTTACTTTGAATTACCCAAAGAATCACTATTTAAATTCTTTTATCTGACAACACTTATATAAAAAATTAGCCCAATTCAAGTGAAAATTAAAAAAAAGGCGCGAAATCATCCGAAACTTTATTATCTCCCCAAATTTAGTTCAAAATTTGGTGATTTTCGAAATCCCAGTACGTTTTTTTAAGCATGAGATGCGCTTTGACTATTTTAATGTAGTAGGGTAAGGTTGCCTAAGAGCACGCACAATGTAAGAGTACGCACAGTCATTTTTAGAGAATGTGAGACGTGTATAGACCGTCAGTTAATATTAGTGTATAGTGACATTAAAAGGTAAGTAAATTCCAAAATTTGAACTAAATCGGTTAAAAAATAATTGTCCAAAGCTTCGTTGTAAGTTTTTGCTTCCTTCCGATGTAACTTTCTTCAAAATTCAAACAGTGATAAAAAGTTTTAAAAAGTTAGGTTATGATTGAAAAGCGCGAAGTTTAAGAGAGGAGTGTCTCCCAGTCCGCCACATACAGTTGAATCGCATATTTAAAACATTATATGGGCTATTAAAGGGAATAACTAAAAAGCGAACAGAAATCCAAGAGTACGCAGTAATGCTTAACACAAGAGTACGCATGCGTACTCTTGGATTTTAATGTTCTTTACATATAAATGGATTATTATCTCTTTTAATATTTCACCTATTAAAATAAATAAAAAAACATATAAATCAGAAAAAAATCTAATTGACTATACACACTGTACAAATACTAAAAATTTTATTTAAATTAGGTATTTTTTTTAGTTACATCTTTTTTTTTCGAAATGGGCCCTTATAAACGAACTAGCAATCGCCAATTAAAATTTACAGAAAGTATTCTAAATGAAATAAAGAAAAAGGTAGCTGCTGGTCAATCAAAAAGGTCGGTTGCAAAAGAATATGGAATCCATGAGGCTACATTAAGAAAACGGCTTAAAGTTGGAAATGTGCCGACTTCATTGGGAAGATATAAGCGAGTATTTACCGAAGAGAATGAACTAGAATTGGTGAAGAGGATCAAAGAATTAGACGAGCTATTTTATGGACTCCAGGCTAAAGAATTGCGCAAATTGGTTTACCAGTTCGCCGAACAATTGAAACTTTCTCACCCTTTTAATAAAACCACTAAATTAGTCGGCAAAAAGTGGCTTACAACTTTTTGCCAAAAGCATAATCTTTCGGTACGACAACCCGAGAAGGTGAGCATAGCTAGAACTATTGGGTTTAATAAAGTCCAAGTATCAAGGTTTTTTGCTAATTTATTGCGCCTTATTGAAACTCATTCGTTTAGTGGCAAAAATATTTACAACATGGACGAAACTGGGATGTTGACAGTCCCAAATAAAATACCAAAAGTTGTGAGCATTAAGGGTAAAAAAGCGGTGGGAAAAGTTGTTTCGGGCGAAAGGGGAACATTAATAACAGCTGTGTGTTGTGCAAATGCTAGAGGACTATATTTGCCACCTGCATTAATATTCCCTAGAAAAAGAGAAAAACAAGAGTTTCTGTATGGTGCTCCAGAAGACACCATTTTGATGTTATCAGATTCTGGCTTTATTAATGCAGAGCTTTTTATTAAGTGGTTAAATCATTTTAACCAGCATGTAAAACCGTCAATTAAAGACCCAGTACTATTAATACTGGACAACCACAGTTCGCACATCAGTTTAGAAGCGATATCGTTTTGCCGTAAAAATGGAATTCATCTACTTAGCCTGCCGCCTCATTGTAGTCACAGGCTTCAACCATTAGACGTTGGGTTTTTTGGTCCGCTGAAAGCGGCCTATTGTCAAGAGGCAGATACCTGGATGACTCTAAATCCTGGTAAATTAATTACAATATATCAGGTGGCAGGACTATTTGGCAAAGCATATGCTAGAGTGGCATCCCTTCAAAATTCGGAAAAGTTTTTTCGGCTACGGGAATATGGCCCTATAACCCTAATGTCTTTTCAGAAGTTGATTTTGCGCCCTCCACGGTAACTTCTTCAGAAGTCTTAGAATCGGACATTGAAATTATCATTGAAAATGGAGATTTAGAACAAGAGCTATTGAAAGATTTGCCAGCAGAACCAAGGGTTTTAGCTACTGCTGAAACACCCGAGGTAGTAGCCCCGCACTTGGATATAGGTAAGTAAGTAAACTTTAAGTAAATGTATTTTTTTAAATGTTTATTTTTTGCTGCCAACAGGTTCAGCACCTATTCAACTTGTTAATTCTCCAAAACCTGGCCCGAGTTGGGCCGTTGATCCTCAGACGCCACCAAAAAGTTCTTTTTCAGAAGCTATGCCTTCGCAGTTGCCATCTGAAGAGGACCAAAACAAAATAGGTATTGTATTTTGATCCTCCTACTTTAAAAGCAAATGAATCTGAAGGTTTGTAATTGTTATAAAAAATCTAAAACTAAGGACAACTTACTAAAACTAACTTTTTTATAGACGTGAGTGTCTTGGATAAATTGTGTCCAATACCGCGGAAACCTCGCTGTGCAAAAAAACGGAAAGCTGCAAGTAAGAAATCAGAAGTTTTAACGAGTACTCCATTTAAGGACTCATTAGAAGAAGAAAACGTGAACAAAAAAAAGAAAACTCAAGTTAAACGGAATTTTAATACAAAACCAAATAAGACTGAAAAACCAAAAAAATGTGATAAAGAGAAAGTGGATAAGGAGAGAGAAATATCAGGTACATGTCCGGCATGTCAAGAATTTTATTTTGATCCACCCGAAACTGACCTGATTCAATGTAAGAAGTGTGACAGATGGTACCACGAAATCTGCACTTTCTATGAAGGGTTTAACAATTTTTTTTGTGACCTGTGCTAGTTCACCTATTGTGTGCGCACTCTTGGTGTTACATGCGTTCTCTTAGATTTCACGTTGCGTACTCATGGATCCAATGCATTCCAAGAGTACGCATTTTAAGAATTTTAGTTTTTATTTTATTTAAGCTATTTACCAAAGCATTTATGTTTTTGTTGTATGTTTTTTAACAGAGTTTTTTTATATCGAATATGATAATAAATATTTTATCACAAAAAAATACCTTGTTTATAAGTTATTCTCCTTTAAAAGTTATATGCGTGCTCTTGGGCAACCTTCCCCTATAGAAATCTAATATATATAAATCAATGCCACTTTTCGTTGTAATTTTATAACTCAAGAACGGACTCACCTATCCAAACCAAATGTTTAGGCTTTGTTCGGATTATTTAGTAGATGGTTTATGTGAAGTTTGCACAAAATCGGTCAAGCGGTTCTTCATATTTTTATTATAATACTAATTTTCCGGTCGGGAATATAATATAACAGGCCGCCAAATTCACCACGCCATCCACAACCACGTGTTATAAACGGCCAAGTAATCCAGGCATTTTCCAAACAGATACAATTGGGAGAATATATACAGTACATCCAAACAATGCTGAGTGTTTTTATTTGCGATTATTATTAGTTAACGTCAATGGTCCAAAATCATTTCAAGAATTGAGAACAGTCAACGGTCATTTGTGTCAAACATATCGTGAAGCATGTCAACTCTTGCATTTGTTGGAGGATGATGCACATTGGGATTCAACACTTCATGATTCATGTACTTCAGCTCATCCACAACAAATACGAATGCTATTTGCCATTATATTATCAACATGTATGCCATCTAATCCACTTGAATTATGGAACAAATATAAACATTATATGGCAGAAGATATTTTAATTCGTATGCGTCATCATACAAGAAATCCTGATTTGTTGATTACTTGGGAAATGTACAACGAAGCTTTGATAAAGATTGAAGATATGTGTCTAACGATTGCAAATAAAGCATTAGTACAATTGGGTATGACCGCACCAAATCGTGAGATGCATGATCTGTTTGATCGTGAATTGCAACGTGAGCAGGAATTCAATTCTAATGATTTGCGTTTATTTGTACAATCGAATATAACCAAATTGAATATTCAGCAAAAACATGTATATGACACAATCATGCAAGCCGTTTCCAATAATGCAGGTGGATTATATCTCTTGGATGCACCTGGTGGTACAGGCAAAACATTCGTTATATCATTGATTTTAGCGACTATTCGATCGGAACAGAAAATTGCATTGGCACTTCCACCTTCGGGAACTGCTGCCACATTATTAGAAGGTGGTCGGACCGCACACTCTGCATTAAAATTGCCGTACAGGTGATTGAAACTCCAACTTGCAATATTTCGAGAAATTCTGCTATGGCAAAAGTTCTGCGATTAACGTCAATTATTTTATGGGATGAGTGTACAATGGCAAATAAAAAATCACTAGAAGCAGTTAATCGAACAATGCAAGATTTACGTGGTAATCAAGAGCTTTTTGGTGGTGCTTTGATATTACTGTCAGGGGATTTTCGTCAAACATTGCCTGTCATTCCTCGATCAACTCCTGCTGGTGAAATAAATGCCTGTTTGAAGTCATCAGTTCTTTGGAGATATGTACAAAAATTGACACTGAACATTAATATGCATATTCACCTACAAAATGATCCAGCTGCCCATGAGTTTTCAAAACAATTGTTAGAAATTGGTGACGGCAAAATACAAATCGACAGTACCAACGGATTGATCGCTCTACCGAACAATTTTTGTACAATTGTGCAATCGATGTGTTTTTCCGAATATTCTTCAGAATTACAGAAATCATGATTGGTTGAGAGAACGCGCCATTTTAGCACCGAAGAACATTCATATCAATGCCATTAATTTTCAAATTCAAGCGAAACTGCCAGGTGTAGTCACGACATATAAATCAATTGACATTGTTATGAATCAAGATGAGGCAGTAAATTATCCAATTGAATTTTTAAATTCATTGGAACCGGCTGGTATGCCACCGCATTGCTTGAATCTGAAAGTTGGTTTTTTGATTATATTATTGCGAAATATTAATCCACCAAAACTGTGTAATGGCACCAGATTGGCAGTGAAAAAGTTATTGCCAAATTTGATTGAAGCCACCATCTTAACTGGTAAATCAAAAGGAGAAGTTTGTTTGATACCGCGTATCCCTATGATTCCAACTGATATGCCATTTGAGTTCAAACGATTACAATATCCTGTGCGTTTATCATTTGCGATGTCCATCAACAAGGCCCAAGGGCAAACACTTGACGTTTGTGGTGTGAATTTGGAGGAATCATGTTTTTCACATGGCCAACTTTATGTTGCCTGTTCCAGAGTCGGTACCCCCAGCCGTTTGTTTATTCATGCTCAAAATGGAAAAACAAAAAATATTGTTTATCCAAATGTTTTGGATTATGTTTTAAAATAGCTAGCAAGTAATATAATATTTTTTTGTTTGAATCAATGAATTTTATGTTCCAATTAAACTTTTCTATTATTTCACTTTATACGTAGCGAAGCACGTACCGGGCCGCTAGTATTCTATAATTATTTGAATTCTCTGATAGGAAAAACTCTTGTAATTGTCAAAAAATTCACCTCAGAGTCTTTCTTGTATCATTTTGCTTCTGAGGATGCTCACATGACCCCCGACGAAATAAATGTTCTATTATGCTGAACCGGATTGGTCAATACGTCATGTGACCCAAAATAAGTGAATAAGGTATCTTCCATTAGACATGCCTCCGGGAAAACGAAACCTTGCTGTTTACTTAGTGATTAAAAGAAAATTCCAAACTTAAACGTCCATTTTTTTACAAACTCACAATGCCGCACCATAATTAGGTCAACTAAAGCTCCTAGTTTCGCAATGTCCAAGATAAAGTAAATAAAACTTAAAAAATATTTAAAAAATCAATGTTTTTCTAATATCACCGCACCTTTAGAACGCTGCTTCTTGAAGTAAGGCAACATATAATTAGAAGATTTATTATTATATCAACAAATACACAATAATACATTAAAACACATGCAGTAGTGAGGCTAAGAAAAGCTTGGTATCTAATAAAATATTTTTTAGCAAATTAATTTCTTTAATTTTTATATTTATTGTAGTTCCACGACCCGCTATTGGTTTTTAAGCCACGCCGGTCACGTGACCCTGTAACAATCTCTACTGTAGACTATTATACTTTTTTGCTATAAGGATCCCTTGCCAATGAAAGTGGGATGGTCTAATACCATAGTGGGATGGTCTAGTACGTGGAGTTGTCGATCGGGTTTGCCATATCTAACCAAAAACTCTTGTTACTGGTGTAATCTGATCTAAGGCTTTGGGTATTTTAGTTCGTATTTTGTTATTTTGCAATAAAAGTAATTTCTTTATACTGCTTAGAAACTAATACTGGAAACACATTTCTATTCTTTGTATGAAAATGTTATTGCAACATATTTACCGTAATTTAAATTGGTATAAACACTGGAGTTCCTGGCGAGGCTTGGCATCGTCGTACAATCGACCTTATACTGTGAGATCATCTTGGCAGTGGCTAAATATGTAAATAATAAACTCTATTTTTATTTTTAGTCTAGGGTAGAAACACTGATAGAGAATGTCGTGTACTGGTGAAAAGTTGCAGAGCTAACATTGACAATGTATTTAAGGTAAATGTGTAATTTTTCATGATAAAACAAAAAAAATTAGTAATTTTCTTTTATCAAGTTTCTTTAAAGGCCAAAGAAAAGCCGTTATTATTAGCTATTCAAAGAAAAAACGTTTGAATTTGTTTAATGGATTATATGAAGAAATCACTAACATACTTCCTTGAAATGCCAAAGCAATCAACATCAATTCCCATCGATATTCATTGGGAGGGTTGACAGCCTATAACCATTAAACCGCTCACAGTCATATGTTCGTTATTATTCTGTAAAAATGTGATATGTATCTTGCGCCAATCCACTTTCTCTAAGCATGACTTCTCGTTAATAGCCCGGCCATATGTCGTTTGGGTAACGCAAAATAATATTAAACATAAAATAAAATAAATTTATGGCTATTGTTTTTCTATATTATATAGCCATTAACCAAGCAAAATACATAAATTAAGCTATCTGTTAATTTTATTAGATTTATAATGTTCCTTGGTTGTATTAATCAATTAAAATTATATAGTTTCTTGTGACTTTAATGTATATCTTGAACTCAATAAAATATTCCCTCTCTTGTTCTTGTTGATTCAAGAAGCATATTATTTCATTATAGATATTTACGATACATGTACTGTACCACATTTTATCTACGTCGGACGCACAACTGTTAAAATACACGCATATTTTTATTAAACAAATTTTCCAAAAAGTTTAAAGCAAGCATAAAACACCTTCCTATTAGCTGTTACCTGTTTGTACTTTAATCCTGCCACTCTGCGTTACCCCGGGCAATGTCAATTTAGGTAACATCTTATTGACAGTTTTAATTTCTTTAGTCAAAATGACTGATTCGGAGAATTTATATTCTCTATTGGATCAAATTTTGGACCAATTTGACTATAAACATAAATTAATAGGGCAATGTTACGATGGCGAAAGTGTGATGTCTGGCCATCTATTGAGATGAGATGCACTTTGACTATTTTAATATAGTATAGAAATATTCTATAATTTTTTGAATTCTCTGATAGGAAAAACTATTGTAATTGTCAAAAAATTCACCTTTCTTGTATCATTTTGCTTCTGAGGATGCTCACATGACTCCCGACGAAATAAACGTTCTATTATACTGAACCGGATTGGTCAATACGTCATGTGACCCAAAATAAGTGAATAAGGTATCTTCCATTAGACATGCCTCCGGGAAAACGAAACCTTGCTGTTTACTTAGTGATTAAAAGAAAATTCCAAACTTAAACGTCCATTTTTTTACAAACTCACAATGCCGCACCATAATTAGGTCAACTAAAGCTCCTAGTTTCGCAATGTCCAAAATAAAGTAAATAAAACTTAAAAAAATATTTAAAAAACCAATGTTCTTCTAATGTCACAGCACCTTTAGAACACTGCTTCTTGAAGTAAGGCAACATATAATTAGAAAATTTAAATCGTATCAACAAATACACAATAATACATTAAACACACGCTAAGAAAAGTTTGGTATCTAATAAAATATTTTATAGCAAATAAATTTCTTTAATGTTAAAATTTATTGTAGTTCCACGACCCGCTATTGGTTTTTAAGCCACGCCGATCACGTGACCCTGTAACAATCTCTACTGTAGACTATTATACTTTTTTACTATAAGGATCTCTTGTCAATGAAAGTGGGATGGTCTAATACCACAGTGAGATGGTCTAATACGTGGAGTTGTAGATCGGGTTTGCCATATCTAACTAAAACTCTTGTTACTGGTGTAATTTGATCTGAGGCTTTGGGTATTTTAGTTTGTATTTTGTTATTTTGCAATAAAAGTAATTTCTTTATACTGCTTAGAAACTAATACTGGAAACACATTTCTATTCTTTGTATGAAAATGTTATTGCATCATGTTTAAACATATTCACATTGGTATAAACACTGGCGAGGCTTGGCATCGTCGTACGATCGACCTTATACTGTGAGGTAATCTTGGCAGTGGCTGAATATGTAAATAATGAACTCTATTTTTATTCTCAGTCTAAGGTAGAAACACTGATAGAGAATTTCGTGTACTGGTGAAAAGTTGCAGAGCTAACATTGACAATGTATTTAAGCTGAATGTCTAATTTTTCATGATAAAAGAAAAAAATTACTAATTTTCTTTTATCAAGTTTCTTTAAATGCCAAAGAAAAGCCGTTATTATTAGCTATTCAAAAGAAAAAAGTTTGAATTTGTTTAATGGATTATATGAAGAAATCACTAACATACTTCCTTGAAATGCCAAAGCAATCAACATCAATTCCCATCAATATTCATTGGGAGGGTTGACAGCCTATAACCATTAAACCGCTCACAGTCATATGTTCGTTATTATTCTGTAAAAATGTGGTATGTATCTTGCGCCAATCCACTTTCTCTAAGCATGACTTCTCGTTAATAGCCCGGCCATATGTCGTTTGGGTAACGCAAAATAATATTAAACATAAAATAAAATAAATTTATGGCTATTGTTTTTCTATATTATATAGCCATTAACCAAGCAAAATACATAAATTAAGCTATCTGTTAATTTTATTAGATTTATAATGTTCCTTGGTTGTATTAATCAATTAAAATTATATAGTTTCTTGTGACTTTAATGTATATCTTGAACTCAATAAAATATTCCCTCTCTTGTTCTTGTTGATTCAAGAAGAATATTATTTCATTATAGATATTTACGATACATGTACTGTACAACATTTTATCTACTTCGGACGCACGACTGTTAAAATACACACATATTTTTATTAAACAAATTTTCCAAAAAGTTTAAAGCAAGCATAAAACACCTTCCTATTAGCTGTTACCTGTTCGCACTTTAGTCAAAATGAGTGACTATAAACATAAATTAATAGGGCAATGTTACGATGGCGCAAGTGTGATGTCTGGCCATCTAAATGGCCTTTAAAAAAAGAAAAGATAAAGCAAAGTTTAAAAATATTTCTAAATGTCGAATTTTTTTGCAAGTCTTAGTGGTATCCCGTCATTTTTTCATCACTCAGCCAAACATCTGCATCTACGAGGCGTATACCAACAATTACAGAAACTCGTTTGTCTTCAAATTCGAAGTTAGTAAATGTGATTGTTCAAGTTGCGTTCTTCAAAAAAAAAATCGTTTGGCATTCATTTTTGCATATCCAATATAAAACGCTGTCGTGAGGCGCTCTGTAAAAAAAGAAATGAACTTTTTTTTTAATACCATGTTTGATAAAGCAAATTCTATTACAGAAATAAATCATTACAAACGTGAGCTTGCTAAGCTTTCACCTGAAGAAATTAGGGCTAAGTATAGAACCCTTTTTTATGAAATATTGGATCATATTTTAATTAATTAATTAATATTAATAATAAACTTACATTTTTATGTTTGGCAGATTCTGCTAAATTTTCCTAATATAGTTTAAATTTTCCGACTGGCCCGTTTGAAAATTTGTTACAGTTATATGGGTAAATATTTTCAAAAAGTCAACGACTTTAAAATGAGCTTGGTCTTATTTTTGCCAGTGATAGTAATTGGAATACATCGCTGCAAGAGCAAGTGAAAAAAATTAATGAAAATAAAAATACTTTAACCAAAGCATATAAAGTATTTTCCCTTATTTTGATAATACTGTCGACAAGTGCCTCAGTGGAAAGAAGTTTTTCTTGCCCCAAACGTGTAAAAACTTATTTAAGAAATACAATATCTCAAAAAACACTTCTCTAGGCAATATTTCAATTCAAAAGGAATGCCTGGAGGAGATTAGGGCAACTCATCCATTTTATGAGGATGTTATAAATAAATTTGCTGGTATGAGGGATAGGAGAATTAATTTAGTATACAAAATTTAGGTAAGTTGTAAAAAAATATTCTACCCCTTTCACATACAAAAAAAATTCTGGAAAAAAAATGATTGCGATATTTTCTTGCTTCATTTTCACTTCACTTACTTTTTCATCCGCGACCGGCCACTGAACATTTGTTGTATTAAACCGACTATCGCTTTAGAAAAATATAGTTTTAAAACAAATTAAAAATGTATATACTCTATTCCATTACTATAGTCTATTCCGTTACATACGCCTTGCGAAACACATAAATAGGGGTTCGCTAGACCACGAGATTAGTCTCGGTACCGAGACCGAGACTTAAAAAGTATTTCGAGAGGTGTTCGAGATCGAGACCGATACCGAGACTTACCTATCGAGACCCTCGGTTTCGATCTCAAAGTGAAGTAGCAAAATAACTAATATTCGTAAATTATTTGTTTTGACAAAATAATTGAAAAAATATGTTTGGGGCAGGTTAATTGATGCAAGAAATATTTTTTCTATAATCAATTATATTATACTAGCATTATATATGTTCTTATAACAATGATACTAGGTAAATAGTTATTTAAAAAACGATGTAAATAACCATAAAAAGAGAATTTCCCAAAGTTAGAAATTCTAGGAGCGAAATTCCACTTCACATGTCGAAAACCGTAAATTGCTACCCTGTAAAAGAGAGACACTTTATCACAACTATACTATATAGGATTTTGATATTGTGATCTCTATAAATTTATAATCGGTTTTTATGTTTAATTATTGAAAGTAACTAAAATTCAAAAATTTTTAGTTTTTTGGTTCAATAATTAATAACTAATAGACTGTAACAACTAAAAACATCGCAATATCATATTCTTATATAGTATGGATACGGTAAAGTCTCCAACAGACGAAGTAATTTTGGTGATTTTTGTTTAAACATTTTCCGACTTAAAATAAACAAAAAATTGTTAAAAATAAATCAGTAAAAATTTTTCTCAACACTTTCCTCTTTAATCGCTTCGTTGGCTTGCTAATTAAAGAAGGTACGTGTTTTATAGAACAATATTTTTGTATTGATTTTGTTTGTATTTGAAAATAGTGGACGATATAAAATTTTTAACTTAACTATGTGTATAATAAAAATAATACATATACATACGAACAAGATTTTCAATAAACAAAACACAAAGTAGAATTTGGCTTAGGATTTTAAATAGATTATCAATAAAGCTAATTCAACTATTACGCTTAAAAAATAACTAACTGTTCTAATAACAAAGTAAAAATTTAAATTTCTAAACATACATTATAAGCATATTTTTAGATTTTATTTCAACCTATATAATAAACCTAAAAATATTACAGAAAATTTAAACTAATATTTTATAATTTCATTTTTCAAGTTACTTTTCTATCATGAATGAATACAAAATAAGCATTTGTTTGAAGTTTTATTTAACATGCTTCTTAGTTTTGTATTAATTAACCCTGCTTGTGAAAATAAACGCTCTACTGCTACAGAGGTCGCTTGTAGAGACAAAAGATCTTTTGCCATTTTGGCTAAATTTGGAAATTGTTTATCGTGTGCTTTCCACCATTTTTTAAGTAGTGATGTATAATCGATGTCATAGTTATTATAGCTTGAGGAACTTGATATTATTGGTGATTCAGCAGGCACAATATAATATTTATCCTTGTACATTTTCTCAAAAAAGGCTATAGATTGATCTTTCAGGCGAAAAATTGAACAAGTAGATATTTGTTTAATAAATAAATTTACTTTTAAAATCTACCCCACTTTTAAATTTACAGTTAATTTACCAAAGAACAAAAATAGTTGATTCATAAGTAGTATTATGAACCATAGCCGCCTTTGTGCAAGCACAACGTGCAGACCCCTAAGAACGGTTCTGGTTAAGAAAGTAAATACGCATCAAAGTAATAAGTTTGATTGAAAAAAAGCAAAGTTTACAGAATACCTAAGGGTGCTTTACTTGGCCATCGATCGTTTTCTACCTATTGAATTATAGCGCTGTCCCTAGAATGCCCAGCACGTTGCTTGCATGAGTTCGGCAGCGTTTTACAGTGTGTCCTTATTTGGTGTTTAATATATCTTATTCCATTTGGATATCTTTCGAAATGTCTAATAATTATTGTTCTATGGATGGTTGTTTAAGTAACTCTAGTGATGTGTGGCCTTTCTGTTGATGTCCAAAGAACAAGGGATATGTGATATTTATTTTGATACACATACTACTATTGTCCGTATATCTTCATTTACTGATTCTATCTGTTGGCAACATCATTTAGAATTATAGATTTTTGAATTAATTTTTTATATAAATATATCTACATTTTTTCTACTTTACTGAAAAGTTTAAACATTGGGTTTTTTTACATTAAATTTTTAGGATTGGAAAAACGTAGGCTTCCATGTACTTTTGTCTAAATAACATCTCGGCGAACAATTATTATTTGTAAAATTTTGTTTTCGAGACCACCGAGATGGTAAACATTTTCCGAGACTGAGACCGAGACTGATTTGATCTCGTTCTCGGTCTCGCGAACCGCTACACATAAATCTCTATAAAGTTGTAAAGCTATTGGTATGCAGCTAGACTTAATATTTCTAATTAACTTTATATAAAAAAACCTATCTCGTTCAAACATCTTACAATAAATAATTATTCTCTTGGCATTATTTCTCGCAAAGAAAATAAATCAAATCGCGGAATGAAGTATCCAATACCAGTACGCGATAATCGTTCGTAAAAAACTTCTCACCTGCTGATTTAAAAATCCTATAAAACGCCTCCTCATATAAAATGATTATCTCTGGTTATCTGGCGAAACAGGATTTCGCAAAATAAATAACCACCTCGAACAAATTATAAATTATTGAGAAAAATTTATCGATCTCTAACTCTGATTAAAACCGGCGAGATTTCGAGATGCGATTAATAATAGGAATTGTTCTTAACGTTAGCGTCCGTTCGTTTTTTGCACGTGTTAACCACTTATCGCGACGGACCGGATGTGACCGGACTGGGTAGTGAGAGTATTCGGAACCACCCAAGTCAATCCTATACTCAGTGTTACAGGAATAAAAACAACTTGCGTCAGAGTGTTTAGTCATTGGATAATTAAACCCTTAGAGTAAGAATTAAAGTAGAGATCACAACTCATTCACAAATCACGTTAGTGGGGATGGCCCATGCCCAAGCCGTGGCCATTTGTTGACGAATGCCAGTGACGGCGTGAGTTTTTCCTTCCCGCATAAGAAAATATCATTGATCGTGAAAAAATTATCGTTTCGGGTTTTTACAGATCCTCATGTTTCTCCATTACTGTCGGTCGGTCGACCTGTTCCGGTATAGCTAAAAAATTCACTTACTCGATAAACTTTACTTTTATTTAATTTTCCACAAAAATTACGTCTAATATAAAAAAAAACTGGTAAAATATTGGTATGAATTCAATATGGCGAAACAAAATGACGACCTGTTAAAATATTTGATGTACGAAAATGAAGAAATGGGCCATGCTTCATTATCGTTGACAAAAAGAAGGATTCTTACCTATTCCTTAATGAGGTAAATAGGTATTTTTACAAGCTTCAAAGAAATAATCGTTCTCTACCTAAAATCGAACCATTAAGTTAGGTAAGTTTAAAAGGAAATTAGTTATTCATATATTATTAAACTTTAAGTTTTTAGTCATGTTTGCCTTATGTCACTGTCATTTTGTAAATGTGACATTTAGAAAAATTATTTGTCCAGTTGTTGAAAATGTCATCTTAAACCTGTAACTGTCAAGTTAGACCTTGTCTAAAGTTAAACCTCTTTAGTGAATACGGGTGTTAGAGTTTTAAACTAAAATCAATGCTTTTAACGCACTTTTATTAGCTTCCTATTCATCTGATTGCATGTTTGTATGTCTGGTTCAAATCTTGTAATGGATTTTTCAGCACTTCCATTACCGATTATTTTCAAATTTGGCATGCATACACTTTCGGATATAAAAAAATCCGAATTCTTTCAGTCAACGTTTAGAAATCCAAAATGGCGGCGCCAATACGGCCGACGAATTTTGTTACTTGTGTAACCAGGCATTGAAAATCAGTGCCTAGGAAAATTTAAAAGTGTCAGCATTTAAAAATTCAAAATAGCGGTGTCAAAATGACAATGTCAACAGGTCGGACGGATGATTTTAACATTTGTGGGGATTATTTAAGAATGGACATCAGAAATCAAAATGGTGGCGCCAATATAGCGAACGAATTTTGTCATTTGTACAGATTCAGCTGAAATAACAGTATCTACAACAGTGGCGGCTCCTCAATAAGTGCACATGTGCACGTGCACTCCCAAATGTTTTAAACAAACATATTTAAATGTTAATTTTCTTTAAACAATATTATCATAAAATAATAATTTAAAAACCATGCCGTCAAAGAACATGACCCAAAGACCAGACATTAAAATATGCGATCTAAATTGATCGACGAATTTCTTAACTAGCGGCAATGTCATGAATCATCAATAATAAGCACTAAACAAAACCAAAGTTTGCAGAATAAATATTTCTGTAGACTTTGACTCTGGACCTGGACGCCTATGCGTACGTATTAAATATCGAAGCGGGCCTTTCATCGGATCCATCCATCCTGCCGCAGCGACTTCGTTCACTGCTCGCCCGAATATTAAATCTAATTGGTGGAAACCTGCTCCCCGCACTCTTTGTTCCCCGCGACAATCAGGCGACGTCCGATAGCTCCCGAGCACCTGAAAGCAGTCCACACAATAGAATTAGCGCTTTGCGGTACGATAAGGTTGTTTTCATTTCGCGATTGCAAGAATGACGGAATTATCAAACCTTGATTGCATTAGCGTGCAATATTTAAAGACAATTAAATTTTCCTCGTTATCTTTAAACGAAAAAATAAAAATTAAAAGTGTCGGTCGTCCAAAACCAAATTTGTTAATTACGAGTGTAACTAAATGCAAAAGTCGTGAGCGGTGAGGCATCAGAATGGACAAAATCCGGGGTTAAAGATTTAGTACATTTATCCGAAAAAATTAAAAAGCATCAAAATTCAAAGTCACATCTATCTGCTAAATTAGGATTTAATTTATTAGGTAAACAAGATATTCGGCAACAATTAAATAGTGAATACCGATTAAGCATTCAAAAACATAAAGACGAATTAAAGAATAATAGGTATGTCTTATCTAAAATTTTAAATTGTATTAAATTTTGTGGCGCATTTGAGCTTGCTCTCCGTGGACACGATGAACAACAAGATTCATTAAACCCTGGTATATTTAGAGGCCTCATAAATTTTTCTGCCGAATTGGATTTAGCACTGAGGGATCATTTGCAGCAAGCTACCGTGTTTAAAGGCACGTCAAAAGACATTCAAAATGATTTATTAGAATGTATGCTTTCCGTGAGTCAGGCACATATAAAAAAAGAAATTGCCGCTGCAAATTTTTTGTCTGTTATGAGTGACGAAACAAGTGACATTTCGAATATTTTTCAAATGGTTATAGTTTACCGTTATACTTTAGCAAACGGCACCCCCGTTGAACGATTTTGGAGATTTGTAAAACCAAATGAACATGATGCTGTTGCCTTAGCTGGCTGCATAGAGGAGGCTCTTAATTATGTTTTAAAAAATTCTGAACAATTGATTTCCCAAAGTTATGACGGAGCAAGTGTCATGAGTGGCGCCCATGGTGGTGTGCAAAAACGTATTAAAGATAAATTTAAATATGCGCATTATATCCATTGTTATGCTCATCAACTAAATTTGATAATGTCGCAGGCAACAAGCATAAATACAAATGTACGCATATTTTTTTCCGATTTGAGTGACCTTACCAATTTTTTTTCGAATTCTCCACAAAGAGTTGCAATATTAAATGAAGTGGTTGGAAATAGGGTTCCTAGAGCATCTGCTACAAGATGGAATTTTAAAATTAGAACAGTTAACACTGTATACGAAAACAGAGAAGCACTTTTAGAGTGTATGGAAAAAATACAATCCACATCCAAACAATCTGATACCATTAGAAAGGCGGGTGCTATTTTCAGATTATTGAATGACTCTAAATTTGTTTTTTGGTTGACAGTGTTTCATCGTGTAATGCCCCATGTTGATATTTTATATTCACAGCTGCAAAAAAGGGCTACTGATTCCGTTACTGTAAAACGATGTATTACTGAGTTCGAAAAAAATATTCAAAAGGAGAGAGATAACATACATACTATTAGAGAAACCGGGTTAGTAGACATTGATGAAAGTCAAGCTAGAAAAAGAAGGAAGACGGATGAGAGAAATTCTTATGTTTCCACGACTGTGCAAGCTAAAGAAGTGTGTGACACCATAATTGCAGAAATAAAAAGAAGGTTTTCGTTCACAGGCCATTTGGAAATAGCTCACTTATTTTCGGTGGAAAATTTTGAAACATATTCAGCAAATTTTCCTATACTACATTTAGATTCAGCAATTCAAAACTTTCCATTTTTAAATAAAAATAAATTAAAGACAGAATTAGAAATAATATACAGAAGAGCAGATTTTAGAGAAGTTTCCGGAGCAGTCCACTTGCTTAAATTTTTAATTGAAAATAATTTGCAAATAGATGTCTCAGAAACATTTTCAGTGTTACAGGCGATTGTTACAATGCCAATGACAACCGCAGAAGCGGAACGTTGTTTTTCCACATTGAATCGCATAAAAACTTTTCTTAGAAGTACAATGGGCCAGAATAGACTAACTGCTCTCGCAATGTTATTTATTGAGAAACAAATGATTCGAGAAATTCCAAATTTTAATGAATTGGTTATTGAAGAATTTGTCTCAAAAAAGGATAGAAGACTTCATTTTCAATACAAAACGTGTTTGTAAAATATAAAAACAATTATTGTTTGGCCAGACCGATGTACTCAGAGAGGTAAGTTACTTAATTCTTAAATTCTTATAAGTTTATTTAATTTGTATGATTTGATAGTCCAATGAAAGTCTTTTGGGCGTGGCACCCAAAAAACGTTTCGCTTCCGCCGATTTACCAACGGCACTCATGTTCTATTCTAAGGTTGTGCACCCCCAAGTTATTTAACCACGCGCCGCCACTGATCTACAAATATTTAAGAATAAAAGTTACGAAATGTTAGTCAATATTTGAGAATTAAAAATGGCGGCACCACCATAGCAGACTAATTTTAAAATTTTTGCAGATTTGATTAAAATTCAGCATTTAGGGGTATTTAAGACTGCACATCATGAATTTTTGTCAACATTTTAAAAATTCAATATTGTAATGCCAACATGGCGGCGGAATTTTGACATTTGTGTAGACTTGGCTGAAAGAAAGTAAGAATCTGGGGGTATTTGAAAATACATATCATATATTTTTAGTAAATATTTAAAAAATGAGACTAGGAATGCCTAGAATGCGAGCGAATTTTAATATTTATACAGATTTAATTAAAAATTGATATTAAGTGAGCAATTCATACATGTTTAGTAATAAATATTTAAAATGGGGATGCCATCAATCAATCAATCAATCCGATAAGTACTTTTTTTAAATATTTTAAAACATTTAATTAGGCCACCGTTTTGTTCCCCCATTTTGAATTTGTCTCAACATTTTTACCAGTTCATCCCTATATAATATTTGATTTTTGAGCAAAATTTGAACATAATCGATGTAGTAGTTTTCTGCATTGACACAAAATATTTTATTAGGTCGCCATTTTAGATTTTTAGTAAAACTTATCAGTTGATGGTCATGTCAAACCTAATTTTTCTACAAAATTTGGATAAGATGGATAAGCAGCTTCTTAGTAATATTTTTTTAACATTTCAATTAACCGCCATTTTGTTCAGCCATATTAAATTTTTACCAAAATGTTACCACGTCATCATCATATGACCTTTAATTTTTAACCAAAACTTGAAGTAAGTAGGAGAAGCAGGAACTGAGAAAATATCTTTTTTTGTAACTAGAATATTTTCCTCTTGCGAGGAAAGTAAAAAAAAGCGAGCGCTATTAGATACGAATAGAATAGCCAATTGTCATATTGTTTTTCCATGTTAATAGCTCAAATTTAAAACATAAAAGATTTTTTTTTAAATTTTCAGTATCCTAAATCTGAAATGTTTACGAACACATTTTTACTTTTAATACCTAAAGAATCACCACTTAAATTCCTTTACCTGACAACACTTACATAAAAAATTGTTCCAACTCAAGTGAGACGCCCTTCGACTATTTTAATAGAGTATAGGTATATTCCATAATTATTTTAGTTCTCTGATAGGAAAAACTATTGTAATCGGCAAAAAAATCAAATGTTTGTATCATTTTGCTTCTGAGGATTCTCACATGACCTCCGACGAAATAAACGTTCTATTATACTGAACCCGATTGGTCAATACGACATACAATACAATACAATATATACAATACTTAAACGCAAATTCTCATCGGTGGTCCAACATACGTACAATCTTCAACACACATAGGAAGATTGGACAATGCTTGCAATCTCCGAAAGATCTTGTACCTTTCCAAACAGAAGGAGTATATAAAATGCCTTGCTCCTGTCGAGAAGTGTATGTGGGAGAAACATGACGCTCAATATTAACTAGACTTAAGGAACATGAACGATGTATTAAAAAGAAACAAATTGTTCAATCTGCTGTAGCTGAACACCAGCATAACATAGGCCATTTCATAAATGTAAAGGAAACCAAAGTTCTAGCGGTTTCAGGTTTTTATAAACGAAAAATTAATATTTACATACAAAAAATTTCAATAGAGATATGGGTTACGATCTACATCACACGTGGAAACCGATCTTAACACAGGGTCACGTTTCGGCGAGCACAAGTCGGGTATAAAAGCCCGCCCGAATCTCTTCGAGCTCATTCAATGTTCAGATCTCCTGAAGTAAAGTAAAGTGGGGGAAGTCCAAAATCGGGGTAAGAGCAATCGCAAGTTGTTACTCGAAACTTGTTGAGAATTACTATCCTTATTGTATATAAAATTCATTGTTTAGGAAGCACTGATTTTTGTACAAATTGTTGGTTCAATCAAATTCTTCTTTACCGACCATACGAGCTGTCAAACGCCATGTGCTCATTCAAAGTGACAGTTTAAGTGAAACCGGCTCCCGAATAAAACGGAAAAGAAAGGTATTATATTAAAATAAATATTTTTGTTGTTGTGTAGTTCCATTGTTAGAAGTAGTAAGCTAGTCTGTGTGTAGTTTGCTTTATTTAAACATTTATTTAAAAAAATTAATGTCGTGTGATTGCACTTGCCCCTGTAATATTGCAGTTAGGGAAAGAGCAATCACATGTGATTGGGAAAGTGCAATCAGTTCATCGCTCTTTCCCGAAGTAAATATTGTTTATTTTTTTCTAGAGATCCATAAAAACATGGTCAGAAACTATAAAAAAAATCTACTCGTGGGAGTGGATACTCGCAAGAAGATGTTGACATCGCCGTTCAGCAAATTAAAAGAGGCTGCATAAGCACACGACAAGCTTCCGTTGTATACAAAGTACCATACAGTACCCTAAACTGCATTGTTACGGGTAAACGACGAGCAAAGAGCAATACTGGAGGAAGGCCACCAGCTTTGCCGTTGGACGATGAAAGGAAATTAGCGGAATACCTGATTACGCTCGAAAAATGGGGATTTGGTCTGAGTCGGCGAGAAGTATTCGACTGCATTGAAAAATTCGTTACTCTAAACGAAATTAAAACACCGTTTCGTTCAAACAGACCTGGAGAAGATTGGTTTTTAGCATTTAAACGTCGACATAACTTATCAATCAAGAAACCACAATCAGTGGAATATGCGAGAAAAAAAATGACAGACCCATTCATAATAAACGAATATTTTGATTTGCTCTTTAGTACACTTTCCGAAATAGATCTTTTTGATAAACCAGAAAGAATTTGGAACTTAGATGAGACATCTACTTGTACGGATCCATCTAAAACTAAAGTCGTCGGAAAAAGAGGAAAACCGTCCTTACGAATAACAGGTGGCAGTGGTAAGGAAAACATCACTTGGTTAGCAGCAGCAAATGCCGCTGGAACAAAAGCAGCGCCTTTGATCATTTTCAAAGGTTTGAATGTTTGGGCGAATTGGCTGCCAGACACTGGACATTGTTATCCAGACACAGCTTATGCTGCTAGTGCTAAAGGATGGATGACGTCTGAAATTTTCGCCAATTATTTCGAAAAAAGCTTAATACCATCTTTGGGAAGTGAACGACCTGTTTTAGTACTGTACGACGGCCACGCCACTCATATAACGTCACACATTGTTACGTTAGCAAGGCAGCATGATATTACAATTCTAAAACTACCTGCTCACACAAGCCATCTACTGCAGCCATTGGATCTGGCTGTTTTCAAATCTTTTAAAAGCAGTTGGGATGCTAATTTGGTTGCCTGGCAAAGGAAACATCCTGGGCAAAAAATCCCAAAAAAAGAATTTTCAATACTTTTGGGAAACACGTGGAAAATGCTTCCTTCATCAGTTATTGAAAATGGTTTTCGCAAGGCTGGTATTGTCCCCTATAACAGAAATGTTATAGAGGATTCCGTGTATGATCCAGAAGCTTTACGAAGATGGAAAGACCAAAAAAACAAACCAGTTGAAACCGGAGAAAAAACCTCAAATATCGGCAATAGAGAGAATAAAGAAAACAACTTGCCAACAAGTGACCCCCAACCATCTTGCAGCCATACAAATCTAAACTCTAGTTTTCAAGATGTTCTATTACAAATGATAAAAGCATCAAGATCGCATTTGGTTACAAAGCCAAGAAAAAAAATTGCTCCAGGTGCCGAAGTTATAACTGGAGTGAGTCTAAATACTAAAATTCAAACAAGCGAAAAAACTGCGAAAGCAGGAAAACCGAAAGGGCTAGCAAAAAAAAGCAAGAGAATTTCTCCAGATAATAGTTATGACAGCAGTGACCTAAGTTTAAGTGAACCAATCTATCAGGAATCTGACGACGATATGGACCTTGAGAGTTTTTCCAGTTTACAAAATGATTTTAATATTAAAGATTATGATCAAACAGAAATTGGCGAATATGGAAATCAGATAAAAACGATGTTGGAAAGAGAAACTTATGCCTTAAAAAGCATAGAAGAAGGAATGTTTGTCGTGGCAGTGTACAAAGAGGAAAAATATATAAAATACTTTCTGGGAAAAATAAATCAAGTTATCAAGTTAGACAATCAGTTGAAATATAAATGCTCGTTTTTACGAAAGAAAATTGGAAAGGATGATTTTTTTGTTTTTCCAGATGTGCCAGATGTTGATGTTATAGTCCGAGATAATATTGTTGACATTTTAGAGCAGCCACGAGAAACAAGAGGCAGACACTATATTCGTTCCGATATTATAGCTAAATATTTCAAGTAAAGTTTCCTATTAATAATTATTACGTATTTACATTAGGTAAAATAATATTCTTTGGTTCGTCTTTTAAGGGCATTTTCTTTCATATACACTTAAAGTGACAGTTTAGTTTTTCGCTGTATTAAATAACGATTCCTCACTATTTTTGATGTGATTATATTCCCAAAAATTTTGCAGTTGAGTTTAAAAGCGTTTATTTGAACTAATTTTGATTTTAGTTTAGTTTTCTTATCTGTAAGGTTGAATATTATTTTTTATTGTTAGCTTTTAAAGTTACTTTTATAGATTTAAAAAATAAAAGTTTATTTTTTCATGTAAATATGTTTTCTTGCTTGCCGAAAAATATTATGCTCTTTCCCGCTTCAAATTAACAAGTTCCTTACCCGCAAAATCAGGCCCAATTGCACTTTCCCAGATCGCCCGGGAAAGTGCAATCACCGACCCGATTTTTAAAAAAAAAAATTAAAAAAAAAATTATAGACTTTTCAATATGAGTATTCTGCTTTAGTTAATGCGGTTACTGAGCAATCACCATACCAAATTTTACACCATTTAATGAAATATTGCATTTTTAATCCTTCTCAAAACTCACACTAATCAAAAAAGTGGTCGCACTTACCCCACTTTACCTTAAAGATCCTTGAAAATGCCTCGTGCAGTCGAAGGCGAAAAGTCGGATAGTAATTCCAATTTGACACGCTCTAATCCCAAGAACCATGATTTCTTAATTGACCAAAGCCGTGAAAGCTTCTGTTCTAAATATATCTAATTTTTATGAGACATTTTCTTTCCGACTTACAAAAGTCCATGCATGAATGAACGTATGAAGGAAGGTTATTTCCTTATGCCGGTGTTCCAGAAAATGCCGTCTAGCAAAGTGTATTGTTTCGGGGCATCGGTAAATTAGCCGCTACGAATCGCACACACAGGCTAGGCTCACACAAAAATAAAAATGGCGGAACAATGCCTTCTTTGCCCAACCACGGTTGTTGTCTCGTCGGTTCTTCTCGAGAAACATACCGTTAGTTTGCTTTGACTAAAAGTTCCGAATAAATTGAAAATAACTTGAATTGTTTTAAGGAAGTTGTTTTACAAACGAGGAATGAACCGGGAAATACATTTCTTGTCTATATTATTTGTCTTGTTTAACGTAAAATGTTCGTGTAAAATCCATAATAAGATACTTAACAATGTAATATAATATTATTTATTATTAAACATCGGTAAATTCCCCTTAAAATGAAATAAAATACAGTTTACAGTACAGATTTAACTAAGGCTTTCAACAAATGTAAAAAAAATAAAAATCCTCTATCACGGTCTCATACAAAGTAGCCGGGAGCCTGGTGGGTAAAATTTTCGTTTTGCAAAGAAGCTTCAGATTTGATTTGTTAATTGTTGCCTTGGAAAATTTATAAAATAATAGTTATGTCTGACTTTTTCATGAAAGTGTTTTATAGAAGCCGGGGCGTGCGGTGAAATGTTAAGAAAGGGAAGCAATTTTTAGAAACTTACCTATTTGTAATATAATTCGATTCTTCGATCATTTTTTGCAAATTCGTCAATGACGTTATCATAAAAACGTCGATGCTCCGACATATTTGTGGCTGGGTCGTAGTCAAGGCCGCATTTATTGTGGGCTTGATAATTAAGATAATATTTTAGCATTTTTAATTTAAACTAAATTAATGGTTTCAAATTTCAAAAATTACATTTTAGAAGATGTTTTGTAATTTTTTTTTGGGGAAGGACTGCTTCCCTTGCTTCCATGGTCTGCACGCCCCTGTATAGAAGACTTTAGCGACCTTAATTGTATAGAATATTATCAGAAATACTACTGTTGTGTTATTGTTAGCAATATTTCAGTACATTAAATGAGTCAGCTCTGTCTACGTTCAGTTTATAAATAACTGAAGTCCCATTTTGTTTAGCTGTAACAAATACAGACCGAATCATAGTATATTTGATAAAACTTTTTCTACTTGATGCATGTGTTGGATGTAAATATAAAAGATCTGTACTTTTTGTCATATAATATAGTTCATAGTTAATTTTTAATTAGTATATTTTATTTGATTCAACCTACCGCAAATTCTGAGGTGTAAAAAAACAACTTAGTAAATTTATTAATCCCTATAGTTGATTCAACGGCCTTTGTTCGGGAAACGCTTTTCCCAAGCACCTAAAAAATAATTGGGGTATATAATCCAATTATATGTACAGGGTGTCCGGATTTGGTTGCAAAAGCAGGGTATCTCGCTTATTTTTAAAGATAGAACCTTCCGGTTTTCACGAACCAGAGCTATTTTTTTGGGAAACTCATGAAGCCGTAAACAAAATTTTCATAGCCTTCTTCGTTTATGAGATACAGGGCGAAATAGAAAATTTTGCATTTTGGGACCCCCCCTCGTATCTCGGTTATCCTTTAACTTAACGCAAAGGGAAAAATTGCTGCTTATCCAGTTTTTTACGCTGGATCCAGTGGCGTAGTCACATTTTTCATTTGAGTTGTTATTTTTTTAGATATGACCCAAAGTTTTATTTTTTAAATGGGACACCCTGTATATTTGTCCAGAAATTGATTTCTCCTTTTAAAAGCTTCTCAAAAATATATAATATTATGGGTCTATTTTAATAAACAACAACAAAAACCCCAATTTTTATAATTATCATCCCAAATTTTGCAGTAGGCCATGCAAAACGATGCCGTTTTCTCTTGTTTTCTTGGAAGCAAATGACATTTCCCAATTTTGTACGCGTATATAAAATATAACGCTAGTTTTTTGTATTTATTTATTGTGTAAAAATATATTTGTATTATTATGGAAGAAAACCAAACTTTTGAACATTATGAAAAGTACGATATGTTAGCTTGTTTTATATTAAGTAATGAAAATGTTGAAGCGGCTTCTGAGATGTATTTTAACAGGTAAATAGTTCATTTTTAGGTATGTTGAAATACTATTGCTTAATTTTTATTTAGATATCCAGAAAGGGGGCAACCTAATATATCCACTTTTTATCGGATAAAAAAGTATTTACTTAATCACGGATCATTTATCAAACCTCATACGAAAACATATAATAAAGAAAATCGGGAGGCTGAGAAAATTACGGTTTTGGCTAATGCAGAAGCTTACCCTACAAACTCTTGTAGGGCCAGTGAAAAGAGCATAGGGATTCCAAAAACTAGAGTTCAAGAAATTCTAAAAAAGCACAAATACTACCCATACAAATTTAGGCTCGTGCAGCACTTACAGCCAGGGGATGCAGAGCGTCGGGTAGTCTTCTGCAATTGGTTTCGAGAAAGATGCGATATGGTTAAAGATTTTGAAAGGAAGGTTATATCGTCAGACGAAGCACATTTCAGTAATTCTGGTATACTCAATAGGCACAATAGTAGATTCTGGTCCCAGGAAAATCAACACCAAATATTTCCCAGAAGACAGCAGGGCAGGTTTGGTCCAAATGTGTCCTGCTTCATATTAGGAACACATATAAAATTTTATATATTTGAGGGAAATCTAACAGCCAATCGCTATATAGAAATTTTAGAGGCAGCTATACCTGAATTACTTGACAGTGTTCCTCTAGCGCAAATTAACGAAATTTATTTTCAACAGGACGGTGCTCCCGCACACAATTCTGGAATGACGAGATTATTTCTGGATAATAATTTTACTGATCAATGGATCGGAACAAATGGACCTATAAGATGGCCCCCTAGGTCCCCAGATTTGTCGATTTTAGATTTCTTTCTATGGGGATATCTGGAAAATAGAATTTACAAAGACCACTATGATAATGTCCAAGATTTAGGAAATGCAATAAGACAAAACTTTCGCTATTTACAAAATCATCCCGTTATTTTGCTTAATGCCCTAAAACGAATACGAAAATTGTGCGAAGCATGCATAGAATAAAATGGAAATCAGTTTGAACAGTTCTTTTGATTTCCTTGGTTACTGTAGTTCTTATACGACAGTTGATTTTTGCTGAAAGGCTTGTTACATAATAATTTATTACTGTTTTGTTCTTGTGTTACGTAAATCTAGGTAGGTGGTACTTTTTTGGTACGAAATTATCATACATATTTTGATAAATAGATTTAATTACATATTTATTTTGATTTATTGTTAGGATGTAGATATTGTTAGCGACTTTAAATAAAAGGCAGCATTGTATTGCATGGCCTACTGCAAAATTTGGGATGATAATTATAAAAATTAGGATTTTTGTTGTTGTTTATTAAAATAGACCCATACTATTATATATTTTTGAGAAGCTTTTAAAAGGACAAATCAATTTCTGGACAAATATACAGGGTGTCCCATCTTAAAAAAACACAACTTTGGGTCATATCTAAAAAATAACAACTCAAATGAAAAATATGACTACGCCACTGGATCCAGCGTAAAAAACTGCATAAGCAGCAATTTTTCCCTTTGCGTTAAGTTAAAGGATAACCGAGATACAAGGGGGGTCCCAAAATGCAAAATTTTCTATTTCGCCCTGTATCTCATAAACGAAAAAGGCTATGAAAATTTTGTTTACGGCTTCATGAGTTTCACAAAAAATTAGCTCAGGTTCGTGAAAACCGCAAGGTTCTATATTTAAAAATAAGCGAGATACCCTGCTTTTGCAACCAAATCCGGACACCCTGTACAGTATCTTTCATTGAGGAGGAAAAACGGCCTTTCTTTGACTTCCCCCGTATTTCTCAAGAAATTCAAAATAGCCAATCGATGTATTTTAGCTCGGAGAATTCGAAGATCTTAAAAAAAAATAATTAAATGAAAAACAAAAGACTTACACCAAGGATGTTGCATTTTTTAAACGGAACACCTTTAATTTTTTACATTTTTGGATTCTATGGTCAATTCTAAGTGTTTTTTAATAAGGGTACTACAGTGAAACCTCTCAACAGCGGACAGTAGCCGTGCCACAAAAACTGTCCGTTGCATACAATAAAAATGTACTACCTAATATAAAATATTATACTACCTACATATACAGTTTGATATAGTTTTACTTTATAAAAAGTATCTATTTAAAAAAATTATGAAGTGTTGTTTGTCTTAAACTAGTTCATTTATTTTTAATAATTTGAGATTCCATTTTAGACGCAACTTCTGAGATTTTTTCCCCCAAAACAGAATCTCCACATAACATACAAAAGTTTTCAATATCCCTTAACATTTTATATGCTTCTTTAATGTTCTTAATATTGGAAGAACTAATTTTTCCATCATCACTGTCAGCTGAAATCTGACCGTTCTCACTATTTTGAAATTCACTGATGCACTCACGTACACTTATGTTAGGATTTTCCGTGAATAAACTTTCATCAATTTCTCCTTTCATTGTAATTGGTATTGGTAATAGAGCAATTGGGCGATAATTGCAAGAGTTAGTTTTTTCGCCCCCTTTATAAAGAGGATAAATTATAGCTGTTTTAAGGCATTCAGGGAATATACCTTGAATAAGGGATTCATTTATTAGTGTTGTAAGGGCCTCTATGACTCTATTTTCTTTTCAATAGTTCCATGCTGCTAACGGGGCTTAAAAAAAGCTACATTTTTCGATGGGGGGAAAAACGAAAGAGGGTCCAAACTTGGCGAGATACCAGAGGTAACATTTTTGCTTACATTAATAAAATAATCATTTAGGTTAATTGGTCTTGGCAAGATTTGATTTGTTTCTGAAGTCATTGATAATGGACCAGATTTCCATTGAAACATTTTAGACTTTGCTAGACGTTTTTTAAGTAAACGAATTATTTGTTGTCTTCTCAGATGAACTGTATTTGTAACTGAATATTTAATTTACGGCCCAGCCTTCATTTGACACATATTGGATTATATACTTACATATTAAATTCCCCTATAGAGGGAGAATGTCGAACTCAATTACAGGCAATCGAATTTCGAATTCAACAATGCCACACTCATTTACATTATTTATACGCCAAAACCTTATTTTCCAATGCATTTTCTATGATACCGCATATTTATATCCCCAAATATTGTGAGGGGCGCGTAATAGAAAGAATGGCATCTGTAACGCCTCCCAACAATAAACGAAGACCCTGCGGGAAACACAATCGCATCTGTCGAAATGAACATTTATTTGGGGGGTGCATATGCACTCAGGGGTATAAATTAGGATTTCAGGAAAAGGAAAGATATTGTGAATCAGTTTTATTGGTATGCGCTTTTTCTCATGTTTGTACTTTTTTCTGAGAGATTTATTTTTGTCCTTTATATGGTTATATTACATTATATGGTAGATTAAAATTTTCTAGGTAAGAGCATCATAAGATGATGCTTTTAATTAGGCTCCATTTAGTAAAAACTGACATTTTTTCTATGCAAATTATATTTTTTATAAATTTATAAATTTTAGATTGTGCATGAGCCTTTACGGACTCCTAAAACACAAAATAAAAATTGTGTTGAAAAAGGAATTTACTCGTCTAGTTTGCAAATAAGTAAATACACTTCAATGAAGGAATACAATTCAATTTAGATAGTCGAAAACTTATATTAATAGGTACTAATTTTTAAAGTTATACAGAAAAAAACACTAAAACACAGACCAAAAAAATCGCTTTTAAAAGTTAATCAAATGTTTTCATAGTTATATTTTAAAAGATGCTCAAATAAGCGTCCGCCTTCACGAATACACATGTCGAACCTTTTAATAATATTTTGCCTAGTTTTAACTAGCATGTCTGGTGATATACTGGCGCATACATCCCTGATTCGTTCCTGCATGTTCTCTCTTGCTGTAGGTGGTTGGGTGTAAACACGATCTTTAATATAACCCCACAAGAAAAAATCTAATGGAATTATATCGCAAGATCGGGGTGTCCATTCGATAAAACCGCTACGACCAATCCATTTTTGATTAAAATTGGCATCTAAAAATTCACGGACGTCCCGATGGTAATGAGCAGGTGCACCGTCTTGCTGCAGCCACATGTCTTTTCTTTCTTCTATGCTGAGTGGTCTGAGAAGAATAGGCAGCTCAACGTTTAAAAAAATCTAAATATCTTTGTCCATTAAATGGTTCATTAGAAAAATACGGACCTATAATATGGTTTTTAAGGATTCCATACCAAACATTTAATGATCAGTGATTTTGATGTTGTACCTCTCGTACTCAGTGGGATTTGTTATTGCATAATAATGCATTTTATGCCTATTTACAGCTCCATTGCTTCTAAATGTAGCTTCATCGGAAAACATAATATTCGCTTAAAAGTCCGGATATGCTTCTATGCAAAAGTTAACACGCCTTTCAAAATCTTCATCGTGCAACTCTTGGTGTAATTCCATTTGATATGGATGATATTTATATCTTCTTGTGGTCCTGCTTACTGTAGATTGTGATGTCTCAGTTAAACTAGCAAGTTGTCTACTTATACTGGAATTTTCTTCTATATGAAGTAGCATTTCCAACTCTTTATCTTGATTTGTAGCATTTTTTTTGACAACTGTTCTCTTCGAATATGCCATATTGCCACTAGCATCAAATCTCTCCATGAAATTTTGAAAGGCCACTTTAGAAGGCGCGCGTCGATCCGGACATTTTGCTTCATATAGCCTTTTGTCCAGAAGGCAATTTTTTTGAGCTTCATCCAATATATAGACCGTATCTATTATATCATTTTGTGAAAAATTCATTTTGAATTAGACGAGAATATGAAAGACGAAATTCAATGCACTAACAACAACACGTTTTTGACAATTCATACATTTAGTCGCCAGTTGCTATAGAATGTTTTTTCCATGGCTACTTTGATTGATCGAGCTGTTGATTTTCTAAATTAGGCAAAAAAAGGAAAATATTTCGAAAACTATTGAAGATAGGTATATAATATGTTTAATAAAAGTTGTATATTTTTTATTCTTAACAAGACTAAATAAAAATATACACGGGGTTCCATTTAAAAAAAACTGGAATAAATTGGTTTGAAAATGTTAAAGTTGGGCATTTAAATTTGGACACCCTGTAAGTGATATCTTCAATATTACGAAAGTAATTTTTTATTCCAAATTTTGTGCGGAAGCAAAATATTTTATTTTTAGTGGCACAACTAGGCGTTATATTGCTAATCATAGATGTGCATCAAATTTAATTTTTTTTTGTTTAAAGTTCAATATTTGAGAAAGTATCAATTTTAGCCATATAAAGTATTTTACAAAAACGAATTTTATGTAGAATTTAAAAATCAAGTCAAATATAGGGTGTCCCGTTTAAAAAAATACAACTTTTAGTTGCCCTACTTTCTTGACGCACCCCGTATAATTTAAAATATTTTTAAAATGAGCACGACTTACAATCTATATCCCACAGCATAAACAGTTTGTTTCCAGATTTTACTTGTTCGACTTAAATTTACTTTTTCCAATCGTTGACTCACCCTGTACTGCGCAGCCAATTGGTAATTAGCTGACGCTGGTGCATCTGTGGATGTTTTAAAAAGGCATGGAGGATGGAAATCGGTAGCAGATTCTGAATCTACGGAAAATTCTCTATCAAATATACAAATCTTCGCGTGAAAATCGCGTTTTTTTTAATTTTTTGGTGGCCGCGAAAATTACCTAGCGTTTTTTGACAAAATGGCCAACGCGCCGCTTACATCGAATCGGAAAAAAATTCAGATCTCGAAAAATAAATAGGACAGAGGGATGCGGTTTGCACTGTTTTATTAAGAAATAATCATTTTAAACCATATTCAACCGGTGTCTTGCTAGCTTAACAAAAAATCCTAAAAAAAAATTTCAAAATGAAAATTTAATCATATATCTGAAAATATCGATCCCAGGTCGCAATGGATGGTTTTAAAGTATTTATTAGCTCAAAATACATACAGAAACGTACTTTTCCCACGCATTTTGTAAAAAAAAAATTTTCCGGTAAAAAAATTTGAATGTATATGTATGGAAATTTCACGAAATATTTTTGGGTCTCAGATTGTGTTCAAACTTCGTTTCTATACTAATTCGATACTCTAGAAACCGAAAAAAACGTCCATTCGTTCGTAGGACGAACCGTCAATTATGAAGTTTTTGACAAAATACAGAAACTAAATTATATGCACTCTTGCCAAACTTACTTGGTTTTCTTCAAATGTACAACAAATAATATTCCAAAAGTTGAACAAAATGGCATAGTTTTATTAACAAACCTGGTGCTAATTTCAGATATGATATTAGCATGTGATTTAATGGCTTTAATGATGGTTTTATGGACGAACCTGTGCTAACCCAACACTAACGGGACATATCTACCTAGCAGTATAGGTTTTGTTAAAAAAAAAAACCTTGTTTTAATATAACTCCCTACTTTTGTAGGCGCGGTCGCGTCAAAAAATACTGAAATTACTAACGGTAATAAAACGACATAAATATCCAATTCCCTTTCCACAAAATATGTGTAGAACTGGTTGCCTACTTAATGTGAAACTAACCCTAAATATTTTGGCTTTAATGATGCTAACGTGATATCCATCCACCTAATTCCTTTCCACTCTGACTTGTACCAACCCATCTATATGAAAAAAAAATATTAGTCTCACAACAAAGATTATAACAAAATTTACTTTGGCAACAGCGCTTGCTGGCTGACTAAATGACATGCATTTAAGTTAGCAGAGTTTAGATACAAAACAAACTTCGTGTTGTCAGGTATTATGTTAAAAAATTATTTATATTCCTAATTTAAAAAAATGTATCTCAATTCAAAATCAAGAAGTGAGCCCTCAAGGAAGGGAATCGTTTAGTGTATGAGTGGGAATGTGGCGTAACAAAATCATTGGCCTATTTTTTTTGGATCACCTTACATCTTAAAAATATACAGGGTGTTCAAAGTTAGGTTGACACTATTGCTAACTTTTTGTTATGAGAGCTACGATGTCGGTTAAATTATAAAAGTTTTGTATTTTTTCCTGCTAATTACGATAGTGAAAGCAGAAAAACAATATAATGTACGATTCTCGACATATTTGCAAAAAAGTATATTTTTTAATTGAACACCCTGTATATGTCTACTTCATTCGATTCGCCGTAGAAAATGTAGTATGGAGTGACGAAGCCAATTTTTCAAATGGTTAAGTTGGCACCATTGCTAAGTTTTTTGTTATTGAACGTCGCATTTGAAAAATACTTCAAAAATAGGCCATTTTTTTAATAGGACACCCTGTATATTTTTTACTTAACTTTAACCTCCGTCAAAAATATAAAAATAGTCACGCTTTATCTTTTTTGACTTAATTTAAAAATAACTGAAAAAATCGCATTTTTTAGTTTCTACCTAAACTTACACTCACTCAAAAGGAATACGAGGAATTTGTGACGAATTCCGACCTGCGCAGTCGAGAACCAAATGAGTTACAGGACTGTAATTTTTGGTGTTAGTTTGCCAAATTCTTCGAAAATAAACCGCATAATGCACAACTTTGAGATACATGGGTAAATATTCTGTACAGGGTAACAAATAAGAACCTTTTACCTTACATTTTTTAACACTTTTCCAAAAATCCAGGATTATTTTCTAATTTTTTCTATCTCTATCTACAATACGAGAAATACTGAAAAACGATATCACACTTCCCTAAGTGAGTAAACACCATTTTATTCTATTAATAATAGAGCAAGCTTACTACTGAAAATAGCTTGACTTTAGAGTTAGTGAATGTCAGCGCTGTCTCTACTATTTTTCTTATGCCATAGGTAACTAGATTAAAATTAAAAATTGCTGATTTCTCTGTTATTTTGCACTTTAGGCAAAAATGATAAAGAACAACTTTTATTACATTTTTGACGGCGAATCGAATGAAGTCGAAGACATAGGCAGGGTGTTCAATTAAAAAAATATACTTTTTTACAAATATCTCGAGAATCGTACATTCTATTGTTTTTCTGCTTTCACTGTCATAATCAGCAGGAAAAAATACAAAACTTTCATAATTTAACTGACATTGTAGCTCTCACAACAAAAAAGTTAGCAATGGTGCCAACTTAACTTTGAACACCCTGTATATTATAAAGCAAGAAATAATGGATGTCTTATCGAACGAACCATTAGAAGTATTAAGAAATCTATGGTGGCAACAAGATGGTACTCCTCCCTATAATGGAAGACAAGTGACAGAGATTCTCAATCTTTTATTTCCTGGTAAATGGATTGGAAATCAAGGGGTTGTACGCTGGCCAGCAAGAAGCCCGGAGATTAGTAACTCTGGGTTTTTTTTTGCAAAATCGATTATATCGGAATTTGCTCGAAAATATCGAAGAAATGCGTTATAATTTAGTGAGAGAAATAAGAGTTATACCAGCAAGAACCGTTCAACGCGCAATTTACAAAATTAATCGACTAACCCAAAAATCTGTTGAAGCAAACGGTTTTCAATTTGAATACTTGCTGTAATGTTTATACTTTTGCTACTTTCATGTATTTGTTAAATATTTAGTAACGTATTTATTTAAGTTTAAATTTGTAAAAATTTTTGCAGTTCCTAAATTTTTTAGTTTTTAATGGAAATATATTCTCGAAGCTTTCACTAAAAAAACAAATAGTTGTTTTTACTCTTTTTTAAATAAATTCATTATAAAATCAAATTTCAAATTCTGACTTCTGGCAATTATTTGCCAGAACATAAATTTTAACAAATTATTGTTTCCTGTTTTATTTAAAGAAGTAGACCGAAATAAATTCGACATTTTCACGGCCATTTTTTCTTTTCTACAAGATGGCGTCATCAGGCTTTTGATCGTACGTTTCCATCATCAGCAACTAGCACTGATGATGGATTTTCGGCTCGAAACGTCGGATATATGTCAAGTGCGTTATGTGATTGAATTTAGAATTTAAATTAAAGTTAATTAAACATAAAATGGAATTTTTTGCCTATTTAAAAAAACAAAGTTGATGTTGGCTGCGACGAAAAAAAATGTGTGTACCTTATAATTAATTGCACGAATCGAATAAGTAATATCAATAAATCGCATACCTCTTAATGCCTAATATACTCGACCAACCACAGAGAAGACGTTGCATGTCTCAATTTGCTTTAAATTCGCTCCAGAACACTACAAGCAAATTAACTCAGGATCGATCGATTTAAATTGCAATTTTCCTTGCCCATAAATACGACGTATAAAGCACATTTCATCGCATACAACCACTGGCATCCAAGTAAATCACCGCAAAAGCAAATAAATAATTGCGCACATGAAAAAAAAAAGACAAAAATCCAATAACAAAAATCGAGATTATTCGACCTTGCATCGCAATTACATGAAAATTAACTTAGACCAGCCTGGGATGATCGCATGTTGAAGACGCGGTCGGGGGGTGAAGGGATGTGGGTACGAATCGATATGAGAAATGTCGATATAAACTAAACAGTGACATAAAGTGTCATAGTCCCGTCTGTTGAATACAGTAATCGAAAATAGTCCTTTCACGTTTACAGGTGATATCTCTCATACTTCTATGGGTACAGGGTGTCCGAATTTGGTTGCAAAAGCAGGGTATCTCGCTTATTTTTAAAGATAGAACCTTGCGGTTTTCACTAACCTGAGCTAATTTTTTGTGAAACTCATGAAGCTGTAAACAAAATTTTCATAGCCTTCTTCTTTTAAGAGATACAGGGCGAAATAGAAAATTTTGCATTTTGGAACCCCCTCGTATCTCGGTTATCCTTTAACTTAACGCAAAGGGAAAAATTGCTGCTTATGCAGTTTTTTACGCTGGATCCAGTGGCGTTGTCATATTTTTCATTTGAGTTGACATTTTTTAGATATGACCTAAAGTTGTGTTTTTTTAATGGGATACCCTGTATATTTGTCCAGAAATTGATTTGTCCTTTTAAAAGCTTCTCAAAAATATATAATAGTATGGGTCTATTTTAATAAACAACAACAAAAATCCTAATTTTTATAATTATCATCCCAAATTTTGCAGTAGGCCATGCAAAACAATGCTGCCTTTTATTTAAAGTCGTTAACCCTAACAATATATCAAAATATGTATTGATAATTTCGCACCAAAAAAGTACCACCTACCTAGATTTATGTAACACAAGAACAAAACAGTAATAAATTATTATGTAACAAGCCTTTCAGCAAAAATCAACTGTCATATAAGAACTACAGTAACCAAGGAAATCAAAAGAACTGTTCATACTGATTTCCATTTTGTTCTATGCATGCTTCGCACAATTTTCGTATTTGTTTTAGGAAATTAAGCAAAATAACCGGACGATTTTGTTAATAGCGAAAATTTTCTCCTATTGCATTTTCTAAATCTTGGACATTATCATAGTGGTCTTTGTAAATTCTATTTTCTAGATATCCCCATAGAAAGAAATCTAAAATCGACAAATCTGGGGACCTAGGGGGCCATCTTATAGGTTCATTTGTTCCGATCCATTGATTGGTAAAATTATTGTCTAGAAATAATCTCGTCATTCCAGAATTGTGTGCAGGAGCACCGTCCTGTTGAAAATAAATTTCGTTAATTTGCGCTAGAGGAACATCGTCAAGTAATTCAGGTATAGCTGCCTCTAAAATTTCTATATAGCGATTGGCTGTTAAATTTCCCTCAAATATATAAAATTTTATATGTGTTCCTAATATGAAGCAGGACACATTTTGACTAAACCTGCCCTGCTGTCTTCTGGGGATATTTGGTGTTGATTTTCCTGGGACCAGAATCTACTATTGTGCCTATTGAGTATACCAAAATTACTGAAATGTGCTTCGTCTGACCATATAACCTTCCTTTCAAAATCTCTAACCATATCGCAACTTTCTCGAAACCAATTGCAGAAGACTACCCGAGGCTCTGCATCCCCTGGCTGTAAGTGCTGCACGAGCCTAAATTTGTATGGGTGGTATTTGTGCTTTTTTAGAATTTCTTGAACTCTAGTTTTTGGAATCCCTATGCTCTTTTCACTGGCCCTACAAGAGTTTGTAGGGTAAGCTTCTGCATTAGCCAAAACCAAAATTTCCTCAGCCTCCCGATTTTCTTTATTATATGTTTTCGCACGAGGTTTGATAAATGATCCGTGATTAAGTAAATTCTTTTTTATCCGATAAAAAGTGGATATATTAGGTTGCCTCCTTTCTGTATATCTAAATAAAAATTAAGCAATAGTATTTCAACATACCTAAAAATTAACTATTTACCTGTTAAAATACATCTCAGAAGCCGCGGCAACATTTTCATTACTTAATATAAAACAAGCTAACATATCGTACTTTTCATAATGTTCGAAAGTTTGGTTTTCTTCCATAATAATACAAATATATTTTTACACAATAAATAAATACAAAAAACTAGCGCTATATTTTATATACGCGTACAAAATTGGGAAATGTCATTTGCTTCCAAGAAAACAAAAGAAAACGGCATCGTTTTGCATGGCCTACTGCAAAATTTGGGATGATAATTATAAAAATTAGGATTTTTATTGTTGTTTATTAAAATAGACCCATACTGTTATATATTTTTGAGAAGCTTTTAAAAGGACAAATCAATTTCTGGACAAATATACAGGGTATCCCATTTAAAAAAAAAAACTTTGGGTCATATCTAAAAAATAACAACTCAAATGAAAAATATGACTACGCCACTGGATCCAGCGTAAAAAACTGCATAAGCAGCAATTTTTCCCTTTGCGGTAAGTTAAAGGATAACCGAGTTACGAGGAGGGTCCCAAAATGCAAAATTTTCTATTTCGCCCTGTATCTCATAAACGAAGAAGGCTATAAAAATTTTGTTTACGGCTTCATGAGTTTCACAAAAAATTAGCTCAGGTTCGTGAAAACCGCAAGGTTCTGTCTCTAAAAATAAGCGAGATACCCAGTTTTTGCAACCAAATCCGGACAACCTGTACAGTTTGAAAAGGTCCTCACAAAGAATGTGTCATAGTACCGTCTGTTAAATATAGTGGTCGAAAATATTGCTCCCAAGTTTACAGATGGTATCTCTCACGCCACTTGCCCTTAGGACTCCGGCAATGGCTTTAAGCTGACCGCCGTGGGTTCAGTTTGAAAAGGTCTTCAGTTTACTTTACACGTATTTCCAACTATTTACAAACTCGAATCTCGACCGTAAGAACCAGAAATAAGCAATTGTTTTCTTCTTATCCAACGATACTAAACGTTGTGGAACAGATTGTTTTGTTTGATTATGTTGCCAAAGTTGAAAAGTCTCTACTTTGAAGCCTAAAAACGACGACTAACTGTGACTTGATGCCTTAAAAAAGGTTTTTTAGTGTTTGTATTTTTACTATCGACTGAAAAAATCTTTTAGAAATTTCAATAAGGGCTTAAGTAGCACAAATTAGCTGATGATATTTTTGCCTAACAGTTAGCCATAAAAGACACATAAAAACCAGAGATTTGTCAAATTTTGCCAAATGATTCCTGGTTTGTTTTCTAGCCATGAAAGCTCGCTTCAAATTAGATTTTTGGGCTCTAAAAGTAGCAATTTTCAATGAAAGATAGACTATAGCATAATTGCTTGGACAAAAAATATCTTTTATGGAGTAATTAAACCTCCAATTTTTTTTTTGTAATAGTGGATGGCCAAAAAGCAGAAATATCTGTCAATTTTGTTGCCACAACAAACCAACTATGGTATTTCGCCAAGTTTGGACCCTCTTTCGTTTCTCCCTCCATCGAAAAATGTCACTGACAGCCTTCTCTTAAGCCCTGTTAGCAGCATGGAACCATTGAAAGAAATGAGTAACAGCACAAGCAAATCTTCGTGTAGCACTGATAGCCTATTAATTCAAATATTCCTGAACCTTCCGCTTCCAGTCATAGAGGCCCTTACAACACTAATAGGCTCTCGTAAAGTTCAGGCTAATAACTTAAATTAATTGTATCGATATTAAAATATATCGATACCAAAAGCACATCTCTAGGATAGTCCATTCTATCCGAAGAATCACGATCTATAAATATCTCGAAATTTATTTTCTGCCTTGTCTCATATGCTTTAATTACTTTTATATGGAAAAGAAATATTTAATGCATGTAACTGGTTTATCTGGCGTTGGAGCGTGGTGATAAAATTCCTTTTTTTTGTTCGTCGAAACGCGAATCAAAAAGAAAAAACTCGATCGGATGAGTTAAACCGAACTGGTTCGCACACGCATTAACACTGAAATATGTGTTGACTTATCGACGAGGAAGTTATTTGTTGGGTTGTCAGTTCCCCATAAATCGACAACCGGCGATACGCAAAATGCTAATGAGGACTTAGTTATACTCTCAAACACTTACGTAGTTTGCATTAGATAGAAAATAATTTTGAAAGACTGGCGCAATTAGCTAAAGAAATAAATCTCAAAGAATGATGCGCTTAGAAACCAGTTTTACGTGGAGATTTAGGTTAGGACTTAAGCTGTTTTGAAGACTCGTTAGAAATCTTCTGCGACCCACTATAATGAAGCCCTGTCATATTATAACGGTGAGTTAAGATGATTGGTACACTAGAAGGATTTAATCAATGTAAACTCTTAAAAACAACCTGATTTCAGCTGGCGAAACGTGTGGGTCACTTGTGACTGGCGCAAAATCAATCACATCGAAATTTTGACCTTTATAGGACACACATCATCCATGATAAGTAAAGTTGTCAAAGCTAATTTAGGATGTAATTTTCATATACAGGCTGTTTTTAAATTGATGGCTAAATAAGGCTTTTTTGTCTTATTTCAGGACTAAAAGTTTATATAAACATGGGTCCTCAAGGCCTTCTTTTTTGTGGATCAGGTCATTAACATGGAACTATAACAAACTAGGACCCAATGTTGTGACCCCATTATTTAATAGTCATTTTATTTGTGAATAGTCTTAAGTATTATATATTCATTAGTCTAGAGATAGTTTGACACGTAAATGCAATATTTAGACATACATTATATTTCGGCGGAACCTTCCGACAAAAGCTGCTTTAATGGTCGTTTATTGCAAGGGAAATTCTAAGTAAAAAATATGTATTTTAAATTCTACTTCAAATTCTGTTTTATGCACGTTCTTCCGCCCCAAATATTATTATACCCGAAAAAACCTATCATAAACTCATTTACACTATGTCGATAAAGCTTGGGAAGGTTCAGCTATAAAAACATTAAAAGAAACCATTGTAGTACAGTAAGCAGTGGCACACCAAATACTCCCAAATTACTTTTATAGACACCTTTTTTAATCACTTTTACAGATACGCCACTGCATCTCAAATTAGGGAATTCATATAAAAATAAGTTCTAGGTAGTCAGTATAGAGCAGGTCAGTCATTATGTCAGTACTATATTGTCAGTAGAATTAAGTCCGTAGACACAGTAAGAGTAAAAATTTGTTAGAAGTAAGAAGTGTCCCTCTTGTACAGAAGATAATAGAGAGATTTGAAACAAGTTGAAGTGTTTACATTTACTACCAGTGCTAATACAAAATACTAAAATTATTAAATCATAACAGTGGTGGCATTCGGCGAGTAATAAAAATATTAAAACATAACATTGGTGGCAGCGGTGGGATATACTACCCCGTGTTTTCTGAAGGAGCGCCTAGAACGCAGCAGGAATCACACCAGTTAAACCACATCGGTATACCAAAGACAGGAAGTTTCAACAGACTTGGAGGAGCGCCCAGTATGCAACAAGTTTCGAGAAGAAGAAAGAAAACGAGGAAATTCGCCTTACGTTCCAGCTAACTAAGGATGAAGCTGTAAGTTTTTTTCTTTTATTTTCCTGTTGTGGTGACACTATTTGTTTTTTTTATATGTTATGCATTTTTGAAATTATATAGATATATTTATTTTGTGAAAGGTACTGCAAATACGTTGTGTGTTGAAAAAGTAATTGAATAATCGACCGTATCTATATTTAAATTTTGACCCAAAATTTTTATTAGTATTTAATCTTTATAATTTTAACAAACAAAAAGATGGCTGAAGGAAAAGATGTAATTGATGTATTAAATTTAATAAATTCATTTGACGGCTACGGCGATGGAAATTCTCTTCAATTTTTTCTAAAAAACTGTGACGCAGTAATGCGTATTGTGAAAGAAAATGAAAAAAAATTAAATTAGCTAAATTAATTTTTGGTACTAAATTAAAAGGTAAAGCTCAAGAGGTGACACAATATAAAGAATTTTTTAATTGGGACGAAATTAGAGATTTTCTTTTAGAACAGTTTACGGATAAAAGACCGCCTTCTCAGTTTTTAACTCAAATAATGAATATAAAACAAAACTTTAGGGAAACCGTTACAGAATATGGAGATAGATTAAGATACCTGCATAATAAATATAAAGAAACTTGTCATTTAAATTATGAACATAATTCTGCTAAGGTATTAATAGAAAATTTAGAGTCAATTTTAGTAAACACGTTTAGACAAGGGCTAAATGATGAAAAAATACAAATTCGAGTAATTGCTGAAAACACAACAGATTTAGACAGGGCATTATCATTAGCAATCGAAATGGAACTTGAAAACAACGTTAGAGCAACAAATTCAAATTTTAAAAATGTAGGTTTTGTGGGTCAGGGAAATAGAAATTTTAATAACCAAAATCCTAAACTTTTGTGTATGTTCTGTCATAAAAATAATCATTTAATTTATATAATTAATATTCCTTTAGTTGAAGCACAATTATTCTACCTATATAAGGTATCGCCTTTTCCTAAGCTATTAGCCACTAATCAATTTGTTTTGATTCAACCATCTTCTAAATACATTGCAATAGACGAAACAAAACAGCAGTTCATAACTTTCTCTGATCTCGAATATAATAAATTTATAAAAATAACGGATGATAAAATGATTTGTCAGCAACAAAAACCAGTTTCATTGGCTCATTTAGTGGAAAACTGTGAAATGAAGTTACTTCAAGTAACAAATAAAATTCCAGAAGTATGCGAAAAACATAAATTAAATTCTAATAGAGGTATCTTTATTCAGTTACTTACAACTAATACTTGGCTGTTTGCAGTGCCTTGCCCTGAATCATTAACCATTTCATGTATTAATCAAAATAAACCAGTAGAGGTTATTTTAAAAAATTGCGGCAGTGTCACCATAGGAAAACAGTGTAAAGCGTATAGTGTTTCAACGATGCTCGTGCCTCACGGTAATGCCTTTCAGTCGAAAATATTTAGTGAGTTTGTTCCGCCATTAGAAATTAGTGAGGACTGTTGTGAAAAAATAAAAAATAATAACATTAACTTGACAGAAATTTTAATAAACGAAAATTATAAGACTCTTTCAAAGCACATTCCTGAACTGAACATCGCTAGCCATAAACTAGACGACATAGAAAAGCTAACAGAAAATCTTGAAAAAAATAATTTTTTGTCAACATATAATATTTCTGGTTCTGTTTTAGCTTACATTGTATATGTTGTTGTATTATTATTTATTGTTTACAAAATATATTCAAAATGTATAAGAAAAACTTCCTGTTGAGGAATAATACCAAATATTTGCGTAAGGGTAAATCAAACCATTGAACCATCCCCGAGAAGTAATAGATATATAGCTCAGTATACTAGTGAAACTTCTAATAGAATTAATAATGATGATCACCCTGAGGACGATCAACCAGGTATATCATACACGCCTCGCAGAGCTATTGGTCACACGTCCTCAAGACGATCAATTAGATAAGTAATAATATTATGTTTTATTATAAGTAATAAATTTCTTTAGTAGAATCTAAGTAGATTTAGAATGCCTAATTATTATAAAAAAAAACAGTTTTCAATATTATATAGGTTAGTATAATATAGAATAAGAACATAGTTCATAGCAAATTTTGTAAAATCATTTCGAACATAATAGTTTTGTTAAATATTAGTATCAATTACAAGGATGTATATTTTGTATCATAATTTATATTTTAACTCAGGAACGAAATTTTCTAACAATTTCATTATTATAAAATCTCTCATTTAGGGTGGAGGTGTTGTGACCCCATTATTTTATAGTCATTTTATTTGTGAATAGTCCTAAGTATTATATATTCATTAGTCTAGAGATAGTTTGACACGTAAATGCAATATTTAGACATACATTACATTTCGGCGGAACCTTCCGACAAAAGCTGCTTTAATGGTCGTTTATTGCAAGGGTAATTCTAAGTAAACAATATGTATTTTAAATTCTACTTCAAATTCTATTTTATGCACGTTCTTCCGCCCCAAATATTATTATACCCGAAAAAACCTATCATAAACTCATTTACACTATGTCGATAAAGCTTGGGAAGGTTCAGCTATAAAAACATTAAAAGAAACCATTGTAGTACAGTAAGCAGTGGCGTAGCAAATACTCCCCAAATTACTTTTATAAACACCTTTTTTAATCAATTTTACAGATACGCCACTGCATCTCAAATTAGGGAATTCATATAAAAATAAGTTCTAGGTAGTCAGTATAGAGCAGGTCAGTCATTATGTCAGTACTATATTGTCAGTAGAATTAAGTCAGTAGACACAGCAAGAGTAAAGATTTGTTAGAAGTAAGAAGTGTCCCTCTTGTACAGAAGATAATAGAGAGATTTGAAACAAGTTGAAGTGTACAGGGTTTTTTTTTATATATTGCCACCCCCCTTATCTTTTTTATTTGACATTTTAGAAAAATGTGTCCCAAATAAAAGTTTAATGGTTTCAAATGAATTTTTATGAAAACATTTTTTTCCATATACAGGGTGTTACAGAAAGTCTGTGCGTGGTCCAAGTTTCTTATTTCAAATAGGTACCCCATTTTTTTATTGAATTTTCGGATTCTCCTGAGAATTTTACACATTTTTTATAAGGGATATTCTATACTTAAATCTAAAGCCTAAAGAGATATTGTTATTTTTTGAAAACTATTATGTAAAACAGGTAAACATTTTTCTGGTCGTAAACTGGTCATTGACGGTGATCTGTCGTTCTGTCAATTCATTGAAAAGATGCATTACACTGACGAAGAAAGATGTGATATTCTTCGCATTTTCTACAAGAATAATAATAATACTTGCGCGGCAAGAAGAGAATAGCAGCGGCTTTTCCCCATGCGAGCTATTCCAACTCGAAAAACTTTCAAAAATATTGAACTTGGCTTTCGAAATCGAATGACTGTAAAAAGAGAAAAACGTACTGCGGTTATTAATGAGGAGGAGGAATTAAATATTTTATTATTTTTTCAAGGTAGGTTAATAGAAATTACCCACAGGATATAAAGTAACTTACGCAAATATTATTTATTTTCAGAAAATCCAAATGCAGCCTTAAAAGACGCATCAATTTTTTTTAATAAATCTATTTTCAAAATTTATTCGACATTAAAAAAGCATGGATATTTCCCATACAAAATTTTACCCGTCCAGAAATTAACTGAAGATCAGAAAAACCAACGAACCATGTTTTGCCAGGAAATGTTGCTGATGAAAGATGAAGATAACAATATTTTTCAAAAAGTTTTATGGTCAGATGAATGCGCCTTTAGTACTGCCGGGATTCACAACCGGAAAAATGTTAGATTTTGGGCAACGGAAAACCCTCGGGCCATGCGTGAAATTAAAACCCAAGGTCGGAAAACTTTAAATGTGTGGTGCGGGCTCCTTCACAACAAAATTATTGGACCGATTTTCATTGATGGATCTTTAAATGGAGAAAAATATCTAAATTTATTAAATAATGATCTGGAACTTATTTTGGATGACTTACCCCTCCGTCAATACAACCAAATTATTTGGCAACAAGATGGAGCCCCACCACACAATGTTTTTGCGGTCCTAAATTTTTTAAATCAAAATTTTGAAACGTGGATTGGTCGGACTGGACCGATTCGGTGGCCGCCCAATAGTCCCGACTTAACACCTCTTGACTCTTTTCTGTGGGGATTTTTGCAGAATAAAATATATGAAACTCCCACGGAAGATATAGAGGTGTTAAGAAGGAGAATAATTGAAGCCATTGAGGATTTAAACAATAATCATGCACAATTCATTATTTATGCGATTAATAAAATCGAAGCAGATTATACAAATTGTATTGAAATGAATGGTGGACATATTCAGCAATTATAATATTTATATTTCATTTCATTATTGAATTATTTGATAATATGTAGTTTTTTGTAATAAACACAGCGTCAAAAAACTTGGACCCCTTCATAAGACGCAATGCAAAAATGCTCTGTTTCAAGACCTTGTATCTTGAGTAATAAATGATCCAACCATGTGATTAAAAAAAGTGTATGTTAACGAATAGCAGGGCTGCCACTTTTAGCCACATGAAATATTCTATTGTAATTAGAACGCTCTACAGAGTGTTTAAAAGTTTCTCAACACAGGACCTAATGCAAATTAAATGGGAGATCTGGCTAAAAAAAATTAAACTCTCCTTATTAGCTTGCTGATTACAATATCATGGCTCAGTTAACTAAAAGTGGTAGTCCCGCTATTCGTTGACATAATCATTTTTCAATCACTTCGTTGGTTCATTTATTACTGAAGATACGCGGTCTTGAGGAAAGCTTATTTGCATTGCGACTTATGAAGGGGTTCAAGTTTTTTGACGCTGTGTGTAGTTTTTAAAATATTCTTTTCTGTTTTCGTTAATATTATACATATATTTTTTAAAAACATGTGTTGCCTTAATTAGATTCATATGCATATTTCCAAAATTCGATGTTTTTGGAATACCCCGTAGAAGGAAAAAAATCCACGTCTGATATTTCAAAAAATGTTTGTTTAGATGGCGATTCGTTGGAAGATGGTGATTTCTGTTCTGGTTGCCTGTGTATTTTCGTTATTCTCATAAGCTATGCGAAGGTTGTCGGATTTTTCCTCATCGGAAATGTGACATTTTATCCAGAAATTGACAGAAAGTCTACCAAACAGTAAAACAGTCACCGTCAATGACCAGTTTACGACCAGAAAAATGTTTACCTGTTTTACATAATAGTTTTCAAAAAATAACAATATCTCTTTAGGCTTTAGATTTAAGTATAGAATATTCCTTATAAAAAATGTGTAAAATTCTCAGGAGAATGTTAGAAGTAAGAAGTGTCCCTCTTGTACAGAAGATAATAGAGAGATTTGAAACAAGTTGAAGTGTTTACATTTACTACCAGTGCTAATACAAAATACTAAAATTATTAAATCATAACAGTGGTGGCATTCGGCGAGTAATAAAAATATTAAAACATAACACCAAGACTGATCCCTGCGGGACACCAGAATTCAATGTACACCGTTCTTTTAAAAGAGCTGAATGATTAAAGTTTACAAAATTAGCTGAAAATCTAATTTAATAATCACTAGCGCGTCCAAAACCTACCGGTGCACCATTCAAAGAGTAGACTAGCAAAACTAATTTGGACCTGCAAAATAAGAGCAATCAGCTCCAGTCGTGTCTAGTCAAGAGTCCTGTCACGTCCTGCCAAATTAAATTTTGCGGCCTGTCTGCAACTCCGAACGGAAGGGCCCTCCTGCCGAGCCCTTTCAGTTCAGAATTTCGCAGGAAGAAGAAATATTTCCGTCTTAATGAGCCAAGTTTAACCGTGCAGGAGACGCGTGCTTGCAACTTCCGTGATTGGACGCTTAACTCTGCCAAGTCACACTGTACAGAGTGTCCCAGAGGCGCACAGTGATTCGATCCATATATGTTACACGGCAAAAAAGAATTGGTTAATCTAGCAACCTTTGACACGCTCAGCTATTGGTAGGTATCCAATAACAACATAATCATGTTTGTTATTGACATCTGTCAACATTCTCCTGGAGCATTTAGTTATAATGTGAGGAAATAAATTGAGCGATAATTAGATAGTATATTGTTTACATTTGTGTTATCTGGATTCATTATATTTCTACGGAGAAACTAAGTTTTGCAAGTTGAAGAAATGGCCAATATTTTTGAAGGTAGGAGCTACTTTTTTGACATTGATTGATAATTATTGATCAATTTATACAGGGTGAAATATAAACATAGTTTTTGCGGATAAAAACATTTACTTACCTAAATTCTCAATTTTATTAACAAATCTAAGTATGAGTATCCCGAGGTACCCCTGTTATTTTTTGATATGTTAAAACTACATTATTTAGCTTTCTTTTGACATAATTCTTAATGCTCGCACGGGCGGCCTTGCATCATACTGAAAACATTTTTTTTCAGAAGGTGATTACCGAGTTTCTCGTATGGCTTATTTGGATGTTTGGTGTTCTCATCCAAAAAATGAAAAAAACAACCGCTTATATCAGTTCCTTTTAGAAGCTTTTAATTTACAAAATATTTCAACGGATATATCAAGTGGTTTAAAAACCCAAATAAAGTTGTTTTCTTCGAAAATTGAGAAAAAATGGAAGTCGGCTGGCTGCAGAAAGGAAAGGTGAACTTATCAAACTTATATTATTTTTTTCAACTTTCTCACATTTCGTTTCGAAATATTGACATTACTATAGCACACTCCCATCCTAAAAGAAAAAAATCGTTATAATGCAGTGTGTCTAAAAATAATCTGCTTCACACAAAAAAAAACAAAATATTCGTTTTTTTAGATTTTTAATCAAATATCAAGATTGGTTGGCAAACTATTTTATTTTCAAAAATATAAATGAAGACAATAATTCTGATGAAAATAATGAACATATTGGTGGCCCAGGGAGACCACAAAAATCATTCGAAAACTGTAGCGAACGGACCAAACGTACCAAGGTGCGCGGTCTCGTTGAATCGAGGTCTTTAGCTGAATTAAAATACGCAGCACAAATGTCTGCACGAGCTAATGGCAGTAGAACTTCAGCAGTCCTCCTAAAAACGGCTTCTGAATCCAATAATAAAGCAAAAGAAATTCAAAAACTGATAGAAAAAGCTAAATCATTGCAAACTTATTCTGGCGAAGAAGCACTTGGCTTATATATCGACTTAGGATTAACCCATAATAAATATAAAGTATTAAGAAAAAAAGCTTTAGAAAAAGGACACAATTTGTACCCATCGCTATACTGCCTAAGAAAAATAAAAAGTGAATGTATTCCTTCAAATAATGTAATTGATGTAGATGAAGTTAGCGCCAGTATTAATTTACAAGCGTTGGCTAATCACACTTTCCAACGTCTACTAAAAGCAATAGCTTCAACCATTATCGATAAGGTATCTGACGGAAGTACACTATCTCTAATTTGTAAATGGGGTGGAGACGGAAGCTCTGGCCACAGTACTTATAAACAAAAATTTACGAAGAGGGTAACACGGACGAATTTTTATTCATAATTTCTTTTGTTCCGATTCGTTTATTATCATCGAATGGAGAAGTTCTGTGGCAAAATAAGCAACCGTCTTCAACCCGTTTATGTCGCCCAATAAAGTTTATTTTCCATAAAGAAACCGAGGAAATGTCAATGCGTGAATTTGATTTAGTTCGGGATCAAATTAGCAACTTAGAAATATTTGAGATGAGTATGTTCAATCAGATCATTAGAGTTAACTACACTTTTATCTTTACGATGATTGATGGCAAAATTGCAAATTACTTGGCGTCCCAAAAATCAACGCAGTCTTGCTATATTTGTGGTGCCAAACCCAGTGAAATGAACTCCATGCAGCTTAAAACACCTAAGACCGAAGTTTGCCAGTATGGTTTATCCACTTTACATGCATGGATAAAAGCGCTTGAATGTTTTTTGCATATATCATATAGATTAGAAGTAAAAAAATGGGCTATCCGGAATGAAAACGACAAATTATCTGTTGCAAACAGGAAGAAAAACATTCAAGCGCGATTCAAAGCTGAAATGGGTCTTATAGTGGATAAGCCCAAACCTGGGTTTGCTACCACAAATGATGGCAATACGGCTAGACGATTTTTCAAACATGCTGCTCAAAGTGCCGAAATAACCGGTATCGAACAGGGTCTTATTGAGCGTTTTTATGTTATATTGTGTTGCTTGTCCTCGGGATATGACTTAAATTTAGAATTATTCAATATTTTTTTGTTAGAGACTAAGAAAATGTACATAAGTTTATATAATTGGTATTCAATGCCTGTAAGTATTCATAAAATATTGACACATGCAGTAGATGTTATTAGGGAGTGTATTGTGCCAATCGGACAACTGTCTGAGGAAGCCCAAGAGGCTCGCAATAAAGATTGCAGACGTTTTCGATTGGCACATACACGAAAAACATCTAGATTAAATACAAATACAGACCTTTTTAATATGCTACTCATTACTTCTGACCCTTTGATTGGTTCGTACCGTGAAGAACCTATTGCGAGTTTAAGAACGTTCCCTGAAAATGTATTGCCCTTTTTAGTAAGACTCCAAGAACGCGGTACGTCACCAATCAGAGAGTCAGAAGTAAATGAAAATTCTTTTGAACCAGACAGCTCTGAAAGCTCAATCGAGGGAAGTGTTGACGATTTTTAATTTTTTAAATAGGTACCTAGTTATAGATATTTCTGTAGTTTATTCGAATAGTTTATTGTTTTGAACAATAATTGACATTATGAAACTTTTGTTATGTGTATAAAAACATGTGTATATGTGTATGTTCCAAAATCAGACTGTCATTCTTAAATAGCGTATTCTACATCGAAATTACTAGTTTATCATGTAAACATAGGTCCGAAAAAGCTTTGTGTTTGAAATACAGGATGTCAAGGATTTTTTTATTTTATTTTAATAGCTCCCATAATAGGCCATAATAGGTACTGTCCTCCACAAGATAAAGTCATTATCTATAACATAAAATGTTCACTTTTGTGAAACAACCTCAGATACCGATTCTTGTTCAAAAATCTGGCTTATTATGAGAGTTATTAAAAACACAAATAAAACAATCCTGTTTATATGACAAACTAGTATTTTTTCGATGAAGGATACCCTATTGAAGTATGACAATGTAATTTCGGGACACCCTGTATAGGGTATTTTTGAAAATTATGTATTTTTATTTTTCTGTGTTGTACATTATTGAACAAAATAATAATTAAACGTGTTGATAATTTCGTAGAATTCAAATTAGAAAACATAAACAGGGTGCACCATAAAAACAGCAATTTTGATTTAGTACAGATTTTTTAGACATCCTGTATAAATGAAAATAATTTTAGGTTGTGCAGCTTATGTTGCTGTACAACTTTTCTATTTAATTTTTGTATCTATGACTAGCCGTTATTAACATATCAACCGAGCATACACTATTGGGACACCCTGTATAATCCTATATTCAGTATTTCTTATCAAAATGCTAAATAACGACTTATTAAATACATTATATCTCATATTTAAATAAAAATAATGAATTCAACTTGTAAAATATTTTTCGCCGTCTAGCATGTACAGATCGAATCACTGTGAGGCGCTTCTCTATACCGGGTGTCAACGAATCTATTAGACAGGCCATAACTTTTTAAGTATTTGATGTATCTAAACGAAATTTGGTATAGGTAAATGGTACATAAAATGACTACAGTTTCGATTTTTTTAAATGGAACACTCTGTATATTTTTACATTTTTGGATTCCTAAGTCAATTCTGAATCAGAATGTGACGTTTTAAAAACTTTTTACGCCTACTTGATTTTTATAGCCATTTTTAAAATTGCATCTAGGTGGCCATGACCGGACGCAAATTAATCTAAGAACCTAAAATGATGACAAAATAATTCAATCGCTAAGTTTTAGTGATTAGTCTGATAGCTGGGAACAAGAGAAGTTGTTAAAATCGAATTTTTGTATCTAACTATTTTTTTTTCAAATGGCGACCTATTTAGACAAGCACTTTCTGAAAAGAGGATTTTTTGGCGAATCTAACGGTACTAAATTTTTGCGATTGAAAATCAATGAATTACTTGATGATGTTCCTCTAGCGCAAATTAACGAAATTTATTTTCAACAGGACGGTGCTCCTTCACACAATTCTGGAATAACGAGATTATTTCTGGACAATAATTTTACCAATCAATGGATCGAAACAAATGGACCTATAAGATGGCCCCCTAGGTTCCCAGATTTGTCGATTTTAGATTTCTTTCTACGGGGATGTCTGGAAAATAGAATTTACAAAGACCACTATGATAATATTCAAGATTTAGGAAATGCAATAAGAGAAAATTTTCGCTATTTACAAAATCATCCCGTTATTTTGCTTAATTCCCTAAAACGAATACGAAAATTGTGCGAAGCATGCATAGAACAAAATGGAAATCAGTTTAAACAGTTCTTTTGATTTCCTTGGTTACTGTAGTTCTTATACGACAGTTGATTTTTGCTGAAAGGCTTGTTACATAATAATTTATTACTGTTTTGTTCTTGTGTTACATAAATTTAGGTAGGTGGTACTTTTTTGGTGCGAAATTATCAATACATATTTTGATATATTGTTAGGATGTAGATATTGTTAACGACTTTAAATAAAAGGCAGCATTGTTTTGCATGGCCTACTGCAAAATTTGGGATGATAATTATAAAAATTAGGATTTTTGTTGTGGTTTATTAAAATAGACCCATACTATTATATAATTTTGAGAAGCTTTTAAAAGGACAACTCAATTTCTGGACAAATATACAGGGTGTCCCATTTAAAAAAACACAACTTTGGGTCATATCTAAAAAATAACAACTCAAATGAAAAATATGACTACGCCACTGGATCCAGCGTAAAAAACTGCATAAGCAGCAATTTTTCCCTTTGCGTTAAGTTAAAGGATAACCGAGATACGAGGGGGGTCCCAAAATGCAAAATTTTCTATTTCGCCCTGTATCTCATAAAAGAAGAAGGCTATGAAAATTTTGTTTACGGCTTCATGAGTTTCACAAAAAATTAGCTCAGGTTCGTGAAAACCGCAAGGTTCTATCTTTAAAAATAAGCGAGGTACCCTGCTTTTGCAACCAAATCCGGACACCCTGTACATAGATTCCGTTTATAAGTTGAAAGCTGACCTGTACTCAAGGCTTGTAGAAGACATGATGCCATTTGGTTACCACCAGGGCCGGACTGCCCTTCATGCCAGATGCACATTATCCCATCTGTTGTATCTTGCACATGTATTCCAAAATTGTAACACGATAATTGCCGGCTGTAGTACTGTGTAACAATTTGTTAAAAATCAAATACTAACCTCATTATTTGGAACGGGTTTTCCTGGTTTTTGCAGCTTGGATTTTTGTGTAACATAGGATTTTTCACACAACCTAGCTTTACTATGTGTTTCTCTTTTAGATTTTGGCTTTTTTATATCACTAAATCCACTAGCATCCACTATATTTACTTCAAAACTCCGATAAACAATCAATAAAACTCGATTCTACGACGAACGAAAACGTTTCAACTTGAAAACGGATACTAAAACCAGACTGGCACTTAGATCATTTAGCAGTGATTATTACGTCGAATTATTATCTTTGAACATCGTTTTCATCTATTAGGATGAAAGTGGCACTTAGATCTTATACAAGGATATTGGCCCTGGTACATAGATCATATTTACGGAAAAAAAACGAGAATTCATATTTTGGCACTTAGATCACTTAGCTCGACTACTCTACATTTTACAACGTTATTGAAGTTATATTTTTGTTTAATACTCTGAACTATTTGTTAACCGAAGATACAGATTTGCACGCCTAAATTTGTTGACGATATCTGAAGAGGGGCAGCAGAAAACTGTATAAAAAATGCTGTTCCGAGCTTTAGGCGGATAGGCGTGCATTCTTTTCATCAACAGAGATAGGCTGGGCAGACTTTACGTGACGTGACGCATAGATAGATAGTAACCTTGATCAACCGACTGTCACAATTAAAAATCCTACTTAATATGCAGCATGCATATCCATGGCACACTTGATAAAAGTAAATAATTGATTATCGAGTATTTTTCTTAGTAATATCTAATTTTTGAGCTTATTTTTGATCCAATCGCAAAAAAAATTAGTTCCGTTAGATTCGCAGAAAAATCCTCTTTTCTAAGAGCTTATCTAAAAAGGGTCGCCATTTAAAAAAAATAGTTACAGACAAAAATTTGATTTTAACAACTATCAGATTAACCACTAACTTAGCGATTGTATTATTCTGTCATCATTTCAGGTCCTTAGATTAATTTGCGTCCGGTCATGGCCACCTAGATGCAATTTTAAAAATGGCTATAAAAAATCAAGTAGGCGTAAAAAGTCTTTAAAATGTCACATTCTGATTCAGAATTGTCTCAGGAATTCAAAAATGAAAAAAAATGCAGAGTGTTCCATTTAAAAAATCAGAACTGGAGTCATTTTCGGTTGAAACCGGAAGTGACCGGAAAGTGAAAAATATGCGAAAACTATTTGCCTATACGAAATTTCCTTTTGATACACCAAAAACTCAAAAACTTTAAAAATTATGGCCTGTCTGATAGATTCGTTGACACCCGGTACAGGCATCTCGGCTCCTATTTTACTTACAGCAAAGGTTAAATGGGAAAAGTTTTAGAGGAAACAGATTTACGGCTTCAGATTTACGATCGGTCAATTGGTTTTGGAAATATCGGCGAAAAACCGAAAATAGCGGATTTCGTTTTGCGCCTGTAAATCCAAAACGATAAATTTGGCAGAAAAAGGTAAAAAAAAGACAAATTATTTAGTTTATAAATATACAGGGTGTTCCATTTAAAAAAATAAAGTAGGGTCCGATAACTTTTTGACCTGCCCCTGTATACTAATTCCGAATTAACTACTACGGGAAAAGTTATAAAAGAAACAGTTTTCACATTTTCGATCTGATATCTGATAGTTGAGATACGAGGGGTGCCAAAATGGGACACCCTGTACAAAGGAAATGACAAGCTGGCTAGTAATTTGACTGGCATCCAATCATTTGAACCATTTAATAAGGTTTTCAAATTTTTTTAAGCAGTTTACCTGTTGTAATTAACGTAAGAACTGAGCTCCCTCTTGCACGCAAGATCATATCGTCTCAATTAATTTTATGGGCGTTAAAAACTTATTACTTTGGAAAAGTACACGAAACAATGAGCTAATTATAATAATAGCTCGACCGCACATACGTATATATGCCTTTCGCGAATATTTAAATGCCATACGAACCACATCGACTGGAAGTCGTAAAACAGGGGGATCTATTCACGCAAACGAAATAAATTGCCATAAATATGAACTGCATTTCGAAGAAGTAACATTACAATTTCAACTTTTTTTGTTTCTTGAACAAAACCTATGTTTTTGGATACAACTAAACCCAAGTAACTGAAAAAACCTATTAAAGAATTTTGTTGGCAAAAAATCTGAATTATTTGTTACTAAATTTTATTTATAGACAGATACAATGAACATACAAAATGCAACTAACAATATATTGTTTGTTCAACAAAAGCAATTAAAAAACACGTTTTTATTACTGAATCTAAAGTATGGACACTCATTTTGCGTTTCTTAGCCTGCCTTCGCTTCAGCTATCTTCGTTAGAAAGTACCCCTACAAAGGTGTGCACTGGTCCAAAATTGACCTCTTCTTCAACTTTACACTATGTGGTAACTGATAGGCCGGAAATGATCAGTAAATGTAACTTTGACCGAAAAAGTATGCCTTTTGCAGTTCCAATGGTATGTCGAGAACCCACCAATCATTCTGACGATTGTTATTTTTGCCTGACAAAGACTGAAGGTTATTCCAAAAAGAGAAAGCACAATATAGAATAGCCAAATTTGCAATCTGCCATACGACCTGTTCCTCATAAAGCAAATTTGCCAGGGCCGATTGCGCCTTTAAATGGGCAAGCTATTGATTTGGGAGATAATGGAGATAACGCATCATTAGGCAGCTCAGAAGAACAGTGCACCGATCCTACTTTTACCACAGGTTCCAGTTCCGGCGAGCCACATTTGAGTGTTCAAAGTGAATTAAATGATTTAGTACGTGATTTGGGGTTATCCAAGCAACAGTCAGAACTTCTGGGTACCCGTCTTAAGAAATGGAACCTATTGGCCAAAGAAACAAAAACAAAAATGTTCCAAATTTTACTATATATATATATATACAGTGTGTCCGAAATTGGTTATGACAGTATTGGGATCTCGGAAACCGTGATAGTTACAAAAACGTTTAAATGGAGAAAGTTTTAGACAATTATGTTTGTAATTTAACGCCGTTTTGCTCGCGATTCTATCTTTTTTAGTTTTTGAGATATTTTGAAAAAACCAAAAAACTGCATTTTCGAAAAAGTCCTATAATTTATTTATTTATGAAAATTTTCAAAATCTGTAAGAACATTATTAAGGCAACTTTTTACGTAGAGTGCACCTATTAAGTCAGATTTTACATACGACGTTTCGATTTTCTAGAACCATCATCAATTTTGTTTTTTCTTATGGCCGCTGTGTTCGATTTTAACAGTTTTGAAAAGAGTATTTCTTTAGCTTTTCAACGGTGTATCACACTTTGTAATTAGGTTATTACTAAAGGTGCAAAAAGTGCGTAGAGAAAATATTTAAACGTTTTTTGGAAGTAAAAAATTAAAAATTAATAGTGTTGAAAGGCAATATGTAATTCAACATCCAGTTCTACAAAAAAATAGTAAAAACTACTCAATAACATTGCACAATGTTCACAAATGTTCAAATGACCAGCCGCAGATAACACTAACATCTTTGCTCAAGTAGGCTTTGGTTTTGAAATAATAGAATGCTTTTAATCTGTCAAAAATGCAACGTTTAAGTTTTATTTAACATTCATCGCTGTTTTAATAAGGATTACAATGGCGTTAAACTTTTCTAATGAAGAAATGTTTGATATGTTAGTGTGTTATATTAAAAATGAAAGAAATGCAAACAGGGCCATGGATGTGTATTTTGACACGTACCCCGAAAGACGGCAGCCTGACAGAAGAAGACTGAAAGACAACGAGCAACGCAATAGGCAAATCCTAGAATATTTTAATGAAAATCCGACTTCATCTACAAGAAGAAGCGAAACAGAACTTCAAATTCCAAAATCTACCGTTCATGGCGTCTTAAAAGTAACTAAATATCGTCCTTACAAGCCAACAATTGTGCAAGGACTTCAAGCAGGTGATTTCGAAAGAAGAATTGTTTTTTGTAATTGGTATATCAATAGACGTCGAGAAAATCCCGTTTTTTGCAATAAAGTCATTTGGTCAGATGAGACTCATTTTACAAACTGTGGCATTTTTAATAAAAAAATCACCATTATTGGGCTATTGAAAATCCGCAACTACGCGATCCACGCAGGCTGCAAGAGCGATTTGATTTTAAGGTGTGGTGCGGGATGCTTGGTAAGATAAACATAGTCTAATTGAATTGCTTATAATTCAATATTTTCCATTACTTTTTAGGAAATCGTCTCATTGGTCCCTTTATTTTTGATCAGACACTGACAGGCCCAAGATACCTTGCCATGTTACAGAATCAAATAGTTCCTGCCATTCGAGAAGCTGTGCCAGATGATCAGTTTAATAGCTTGTGGTTTCAGCAAGACGGTTGTCCTGCACATAACAGCAGGGATGTACAAACCTTTTTAACAACAACTTTTGGTGAAAACGTAATATCCAACAGTGGTCCTGTCCGCTGGCCAGCTAGATCCCCGGATATCACGCCGTTGGATTTTTATTTATGGGGATGTGCGAAAAATGAAATATACGAATTTGACCCCCCAGAAAATAGGCAAGTTCTTGAGCAGCGAACCCGAAATATTCTAGAAAATATAAATAGAAATACCATTCAACGGGTAATCAGAACAGTTGAAAGGAAATGCGGACACTGCATAGAAAAAAACGGTCAACATTTTTTAATTTTTTTATTGAGTAGGTAGTTCATACTGATTTTCTGTTACTTCTTGTAAGGTTAGTACTTTTAAATCGCCATGAACGGTTGACTTCAGAATGTGAAGTTCTGTTTCAATTCTTCTTATGGAAAAAACCAGATTTTCATTAAAATATTCTAATATTTGCCTATTCCATTCCTTGTCATATTTGCATACTTTCTGTTGCGATTCTTAAAATTGGCTAACCCTAGCAAGCTTCTAATCAGTGCAGCGCTTGAAAAGAAGTTCTGTCGACAGTCGTTCTTCGGGTACATTATGTGCAGTGCACATAGTATTAATGTTACTGAGTAGAACTTACTGATTTTATGCAGAATTTAATGTCCAATTTAAAAATATTGCTATTTGAAACTATTAAATTTTAATTTATATCGATAATTCGAAAAAATGTTTAAACAGTCTTATTTCAAACGCAAAGCCTACTTGGGCAAAGATGTTAGTGTTATATGCGGGTGGTAGTTTTACTGATTTTTTGTAGAACTGTATGTTAAATTACAATATATTGCTATTTAACACAATTAATTTTTAACTTTTTACTTTGATAATTCCAAAAAACGTTTAAATATTTCCTCTACGCACTTTTTGCACCTTTAGTAATAACCTAATTACAAAGTGTGATACACCGTTGAAAAGCTAAAGAAATACTCTTTTCAAAACTATTAAAATCGAACACAGCGGCCATAAGAAAAAACAAAATTGATGATGGTTCTAGAAAATCGAAACGTCGTATGTAAAATCTGACTTAATAGGTGCACTCTACGTAAAAAGTTGCCTTAATAATGTTCTTACAGATTTTGATAATTTTCATAAATAAATAAATTATAGGACTTTTTCGAAAATGCAGTTTTTTGGTTTTTTCAAAATATCTCAAAAACTAAAAAAGATAGAATCGCGAGCAAAACGGCGTTAAATTACAAACATAATTGTCTAAAACTTTCTCCATTTAAACGTTTTTGTAACTATCACGGTTTCCGAGATCCCAATACTGTCATAACCAATTTCGGACACACTGTATATATATATATATATATATATATATATATATATATATATATATATATATATATACTAAACTGGGTCACAGTTCTTAAGAAAAAAAAATCATAACATTCAACGTAATTCCGGATATAGGGAATTTACCATTTTTTTTGGGTTTATAGTATGTTTGTTTATACATAGCAACAATTTACAAAAAGAAATTATGAATTATCGTCCAAGAATAACCCTATACCCATCCTTATTTTTTTATCTCTCATTAATAAATTATGCAACATGATACTTGCTTCTAATTAACCAATGCTTGTTACAATAATAATATCAAATTCCTCACAACGCCCACGCTGCCTAGAGAGAAACACGTAATTGGCCACGGTGTAGAATAAATCAAGCCCAACGTGTAGAAAATGTAACATTTAAAAGCGCACTCCCTGCGAAGATTTCAACAAGTGGTCGAACGAAAAGAAACATTCCAACTCGGGCGTACTGTATGTTTGCTCTTTACCTGTAGTCTTGTACCGTGTTGTGTTCATAAGACGATAAATTTACATATATGCATACATATCTTGTGTAATAGTTCCGTTTGCTTAGAGCTTTTAGGTTCTTCTGATTTACTTATCTTGCTCGTTATATACGTTATAGTCCAGTAGGCAAAGTCGTTTTATGTCTCGAACCTCAGGGAAATTAGGAAGAAGCAGTTTTTTAGGATTTTGTTACGGGGGAGAGGGGTTTCGAGCTCATAATTTTTGTTGTAGAGAAAAAAAAGTCTACACTTTGCTCTGCGTAACATGCCTTTCCTTAATGTCCGCCATTTTGTCAAAAAACGCTAGGTAATTTTCGCGTTGCAAAAAAAAACTAAAAAAGCGATTTTCCCGCGAATGTTTGTATATCTAATGAAGAATTTTCCGCCGTAGATTCAGAATCTGCTTCGAGCGGTTTTCTGGGACTGACGGTTCGTGAGGTATCGACCAATTTCCGAAGACGTGCATAAAGTCGCGATTTTCCGAGGGCTATAAAAATTTCACGGTTCGTCCTATGAACGAATGGACGTTTTTTTCGGTTTCTAGGGTATCGAGTTAGCATAGAAACGAAGTTTGAACACAATCTGAGACTAAAAAATTTTTCTCGAAATTTCCATACATATACAAGCAAATTTTTTTATCGAAAAAAATTTTTTTGGAAAATGCGTAGAAAAAGTACGTTTCTAAATGTATTTTGAGCCAATAAATGCATTAAAAGCATCCATTGCGACCTGCGATCGATATTTTCGGATATATGACTAAATTTTCACTTTGAAATTTTTTTTGTTGGAATTTTTATTAAGTTAGCAAGACATCAGTCGAATATGTTTTAAAATGATCATTTTTTAATAAAACAGTGCAAACCGCACCCCTCTATCTCATTTAGTTTTCGAAACATGAATTTTTTCCGACACGATATAAGCGACGCGTCCACCATTTTGTCAAAAAACGCTAGATAATTTTCACGTAGCAAAAAAAATACTAAAAAGACGATATCTGATAGAGAATTTCTCGTAGATTCAGAATCTGTTTCGAATGGTTTACTAGGACTAACGGTTCGCGAGATATCGACGATTTTCCGAGTGCATGCGTAAAGTCGCGGTTTTCCCGATTTTTCGAGGGCTATAAAAATTCCACGGTTCGTCCTACGAACGAATGGACGTTTTTTTCGGTTTCTAGGGTATAGAAACGAAGTATGAACACAATCTGAGACCCAAAAAGTTTTCGGGAAATTTCAGGTTATATTTTGAGATTTAGAGATAGAAAAATAATGATTAATTCGAAAATTGTTGAGTTCACCTGAATCGCCAAAATTTGCTAAAAAGATTAACAAATGACAATTTGAAATTAAAAAATTTAGCATCGATTTTGTTATTTCAAGTGAGACACCTTGTATATTTTTAATTCGTTGGAAAGAACATTTTTTTCTGATTTCAAAAATATATACTTTGTTTATGTTCAGACTAACGGTTATCGCATATATTTGATCTGAAACCTGGAAAAACCAAGTGCTCTGGCTCATAGTAAATTTAAGATAGGCGGCTTTGATTGCAATTGTTTTTATTTTAACATGGCCATTTAGTCACTGGTTTTGCACACCTGATTTACTTAATTTCTTAATAATAGCGTATTCTAACAAAGAAAAAGAAAATATTTCACTATATAGACGTAATTTAATTTAAATTTGATTTATTTAAAAAGAAATAACAATAATAAAATCTTTAAAAATCATTTCTAAATCTTCATAATTTAACACATAAACACTGTTTATTTTGTCCGGGCCTTACAAATATTAAATTATTTAAATTGAGTTTAATGAGTTATTTGTATTAAACAATTATCTGAATAATAATAGATGTTTTAATATTGATTCCGGGAAGAAATTGAAGCTACATTTTTTTTGGTTTAAGCGTTTTGAAACAAGGATATTAAATATGAAGTAACAATGAATAAACAAAAGCAATATTATTTATGGAATAGATTTTATTTAACAATATGAAAAACATTTTAAACCCAGAAAAATAGCATTTTTTTAAATATAATGTTCCAGACATTTTTCAACAGAAAATTAAAAACTGTATTAAAAATTGTAAGAGCTGGTTTAATGACAGAGACATCAGTAAATATACTATTATGAACCCACAACTGCTAAAATTATATTCCTTAATAAAACCTCATAAACCCGGTTTTCCTATTAGACCAGTAGTTTCTTTCTTTTTAGCGCCGTCTTATAAATTATCAAAAAAACTCGTAGACATTATTCAAACATCAATTAATGCGAAACTAATCTCGTTTGACGATACTAATCTCTTTCCTAGTATTCCTTTTAAAGATACTATAAAACTAGTAGAAAATCTTTTGAACAGAAAATCATTTAATTGTGTTAAAAAACAAGAATTATTGTACTTACTTATCGAATGTTTAGAATAAAATTACTTTGAATTTAATAATAAACTTTAAGCCCCATAGTTGCTGAAATATTTTTGGATAGTCTAGAAAATCAAATTAATAAACACCCTCTTTTTAAACATTTCGTATATTGGCACAGATATGTTGATGATGTCTTAACTTGTTTTACAGGAACTGAACGACAATTAAATATTTTTCTCGAATATATTAATAAGCTTCATCCTAATATAAAATTTGCAATTGAAGTAGAATCTAACAGCAGCATAAATTTTCTAGATTTAACCATTAAAAGACTTAATAATAAACATGATTTTTCTGTATATCATAAACCTTCACATACGGACACTACCATACATAATTCCTCATGCCATCCAATGCAACATAAACTAGTCGCTTTTCATAGTATGATTCATAGACTAATCTCTCTACCCCCTTATCAAAACTAATTTTCAGACTGAGCTCAACATTATAAAACAAATCGCGATAAACATTAGATATTCTGTAAATATAATAGATAAAATTCTACAAAAAAAAAAAAAATATATATATATATATATATATATATATATATATATATATATATATAAAATCTATAAATATGGTTTATCCTAATTTCAATGAAAAAAAAAAATGCATATAAAGTTATATCATTTATAGGAGATCCAAGTTATAAAGTAGGTAAATTTCTTAACAGTTTAGGCATTAGGATAGCGTATAAAACTAATGATTCTTTAAGTAATTTCATTAAAAATAATAAAACGAAATCTGACAAACTTAAACATTCAGGTGTATACCAACTAAATTGTGACAAAACGTATATAGGTCAAACCGGCAGATATTTTGGTAAAAGAATAGATGAACATTATAAATGCTTTATTAAGGACAAGACCGAATCCAATTATGCTAATCACTTAATTTAGACGGGCCATGTCTTTGATAACAATTTTAAAATATTGCACAAGGAAAACAAGGGTCGTAAACTAAATTTGCTGGAGTCTCTAGAAATAAATAAGCTCAAACCATCAAACCGCTTGTTAAATGACCAAGTAAAACTTAACACGTCACCCTTATTAAATATATTTTAGTTTTAGATTATTTTTAGTGTTTTGTAAAAAATAGTTGGTTTTTTTTACATCTCACATAATTATTAAGATTTTATTTAGTCTATCCAACCCCCGTTATTTCTGAGACATTTTTCTAAATCTACCAGTTATGGCTTGAAATGTAAACTCTGGATTATTTTCGTTTAAACTATTTATTTCGTTTTCAAATTTTAAAGTCAATTCCCGAATCGTTGGTGGTCTATTATAGTAAATTTTCTTTTTTAGGTATTCCCAAAGAAAGAAATCCAGAGGCGAAAGGTCTGGGCTATTCACAGACCGTGTCTCCCTATCCAAAAATCATATTTATTATTAAGGTATTCTGTAACTTCAATAATATTATGACAAGGGGCCCCATCGTGGTGAAAAATAATATTATTATAAAGCTGGAGAGCTTGTTCATTTCGTAATAAATTTAAATATCTTTGGCCATTTAAAGAACCATGTATGACTATAGGCCCCAAAACTTTGTATTCTATAATGCCGCACAAAACCAAAATAGACTTTCGGCCCTGAATTTTTATAATTTGTTTTTTCTGAGGATTGGTAGTTGCCTATAAAAAGAATTTTCATCTCCTTCTTTCTGTTTTCAAAATTTTTCACAATATAATAGATTGCAAATGTTGATGGAGCAACTGAATTAGGATAGGCCATTCTATATTGGTTTCGTGTTTCACGGTAATTATTTTCCCCGAAAGTATATTTTCAAAATATTTGCTTTTTCTTCGTCAGAATACACCATAATTAAGAAATTAAGCAAATCAGGTGCACAAAACCAGTGATAAAATGGCCACGTTAAAATAAAAACAATTGAAATCAAAGCCGCTTATGATAAATTTACTACGAGCCTTGATTTTTCCGGGTTTTAGATCAAATTTATGCGATAACCGTTAGTCTGAACATAGACAAAGTATATATTTTTGAAATCAGAAAAAAAATTTCTTTTCAATCAATTAAAAATATACAGGGTGTCTCACTTAAAACAACAAACTCGATCCTCAATTTTTTAATTTGCAATTGTCATTTGTTATTCTTTTTAGCAAATTCTGGCGTTTCAGGCAGAACCCAATCACTTTCAATTTTAATAATAAAGCGTGTAGACCCCGTTCAAAATATAACCGAAAACCCTATACAGGGTGTCCGGATTTAGTTGGAAAAGCAGGGTATCTCGCGTATTCTTAAAAATAGAACCTTGCGGTTTTCACGAACCTGAGCTAATTTTTTGTGAAACTCATGAAGCCGTAAACAAAACTTTCATAGCCTTCTTCGTTTATGAGATACAGGGCGAAATAGAAAATTTTGCATTTTGGTACCCCCTTCGTATCTCGGTTATCCTTTAACTTAACGCAAAGGGAAAAATTGCTGCTTATGCAACTTTTTACGCTGGATCCAGTGGCGTAGTCATATTTTTCATTTGACTTGTTGTTTTTTAGATATGACCCAAAGTTGTGTTTTTTTAAATGGGACATCCTGTACATTTGTCCAGAAATTGATTTGTCCTTTTAAAAGCCTCTCAAAAATATATTATAGTAGGGGTCTATTTTAATAAACAACAACAAAAATCCTAATTTTTATAATTATCATCCCAAATTTTGCAGTAGGCCATGCAAAACAATGCTGCCTTTTATTTAAAGTCGTTAACAATATCTACATCCTAACAATAAATGAAAAAAAATATTTAATTAAATCTATTTATCAAAATATGTGTTGATAATTTCGCACCAAAAAAGTACCACCTACCTAGATTTATGTAACACAAGAACAAAACAGTAATAAAATATTATGTAACAAGCCTTTCAGCAAAAATCAACTGTCGTATAAGAACTACAGTAACCAAGGAAATCAAAAGAACTGTTCAAACTGATTTCCATTTTGTTCTATGCATGCTTCGCACAATTTTCGTATTCGTTTTAGGGAATTAAGCAAAATAACGGGATGATTTTGTAAATAGCGAAAATTTTCTCTTATTGCATTTCCTAAATCTTGGACATTATCATAGTGGTCTTTGTAAATTCTATTTTCCAGATATCCCCATAGAAAGAAATCTGAAATCGACAAATCTGGGGACCTAGGGGGCCATCTTATAGGTCCATTTGTTCCGATCCATTGATTGGTAAAATTATTGTCCAGAAATAATCTCGTCATTCCAGAATTGTGTGCAGGAGCACCGTCCTGTTGAAAATAAATTTCGTTAATTTGCGCTAGAGGAACATCGTCACGTAATATAGGTATAGCTGCCTCTAAAATTTCTATATAGCGATTGGCTGTTAGATTTCCCTCAAATATATAAAATTTTATATGTGTTCCTAATATGAATCAGGAGAAATTTAGACCAAACCTGCCCTGCTGTCTTCTGGGAAATATTTGGTGTTGATTTTCCTGGGACCAGAATCTACTATTGTTCCTATTGAGTATACCAGAATTATTGAAATGTGCTTCGTCTGACCATATAACCTTCCTTTCAAAATCTCTAACCATATCGCATCTTTCTCGAAACCAATTGCAGAAGACTACCCGCCGCTCTGCATCCCCTGGCTGTAAGTGCTGCACAAGCCTAAATTTGTATGGGTGGTATTTGTGCTTTTTTAGAATTTCTTGAACTCTAGTTTTTGGAATCCCTATGCTCTTTTCACTGACCCTACAAGAGTTTGTAGGGTAAGCTTCTGCATTAGCCAAAGCCGTAATTTCCTCAGCCTCCCGATTTTCTTTATTATATGTTTTCGTACGAGGTTTGATAAATGATCCGTGATTAAGTAAATTCTTTTTTATCCGATAAAAAGTGAATATATTAGATTGCCTCCTTTCTGGATATCTAAATAAAAATTAAGCAATAGTATTTCAACATACCTAAAAATTAGCTATTTACCTGTTAAAATAAATCTCAGAAGCCGCTTCAACATTTTCATTACTTAATATAAAACAAGCTAACATATCATACTTTTCATAATGTGCGAAAGTTTGGTTTTCTTCCATAATAATACAAATATATTTTTACACAATAAATAAATATAAAAAACCAGCGCTATATTTTATATACGCATACAAAATTGGGAAATGTCATTTGCTTCCAAGAAAACAAAAGAAAACGGCAACGTTTTGCATGGCCTACTGCAAAATTTGGGATGATAATTATAAAAATTAGCATTTTTGTTGTTGTTTATTAAAATAGGCCCATACTATTATATACTTTTACAGGGTGTCCCATTTAAAAAAAAACACAACTTTGGGTCATATCTAAAAAATAACAACTCAAATGAAAAATATGACTACGCCATTGGATCCAGCGTAAAAAACTGCATAAGCAGCAATTTTTCCCTTTGCGTTAAAAAGTTAAAGGACAACCGAGATACGAGGGGGGACCCCAAAATGCAAAATTTTCTATTTCGCCCTGTATCTCCTAAACGAAGAAGGCTATGGAAATTTTGTTTACGGCTTCATGAGTTTCACAAAAAAATTAGCTTAGGTTCGTGTAAACCGCAAGGTTCTATCTTTAAAAATAAGCGAGATACCCTGCTTTTGCAACCAAATCCGAACACCCCGTACAGGGGGGTCCGACCCCTGACCCCCTTAAGCACATGGGAAGATGGAAATTTTTTTCCCCCTCCCTGTATTGTAAGCAACCTATTTTGACACTGCTTTGACAGACGTAAGTGAAAGTTACTCAACAAGGTATTGGTTGCCGTTAAAGACGGGATGTAAGTCAACTTACATCCCTAGGGAAATAATAATCTAAAATTATTATAAGTAGCTTTAATTTTTGATTTCATCAACATATTACAAAAATCCGGTGATATTAATTGTAATGAATATTAATGGTACAATTATTCACATTATTAACAAAATTTGGAAACACGTTTTCTCGTTTCTTCTCGATGTGTATTACATTTTCTGACTCCACAGATCCTTCATTTCTAACCAATGATTCTGTCACTGTTGAAGCACTGCAAGAGACTTCTGGCTGGGTCTTATTGTATAAAATTTTATTCGCTACTTCCTTTTTATTATTGAGGCTCTCAGCTACGTAACTTTCCGCAATAGTAGCTGATTTCCGTCCACCATGTCGCTTGATAGCTAATACATCAACTCCAGTATTTGCTAATAAAGTTGCCGACGTTCTTCTAAAAGAGTATCCAGTATACATTTTGAAGTTCTCAAACTTTAGAAATTTCGCAATTTTACTCGAAGTTTTGGATACTTAGATATATCTATATTTTCCTCTATAAAAAGAGTGGACTTCAGCATCGAATACTCACACCATAAGCTTGATGGGAACTTCAATATAGCACATTTTTCATGGAAATACGCCAAAAACAAGGTTTCTGAGACTGCAGTAGCCGTCTTGCTTTATAAACAATTCTTAAACGATTTATGTGCTTTATACCTTTTTTTCGACTTTTCCGGTAGTAGAGATAAACAAGCAATATTCGCTGATTATTCTATGTCTGAAACATCCATTTTGTCCACACAGAATCAAACAATTCGACTTCTTCAAACTTTTCGCTATGAATTGTCTGTCAACTTGACGTTGTTGATAAAATAAAAACTGCTTATGTGGCTCTGGCAACGGATCACGGCTCCCTTCATAATTTAAAGAGAATGCTATCGAATGTAATGATAATGAAAATCCAAAAATGAACATGCAATACAGGGAGGGGGAAAAATGTTATATACTGTATGGGATGTAAGTACATTAACCAGTCTCGAACTTTTTTGCCAGCCCTCGTCATCGCTCGGGGGCAAACTTGTCCTTGACTAGTAAATGTTTCTTACATCCCTTATAGTATAAATAATTGTTACATCCCTGCTAAGAGGTAATTATCGTAATCGTTAAAATTACCCTCTAAAATGTTTGCAGATTTTCGCGTTTTAGGATCCCCGAATTCCAAAAAACATGTTCCTCCATGTCATTTTGTCTGTGCACGATATACACTATTGTGCAATTGGGACATAATTTATTTACATCCATGCGGAAATGTGGTTTTCCCCCACTAGAGCGGAACAATTTTTCCGCACTAGTATGGAAACATTTTTCCGCACTAGTATGGAAACATTTTTCGGCACGTAATATTTTAAAATTAATTTATTAATTAACCGTCTTTGATACATATCTCAGAGTGTGTAGCAGGATTAATGCACTTCGTTTTGGTTAGCTTCCAGGTTTCCAGTTTAGTAAGGACGCTTAAAGTCAATTGTTAGAAATCCACAAACTGACATTTCGTCATATTTATTTGTCATTAATTGCTTTTATATGTGCGTATTTTCAGTAATTTTGCATTATTACAATTAATTTAAGTGAATTTGACAATCTGGCCATGCAAGGGGTTCCAGAATATATTATGAACGCAGCGAAAGAAGTAGATTTGGATTTGCTGTCAGAAAAATCCAAAGTCAGTTTGTCAGTATCCATAGAGAACAAAAAACGAATCGCCAACCAAATTCTATGTTCTACAGGAGCAAGCGTGCGGAAAACTTTACTTTTCCGGACTCATTTTAGTTTGAAAAAAGCTACTTTTCCGCTCTAGTGCGGAAAAAAAATCTACTTTTCCACACTAGTGCGGAGAAGTAAATTACCCATTTTTTTGAAATATACTTATTTCAAATATTTAAAAATATATTGATCCGCTAATAGTTAGCAAAATGATTTAAGAACATAAATTTGCTATAATCCTGCTATAATTTCTAACAAAATAGTTTTAGTTTAATGGCTCTCGTATTATGCCTTATAAAATCAATGTTAAGCAATAATAAACATCTGCTTTTTTTATTTGGCAGTTTGGATCACCATAGACACAAAATAAAAACATAAACTTCGATGTGCTATCATCAAAATCCTGTCATAGAGAATATATTCTATGTGTCAAACTAAAGGCATCAAAACTTTGAAAGAACCCGTTTTATTGGCATATTTCGCCGCATATTTCCAAAACACGTTTTGGTCTAGATCAGGGGTGCTCAAACTTGAACTGCTGGCGATCTACCTCAATATTTTTAGATGGTACTTAACCACTGAGTGCTAATCGCAAGAATGATGACATATGATCGTCAGTTAGTCGATTGCGATATTTTGACTTAATTATCTTCATTTCAGAAAATGCAGACTCGCACAAGTACGTTGACCCAAACATTGCTGTCAGTTGAAGGGCGATTTGCCTTAGATTCGGATATTTATCTTCAGATATAAAACACCAGACATTTGTATCAGATGCTGTAGCTTTGAGATGTATATCTGATATAATCTGCACCAACTCATTTTCGACAGAACATGAGTTCATATTAAACTGACTTGCTATTTCAGTAGCTAACTCCTCAATGTTTTTACATGAAAAAGGATAACTCACAAATGATGCTACATTTGCCAATTTACTACAATCATAAAAACGCATTTCGAATTGTCCCAAAATATTTGATAATTCAGCCTCATGCGTATCATAATTCAACTGAGGAATCCTTGCTTTCAAAGATGGAAAATGTTTCAGATCCTTTCTTTTCAGTTGATCTATCATAGGTTGCAATTTACTTTGGATGCGTTTACTGCGCTAATCATCTCAATAACAGTTTTTCCTTTACCTTGAAGCTCCAAGTTAATGGTGTTTAAGTGCATTGTGATGTCAGTCAAAAATGCCAAATCAGTCAGCCATTTTTCGTTTTTCAACATCTGAGTGTCATCACCTCTTTCGTCTAGAAAAGCTGTTATTTCGGGTAATAATTCTTGAAACCTTTCTGGAAAATTTCCGCGACTCAACCACCTGATGTCCGTGTAAAGAACTAAATCAGTGTGTTCAGCTGACTCCCTATCTTCCAACTGCAACTTAAAGAGCCGCCGTTGCAAGCTACGTGCACGGATGGAATTCACAATTTTTGTTGCAATGCCCATAATTTCCTCTGTGTTTAAAACTTTTGAACACAAAACTTGTTGATGTACAATGCAATGGATTGAAAAAAATGAAGGGAAATCTTCATTAGCTCGACACAATGCCACAAAACCGTGCTCCATCGGTTGTAATGCACACTAATTTATATACTGGTAGCTTGTTGTTTTCTTACAAAATTGAAGAAAACGTCATATATATCTTCGCCACGGGTCTTCCCCTTCAGATGACTGATTGTCAAAAATTCTTCCTTAGCCAACATGTCATATGTCATTGAATACCATCCGAATAAAAATACACAGCTGGGCAGTGCCTATCATATCGGTGGATTCGTCGAACTGTAAAGAAAAGTATGTACATTCCATGATATCATTTTTTAGTTTATCTGCCATGTCCTGACTCATGACTTCAATACGCCTTGTGACAGTCGGACGAGATAACTGAAGTTCTCTAATAGCAGACATGATTTCTGTTTTATTTTTAAAATCTCCAAATAAAGTCTCACCCGCTTCAATAAATGCTTCCTTCACAACCGATCCATCTTCGAATGGTTTATTGTGTTTCGCCAATATATGAGATATTTTAAATGACGCGATCGTAGCAGCTTTTAATTGTTTGGCTGGTCTTGTGAACATGGTTTGTTCTTTTTTCAAACAAGATATCAAATCACGTACTTTTCGTTTTCTTAATTCACTCTGTGGCGGAAAATCCTTTTCATAGTTTTTATGAACCGTTTTATGATGCCTCTCTAAGTTACCACGCTTAGGTATTGCAACTGACGCACGACAAATAAGACAAATGCACTTATCATTCACCATACAAAGCAAACATTTTTCCTCCCAATCGTTATTTAAATAATACGTTTTGGATTTCTTCGCTGCACTCATTTTGTACTATTTAATAATAAACTTTGTATCGACGTAGTATTGCCTTCAAGTTGCAATTCAGAATGACTCCAATTCCTGCAGGCCCAACATTTATATCGGCGTGAACGAAAGTCTCGAATGTTCCCGTCAAACGCGCCGCCCGAAATTTCTAGAAAAGCGGCAAGAATAAAAAACGCGGCTTTTCTTTGACAAGTACCGCGCGTTCCTTTGATAAAGCCGCCTTTTGCCGCTAGCAGAGTGTTATTTTATTACGTAATAAATTTTTGTAGTTTAGTTAAGTACCTACTTATTAAAAAAAGTTCTTCTCCAGATCTACTCAAAAAGCACTCGCGATCGACCGTTTGAGCACCCCTGGTCTAGATACTCAGTGTTAAAAAGTCTGATCAAACTCAATGAAAACAAGGATTTAAGCAAGTTTTTCAAAGTCAGTGTTCGAGCTACTACGATACTTTTGATGTGCTAAAAGACTAAACGTGACAACCCTGTAAAATAGGAAACAAGAACTGAAGAGAGAAGCGGGCGGAGAGTGCTACGTGGTTCGACGAACAGACACGTTTTGTTTTCAGACTTTAATTCACGTACCTACAAAAAGCTTGCAAAATGTAATACCTATACCCGCTTGTTTAAAATTCTAATTAAAAGTTGTTTGTCAAACCAACGTCGTTGTTATTTAACGTGCTTAATGGTCCTTCGAAATATATATATCATGTGGTGCTCGAGAATCGAAGATTAGAGGTTAAGGGCGTTCAGGTAATGGACGCTAAGTACATTTTTGGTCACTTCGCCCGGATGAAGAAATCAGAAAACCCTATGGAAATTGAACGTTGGTGCAGACATCGAAGTAGTTTGGAATTGAAGAGGGAAATTACTGGGTGAGATCGTTTTATTTAGCGCTATCCTTTCTTACTCCTTCCTCAATTTTCCTTGGCCTCGTAGTTTTTTAGTTTTGCTTAAAATTTTAGTAGCATAGAATTTCTCGTTATTTTTATATCAAATATATATTTCACGTTCAAGGATAATTTGTTATTATTTGGTTTCTCGTATTGCTGTATGTCAAATAGACATAGGTATTTCACGTTTAAAACATAATTTCTCGTATCACATCTCGTAATATCTCATATTGAAAGATCTCGGTTATTATTATTGTACACGCAACCACCTATTCTAGGTAAACGAATTTTCATGCAACAAAAAATTTAGTTCTCGCACATTTCTAATTGTAACATTTATTCTCGAATTTCTCGACACGTCACCATTTAATAGGTACCTAACTCTCGTCTTTTGCTTATTGATTTAATCGTTTTCTCGCACGGACTCGCTCGAATATTATGTTCTCGAACCAATTTGAATAGCCAGTTTATACAAATCGTAAGCCAAAATGTCAAAGAAAAAAAATCAAATCCTAATGATCCAATAATCAATGATGAAAAATTAGAGTTCATACATGCACGAAAGGTTATTTCAGATCGTTTGTCTCGTTTTTCCCAGTATTTACAAACTCAAAAGGATATCGAAAATATTTTGGATATTGATGTATTTCAGATCGAAAGTAGACTGAAAAGCGTGGAAGAAGATTTTAGCGAATTTGATAAAATTCAAACCCGCCTCGAATATTTAGTACCGATTGAAGCTGATCATCGCTTGCATTTGGAAACACTATTTTACTCGCAAATCTCGATAGCAAAAAAGCTGATCTCCGGTTATAACAAATTACAATTACAACAGGAAACAATTATTGGTAGTCAAATTAATGTCAATCCTGTTGCGCCATCTTGTACTCAACCTCAACAAGTTTCTAACGTAGTTGCAAGGTTGCCAGATTTAGGCTTGCCTACATTTTTTGGTAATTATGAAACATGGTTTAGTTTCATAGACATTTTTGACTCGATTGTTGATAATCGCACGGATTTATCGGACATAAATAAATTTTTATATTTGAGGTTATGTTGTAAGGGAGATGCGTTAAAGTTGATAGAATCTTTAGACGTCACGGCAAATAATTATTCGGTAGCAATAGACTTATTGAGAAAACGTTATGAAAATCGAAGAGCAATAATAAACAGCCACGTGAATAATATATTATTTAATCTTCCAATTATTACGCGCGAATCAGCATTTCATTTGCGAAAATTATTAGACTCGTTACATCAGCATCTTTCAGCGCTAGATAAATTACAATTGCCAATTAGTCAGTGGGATGTACTTTTAATTCCTATTATTTTGCAAAAAATCGATGACAAAACCAAACGTGAATGGGAGTCAAAACAGAACGATCAGCATTCACCTACATTAAAAGAGTTTACAGATTTTTTAGCGAAAAAATGTTTTATGTTGGAAGCGGTACAAAGCGATATTCATAAACCAAATCTAAAAATTCAAAATTTTCGCGAAAATACTAATAAACAAAACTTAAAAGATACCCCGAATGCATCAAACTCGAATTTTAAAAAATTATCATACGCGTCCGTAAATTTAAAATGCCCGGTATGCAAAGAAAGTCATTTTATTTACCAATGCCAAAAATTTAATAATTTATCAATCAGTGAAAAATACGACGAAATAAGAAATCACAAATTATGTGGTAATTGTCTACGACCAGGACATTTGAAAAACGACTGTCGTTCGCAAGGCTGTAAAAAATGTAATTCTAAACACAATACAACATTACATGTAGATAGAAAAAATTCTCGTCCATCCGAACAGCAAGATAGAATTGGCAACAATGCATCTCAACGGCAAATCCATAATACCGACCGCTCTGGAAATGCCACGTCGACGACAGAGATGGGCGAAGACGGGTCCCAAACAAGGGATGACGCGAATTCCCGAGAAACAAATGTTAGGCTTGCTATGTGCATCGTAGACCGGAATACTGATAGAAATGAAACATATTTAAATAACATAAACGAAAATATGACACATAATAGTAACGACGTTAACTCTTTTACGTATACAAGTGTAGATACAAGTCAGGTTTTATTATCTACCGCGAAAATATTAATTCAAGACTGTGATAATAAATGGATAACTTGCAACGCAATTCTAGATTCGGCAAGTCAATCGAACTTGATGAGTGAAAAATTATTTAATTCACTAAAGCTAGGTTATGATAATGTGAATATAAGTTTGTTAGGAATAAGTAAAAACGAAACACGTATTTTTAAGAAAACGCAAACAAAAATTAAATCACGATTTGAGAATTTCGAGAGAAATTTGATATTTTTAATTAAACCCGGTCTTGTCACGGAAAGATTACCGACTGTTCAATTTAATAAAAATTTATTTGGATACCCAAATAAAATACGCCTAGCCGACGAAAGTTTTAATGTGCCTAAAGATATCGATGTATTATTAGGTGCAGGGATCTTTTTTGATTTACTTAAACAGGGAAAGATAAGACTCGGGAACGATTTACCAATTATGCAGGAAACCTACCTTGGTTGGGTGGTTGCAGGAAATTTTAACGTTGAAAATAAAAATATAGTTAACAAAAACTCTACTTGTAATTTTATCTCGGAAATAACTAACCATGATCTTGATAAATCTTTAACGAAATTTTGGCAGATTGAAGAGTTAGAAAATAAAAGGCATTTTTCTAAAGAAGAGAAATACTGTGAGCAGTACTTTAAGCTCACAACAACGCGAAACTCAGCGGGTCAATTCATAGTAAAATATCCATTTAAACAAAATTTAAATTGTCAATTAGGCGACTCAAAAACATGTGCATTAAAACGTTTTTATGGAAACACGATTTAAGAAAAATAAAAAATTTAAAGATCTTTATTCAGAATTCATACACGAATACGAAATGTTGGGTCATATGCAATTTAAGTGTTACTTAGAGGATGATCAATCGATAGAAAACGAATCGTTCTTTTTACCTCACAGTGCGATATTAAAGGACTCAATTACCACACGTTGTAGGGTAGTATTCGATGCGAGCGCAAAAAGTGACTCAGGTATATCTCTGAATGATCTTATTATAGTAGGCCCGACCGTTCAAGACGATTTGTACAGCATTTTACTTCGATTACGTTTAAGAAAGTTTGTTTTAAGCGGGGATATAAAACAGATGTATCGTTGTATTCTAATTGACAAAGCTGAGCAATGTTTTCAGAAAATATTATGGCGGGATGACACAAGCGAGAAAATTAAAGTATTCGAATTACAAACCGTGACCTACGGCACATCGAGTGCTCCTTATCAAGCCACACGTTGTTTAAAAGAGCTCTCAGAAATTAATAAAATTAAATATCCACGTACTTCGGCAATAATTAACCATTCATTTTATATTGATGACTTATTGATTAGTGTTAATTCAGAGCAAGAAGCCATTGAAATTTACCACGAAATAATAGACATTTTAGCGAGCGCGAAATTCGAATTGCGGAAATGGTCTTCTAACAGCGAAATGATATTGAATTATATTTTAAATACAAGTGAAAACCGTGATGATAAGCTAGTCTTATTTCATGACGACAAAGAATTAAAAACATTAGGTATCGCTTGGAGTCCTAATGAAGATATTTTGAAATATTCGATAAAAATTGCAAAGAGCGAACAAAGGGTAACAAAACGAACTGTCTTATCGATAATTTCGGGTATTTACGATCCTCTTGGATTGATTAGTCCTGCAATCATTAGGGCAAAATTAATAATGCAACGCTTATGGCATCTTAAAATTGACTGGGATCAAGATATTCCGGACGACCTAAAGGAAATTTGGACACAATTTTTATCAGAAGTTGAATATCTTAATAAAATAAAAATCGATCGTCATGTTTTAACACCTGATTTCGAGAAAGTTGAAATGTATGGCTTTAGCGATAGTAGCGAAATAGGATATGGTGCTTGTATCTATTTAGCTTCAATAAAAAACGGCGAAAAGGAAATTAAACTTTTGACAGCAAAATCACGTGTTGCTCCGCTTAAAAAACAAACGATACCACGACTTGAACTCTTAGCGGCTCATTTATTAGCCGAACTAGTTTCTAAGATAAAAATCACGTTAGATATCGAAATATCTAAAACACTTTACTTCACAGATTCCACAATTGTTTTAGCATGGCTAAAAACTGAGCCATGTAATTTAAAAACATTCGTGGCCAACAGGGTAGCAAAAATAATCGAAATTTCAGACATTACCGACTGGAGACACGTAAAGAGTAAATATAACGCAGCGGACATTATATCGCGTGGTGTTAGCCCAAAGGAACTTTCCGAAAATAAAATGTGGTTTTTTGGACCTGAGTTTTTAAGGCTAAAAAATTTAGATAGGGATGTACATAGTAGTTTTGATTTAGAAATTTTACCCGAATTGAAAAAGAATACAATAAGTTTAAACGTTACTGAAAAACCGATACTTGACAACAGTGTTATAACGGTTTTTACAATTTTCGAAAAATATACGTCGTTTTGGAAATTAGTACGCGTTTTTGGATACGTTCGTAGATTAAAAAATCGTTGTTTACTGAAAATCCCGATTACATCAGAAAATCTTAGTATAAAAGAACTTAATGAATCTCAAGAAATGTTAATACGATTAGCTCAACGCGAATTTTTTAAAGAAGAAATATCAATACTTGAATCGAAAAACACAAAAAACGTACATAAAAATAGTAAAATATTGAACTTACGTCCATTTTTGGATTCGAATGGCATTTTAAGAGTGGGGGGGCAGATTATCAAACGCAAATGTAAGTTACGACCAGCATCATCAGATAATATTACCCTACAAACACAAATTAACGGATTTAATAATTTTAGACTCACATATTAGAAACTTCCACGCTGGAATTCAAACTTTGCTCTCGATTTTACGATTAAAATATTGGCCGGTGAACGGGAAAAATGCGATAAAGCGCATCATGAAATTCTGCCTTGCTTGTTACAAAGTGCAGCCCAAACCTTGTGAATTCCTAATGGGAGAACTACCGAAAGCGCGTGTTAACCCTAGTAGAGTATTTTCTATTTGTTCTGTGGACTACGCAGGTCCTATTTATGTAAAAGAAGGCACCTTAAGAAATTCAAAATTGATCAAGACATATATAGCGGTTTTTGTATGTCTTTCCACGCGCGCTATTCATATTGAATTAGTTTTCGATTTGAGTACACATAGTTTCATCAACGCCTTAAGACGCTTTTTTTCACGACGTGGTAAATCAAGTCAAATTTTTAGTGATAACGGACTAAATTTCGTTGGTGCAAATAACCAATTTTTAGAACTTTACAAATTAATTAACGACAAAAAACATAATTTAGAAGTAGACAATTTTTTGGCTCGCGATAGTATAAAATGGAATTTTATACCCGCGAAAAGTCCCCACATGGGAGGCCTCTGGGAGCGAGCGGTTAAATCAGTAAAGTACCACTTAAGACGTACCCTTGGTGACGCTTCTCTAACTTATGAGGAAACATACACTATTCTTGTCTCTATCGAAGCGTGCTTAAATTCACGGCCTTTAACTCCCTTGTCCAATGATATCCTTGACTTTACTCCCTTGACTCCAGCGCACTTCATCATAGGCGATTCTCTAAGTAGCATTCCCGAAAAACCAATTTCTGAAGAAAGAATGAACCGACTCACTCGATATCAAAGGATACAAGTCCTATATACTCAGTTTTGGAGAAGTCGATGTCGACCAGAAGGTTAAAATTGGTTCTCTTGTGGTGTTGGTCGAAGACGACGTCGCCCCACTTAGATGGCCCATGGCGCGAATTACCGAACTGCATAAAGGTCAAGACAACATTGTGCGGGTAGTGTCGGTGCGACTGCCAAACGGACACGTATTAAAACGTTCTATCAAAAAAGTGTGCGTTTTACCTCTTCCAAATGAGGACAAACTTGATTATTAACTGTACAATTAATTTGTTGAAAAGCTCGGATCTTTTCAAGGCGGCCGGCATGTTCGAGCTACTCATACTTTTGATGTGCTAAAAGACTAAACGTGACAACCCTGTAAAATAGGAAACAAGAACTGAAGAGAGAAGCGGGCGGAGAGTGCTACGTGGTTCGACGAACAGACACGTTTTGTTTTCAGACTTTAATTCACGTACCTACAAAAAGCTTGCAAAATGTAATACCTATACCCGCTTGTTTAAAATTCTAATTAAAAGTTGTTTGTCAAACCAACGTCGTTGTTATTTAACGTGCTTAATGGTCCTTCGAAATATATATATCATGTGGTGCTCGAGAATCGAAGATTAGAGGTTAAGGGCGTTCAGGTAATGGACGCTAAGTACAGTCAGGGTCCATTTAAATAAACAAAATGTTGGATTTAGACCAAAGAAGGCGAAAATTGATTCAAAAGAGGAAATTTCTAAATTTATAAATAAAGCGCCTGACGAAATTTATCTCCATGTTAAACTTAAGAGAAGAACTAACAAAAATGTCATTGAATCATATTGAAGACAAAGGAAATATTTTATTAATAAATATTCCAGACCCAAGAAAATACCGTTCTAGAAGCTTTGTACTCTCTGATGAGGCCGAAAGCGGAGAATATTTAAAATTAGTCAGAAAATATGCGATTTTAAGAAACTCCACATAGGCGTTTTTTTGTAAACTACAAGAAAGGAGCTGACACAGTAGAATGCATCGGAATAAACACCTTTGGAAAAATGCCATCAAATATTGCAGGTTATCTGAAGCTCCCAAATGCTTGCATAGATCATAATTCGAAAATAAAAGCATCCTTATTTCGATTGGTAACCATGGTGATATGTAAATGTGTAACAATTAACCCCAAGGATGTAACGTCAAACCCCGTTGTGGGGTCAGTTGTGACAATTTGCATTATTTTATAAAACAGGTTATAAATTATTCTATCTGTAATATGAAAACACTTTATTTCCTTTTTTAGTCAGATGTAAGTCAATGCTATGTATAATCATTATTAGTTTCTTTTAAAAGGTTAATAAGGTGCTGTAAAAAATACTTATGTTTAAATTGTGACAACCAACCCCGCTCTCCCCTACCTCTGTCAACAGACAATTTTAACAATGAACTTAATAATATAAAAGAGATTGCAGTTAATAATGATTATGACTCAACCATAATAGACAAAATCGTAAACAAAAAACAATATAAAAAAGCACTCAATTTCGTCTATCCTAACTTATTAAGACAATATTAAGTTAAAACATTAACATAGTTTTCAAAGTTTTCAAATATACCATAAAAGCAGGCCGTGACAGTGACGTAAACGAAAGACATGCGATTTTGAAAAGTCAAAAAACAGGGAAAAAAGCAATGTTTAAGTTTCTCCATTAACATTCATGTAGCTTGACAAAGTTTCAGCGAAAAAACTGCAATTCGGTCAATTTTATGCAACAAAATATAGTAAATTTCACCATGTTGCTCGAGCTTATACTGCAGAACTAAACTAGATACATTTCATTAATAAATTAATATTAATGCCGATATTTTTTTACCGTAATTCTCAATTCTCACGTTATAAATATAATAAGGCGCAAAAGCGTGACGTTCACTAATTCCATTTAAGTTATGCATTTTACTAGTGTGATAAATGGTCTCATATCCTCAATTTAATCAATCAAATTATGTAATTTATTGGCACTAAAAACGTTTAATAAATTGTGCTGTATCTAGTTGAATCTAATTGAATTAAAAGCAGGTATTGCTAACATTAAGAGCAACCTAACTTGTGTAACTGACTTGGTAAAGGAGTTATACTCCAAATATGAAAACCAACATAAGTGTAAGCATATCAAAAATACATACCCTACCACCATATCCTTGCCTACACCAACTATGGAAACTACCTGCTCCACCGCCTCTACACAAACTGAGGTAACACCTACGGATATTCCCAGTACTACTGAAGGCTCCAGCAAGCTGGCTTGTAATAATACACAACGGTGGCACTATGTAGTCGTAAGAAATCTTCCTGCAGGGTTTACGCCTAACAACATAGTTCACTACGTTAAGGAGAAGCTTGGGACTACAGAGTTTATTCGCTCCTACCACCTAATCAATCATATCTCAAATATTGATTTTAAAATTGGAACTCAGTCAAAAAAGTCAGCTGAAAAGCTTTTAGACAGCAATCTGTGGCCCCATGGCGTAGTAATAAAACGGTCAGCTGTATCCGAACTTTCAGAAAAATCTACACCGAACCTCCCACCTCCGTCCACACCGAAAAAACTGCCCACCAACTCGAGCTCCGTCAGTTCACTGGTTGTCTCCTCTCCAATTTCTCAAAAGGGCACTATAATATCTTCTGACAAAGAGGCCATTGCTGCCTGCAAAGCAAATGTCTTGTTGAGCGACAACTGCTACAGTCTTTCCAAGAAAGCTCCTGTTGACCAAGAACCTATTTTTGATCCAATGTCTCCCCCAACAGTGAAGCTTACGTGAACCGAAAAAAGTTCTGATAACCGTTTCCTCATGTCTAGACTAAGAGAACCAGCCATTTTAAAGGCCTTCAAGTTATATCTCACCTTCCTGCACGACCAACCTGCGCCAATTCACTTTGAAGGGTTTACAAATACAAGCACCAGGCTGTTTTTGGCTACTGAAGGCATTCCTATAGATTATAGAACCCTACATAAGATATATTTCGATTTTCATGCTACTTACGGATTTAACGCAGCAGAAGTGGAAGCGGATCTTGCAGCCTATGGATCCTATATATCTTCGGAGAGAACGATCCATCTTCAGAGGACCAGAGAATGCCATAAAAACTATTTTACCAGCAATTCTCCCAAAAAAAATTTTAGAATACACGACGTGTCCTGAGGAACTAGATTCCTCAAAACTTCCTGTTGTTACTAGTCTTAATATGGTTCTAATTAATATTGCTTCTCTAAGAAATAAAACTGACGAGTTGTACACTATTTCTGGAAGAACTGGAGTTCCCCCAACTTGTTGCAATTACTGAGCACTGGCTGAATCTAAACGAACCCTTTTATATTGAGAGGTATACCACAATAGCTAGATATGACAGAAAAAACTCAGCTCATGGGGGAACACTGATTCTATCCCTTAATGGAGATTTCATGTCGGTGTCTAAATATGATCATTTGTTAGCGGATAGCTCTTTTGAATTCTCTATGGTATATAATCAAAACCTTGATCTTTATGTAATTTGTATTTATAGATCACCAAACTCTGATGTACAATCATTTTTAAATAGCCTGGTAAGTTTGCTAGACAGTCTACCGATTAAAGGTAAAAAAATTCTATGCGGGGACTTTAATATTGACTATGCTACTATTTGTGCCATCCAAAAATATCTAATTTCTATATTCGACTCTTTCGGTCTTTCAATGCATGTATCCTCGCCAACTAGAATTTCAAAAAACTTTTCTTCTATCATCGATTACATGGCGTCTGATTTTTCTCCATCAGAGGTCTATAACTCAGGTCTTTCCGATCACGAGGCGGTAATTTCCAGGTTTAGTTTACCTATTAGGCCCTTACCAAGATCTCGCCATCGGGGCAGAATTTTCTCGGCCGCAAATTTCTCAGTATTTCATAATATTTGCTTTAACACCGATTGGAATTTTGAATCTGATAATGTCAACACAAACTTCAGAACTTTTTTAAATAAAACTTTAAGTGCTTTTAACAAGACCTTCCCGCTTAAGAATATCAAACCTAAGCGGCATAAACCGTGGACCACGAAAGGAATACGAATTTCTGCTAAAAATATGCGCTTGCTCTCATATATAAACAAATTCACCGACTCCTTTCTTATTCTCGACTATATCTCTAACTATAGGAGGATCTACACTACTCTTATTAAGTCAGCAAAAAAATTACACTACCGAAAACGTCTAACAAACTCAAATAACGTTTCAAAAGAAACCTGGTTCATCATCAATAACCTCAGAAACAAATCAAACCCTGTTACTCAGATCTTGCCAGGGGATAATGATCTAAATGATTATTTTATTAATGTAAGCAAAAATGTTACCTCTAGTATCTCGCCAAGTTTGGACCCTCTTTCGTTTCTCCCTCCTTCAAAAAATTTAGATGATAGCTTTTTCTTAAGTCCCGTTAGCAACACTGAACTATTGAAGGTAATAAATAATAACAAAAGTAAATCTTCGTGTAGCACTGATGGCCTATCAATTAGAATATTCCTGAACTTGCCACTCCCAGTGATAGAGGCCCTTACAACATTAGTAAATCAGTCCTTTATAAAAGGTGTATTCCCAGATTGTCTTAAAACAGCTATAATTATTCCACTTCATAAAGGCGGCGAAAAAACTAACTCTTGCAATTATCGCCCAATTGCACTACTACCAGTGCTATCAAAAATCATAGAAAGGCTACTGAAGAATCGTCTTATGCCATTTCACCTGAAACTTCAGATAATATCCCCGGAGCAGTTCGGATTTCTACCCAACAAGTGCACCAGCGACGCCATGTTCACGTTGCTTAGAGGCGTCTACTTATCTCTCAATTACAACCACCCAACTGCCTCAGTTTTTTGTGACTATGCGAAAGCCTTTGATTGTGTTAGTCATGAAATTCTGATAAACAAGCTAAATTTTTATGGAATTCGTGGTACTTCTTTAAATTGGTTCAAATCTTATCTTGGGAAAAGGCAACAACTTGTAAGGGCTAATGGTTCCGATTCTGATTGTAAGTTGATTACAAGTGGAGTCCATCAAGGTTCAGTCTTGGGACTTATTCTTTTTTTGTTATACATTAATGATATCACGAACCTTAAAATTAATGGAAGAATTTCCCTTTTTGCTGACGACACAAGCATAACTTGGAGTGATTTTGATACAACGTCTTTACACTCTAGTATCTCCAAAGACTTGGTTATAATTAAGGCTTGGTCTGATTCCAGTATGCTTTGTTTTAATGACGGTGGCGTTATCTTATAAGGGAACTTTACAACCACTTCAGGTACATAACAGCAATATTGAATTCGTAGAGTCGGTTAAATTCCTGGGTTTAAATATAAATCACAACCTAAAATGGTCTAATCATATTGACACCTTAACTAAAAAACTTTCTACCGCCTGCTTCGCCATTCGTTCAGTTTCAAAAGAACTAGACGTTCCTTCTGCCAGACTTACTTATTTCTCTTTATTTGAATCCCACCTCCGCTATGGCCTTCCCTTTTGAAGCTGCTGTACCACCGAACAATTTCGTAGTATTTTTATGCTTCAAAAGAGAGCCGTTATTTGTTTGGTCTAAATAATAGAGCTCACTGCCAATACTTTTTCAAAAAACATGAAATATTAACACTTCCTGCATTATTTATTTTGGAAACGGTATGTTTGCACCATGAAAACATATAAACACCCTTCCAAAAAGGCCACAACATGTATACCCTACCAGAAACTCTAGGCATGATATACATCTTCCCATTCCTTCCTCAGAATTAATAAAAAAATCAATTATTTACAACGCCATAAAACTTTACAACAATCTGCCAGTACATTTAAAATCTATCCCTACGCTTGCACAATTTCGAAAAAACACCAAAGCATACCTCATTGAGAGACCATTTTACAGCGTTAATGATTTTTACAGCGAGTAAGTCTCTTTAAATTGTCACTAAATTCGCTTGTTTACTTAAATCTTTTGTGAGTCATGTCCTAACTCGTAGCATAGAATTTTGAAAATCATCATATAGAGAAAAGAACTGTCGAACATTCACTTAAAACTTAATTATTTTTGTTAGGTATTGGATTAAAAACAAAATTTAATTCTTTTTTGTATACTACATTCTACACTAGTTCATTATACCTTCTGTTTAACATCACAATTATTTGTATAACTATAATAACATAGAGTTTAAGGTCGCATAGTTGCAATTTTGATTTCAATGTCATCGAAATTATTCACCTCGTACATGTGTGTTTGTTTACTTTTATAAGGTTATTAGGATTCATTAACTGTTTTGCGGCAATGTTATGTTATATTCTAACGTGTGTTTTACGATTTGGTAAATTGATAATTTACATTTTTAAAAAGCATTGACCTATCGAAATTCTTTTCGATTAATGTTTTGATATGTCTTATTTTAGGTATATTTTGCTTTGTCCATAAAATTGTAAAATTTTTCTGCGGCAATAAAGCATACTTTTGTTTGTTTGTTTAGTTTTTGTGATAATGTATTAAAATTCAAAAACGTGTATTTTTTTGTGTTCGTGAAGCGCGTTGATAATCATAAATGAAAGGTTTAATACAAGAGTTTAAGCTAGCAAAATGAATTTTTACCATAAATTCCACACGATATGTTAAAACCAAATCGAATTTACATCCTCCGTTGTTTATTTTTTTACCCACAAGCTGGTTGATACATTTTCCATTGCGATATGCACAAAACAGGCGGCGATCCTTTGCTCTGTTGCTAGCCGAAGGATTATGTACATTCAGTAAAATTTAATATATTCTTCAGTAACTACAAATCTCCTGCTTCAATTTCACAATTAATAACATTCCCGGATCTTCAATATCGTCTAAAGGTAACATTAGTTTGATTTCACAAATTCGGGCAAGTTCCTGCAATCCCATGATACAACAACAACCTTGGCCATTAAATAAACTTCATTGGGATCATTATTCAAAAAAAAATCACTCGTGTACTCGTAAAAATCGCAGTTTTCATGGGCGTATAACTTTTCCCATTTTGTTTCAGAAAGGTAATTAGTTTGAAATATGTTGAAATGTCTTCATTATTATTGGGTTAATATAATAATAAACTAGTTATTTATATATTATTAAACTTTAGTTTTTATTTGCCTTATGTCACTGTCATTTTGTAATTGTGACATTTAGAAAAATATTTGTTCAGTTGTTAAAAATGTCATCTTAAACCTGTTACTGTCAAGTTAGACCTTGTCTAAATTTAAACCCCTTTAGTGAATACTATTGTTAGAGTTTTAAACCATAATCAATGCTTTTAACGCGCTTTTATTGGCTTCCTACTCGTCTGTATGTTTGTATGTCTGGTTTAAATCTTGTAATTTATTTTTCACCACTTCCATTACCGATTATTTTCAAATTTGGCATGCTTACACTTTCGGATATAAAAAATCCGTATAGTCAACGTTTAGAAATCCAAAATGGCGGCTCTAATATGGCCGACGAATTCTGTTATTTGTGTATTATTAAACTGAAAATTGGTACCTAGGAAAATTTAAGAGTGTCAGCATTTAAAAATTCAAAATAGCGGTTCCAAAATGACAATTTTGGATAAAATGGATACACATTTTTAATTTTAATTACCCAAAGAATCACCATTTAAATTCCTTAAACTGACAACAGTTATATAAAAAATTGGCTCAAGTGGAAATTAAAAAAAGGCGCAAAATCATCCGAACCTTTATTCTTTCCCCAGATTTCATTCAAAATCTAGTGATTTTGAATTTGACTATTTTAATATAGTATAGATATATTCTATAATTCTATAAGTAAGTCAACATATAATTACAATTTGAACCATATCAACAAATACACAATAATACAATAAAACGCATGCAGTAGTGACGCAAAAAAAGCTTGGTATCTAATAAAATATTTTTTAGCAAATTAATTTCTCTAATGTAAAAGTTTTATTGTAGTTCCACGACCCGCCATTGGTTTTTTAAGCCACGCCGGTCACGTGACTCTGTAACAATCTTTACTGTAGACTATTATACTTTTTTACCATAAGAATCCCTTGTCAATGAAAGTGGGATGGTCTAATACGTGGAGTTGTCGATCGGGTTTGCCATATCTAACTAAAACTCGTGTTACTGGTGTAATCTGATCTAAGGCTTTTGGTATTTTAGTTTGCATTTTACTATTTTGCAATAAAAGTAATTTCTTTATACTGCTTTAAAACTAATACTGGAAACACTTTACTATTCTTTGTATGAAAATTTTATTGCATCCTGTTTAAACATATTCACCGTAATATACATTGGTTTGGCATCGTCGTACGATCGATCTACTGTGAGGCAATCTTGGCAGTGGCTAAATATGTAAATAATGAACTCTATTTTTATTTTTCCTCTAAGGTTATAACAGTAAGTTATATATATCTACACGGATATTTCGGCCTGAAGCAGGCACTAACTAATACGTATATTTACCATCTCTTTAATGAACCTAAATATGTCTGGTGCATACCTACCGGAAAGAGAAATGTAAACATGTAATTCACAAATCCGTTCATAAAATCATAACAAGCCAGAGACCAGTATAAAACCTGAATGTACCTCTATAAATAGACCAAAAATATACTCGTATGCAAGCATAAATATACAAACCGCAGTTCCTTAGCTTTTATAGAGTTTGCATGGTAATTAAGAATGAGGAATGGAGTTGCCGAAGCTCCGGTTTTGACCCAGAGTTGTACGAGTGCCTGGTTTTAACTTACATTTTTCCGGTCAACATAAAAAGAGTGATAAGCTCAAAAGCATAAGGAAATGAAAAACTTTCTCAAATTAAAACATTTTTGTCAGTGTTTCGGGTGTCTATTAACTCATATATCGTACATTGAGAGATCTTGTAATATAGTCTGCTCTTTAAATTTATAATCCTAAATTGAAATTAAAGGGGATTTTATTGATTTTTTAAAAGATTTTATTTTAACTTCAATTGTATATTAATTATAGGGCGGTCCAGAAATGTATGGAATAATAAAATGGGGAATTCCGTCCAGTTTCAACGAATTTCGGGGTCCTCCATAGGCGTAGGTAAACTTTGTTTATAGAAATATATAATAATAATAAAGTTCCTTTTAAACCCCTGTCTTTTGCATACCTAATGAGGGTTTATTACTCTATAGATTACATTTATTACTCAATGCATACATAATATGGTATTGCAGTGGCGTCTCGTGGTCAACTTTTCAGGAGGGTCAATATATAAATATGAATATATATATATATATATATATATATATATATATATATATATATATATATATATATATATATATATATATATATATATATATATATATATATATATATATATATATATATATATATATATATATATATATATATATATATAACTCTTTAACTCAAAAAGCTTTATTGTCGAAGAAAATCTTATTGACAAAGCTGGAAAAAAATTTATCTCAATAAAAAGTGTACAATAAAAATTAGTATACTACAATCTTAAAGTAGATTAAAAGTACATATAATTAATTAGACAAACAAAAACATACATATACTACTAAGACCTATTTCAAATGAGGAGGCAGAGAGCACACACCAATACAAACAACAAACAAATAAAAATACTAAAATCTCTCATTGAAAAATTCAGATACCTCATAGTATGCTTTCTCAATTAGCAGTCTTCTAACTTCCCTTCTGAAAATTCTTTCTGACTCATTGATCTTTATATTTAAAGGAAGATGATTAAATAGTTTTCTGCTGTTAAAGATGGTGGAGTTCCTTACCAAAGTAGTTGATGGTATAGGTAGCGCAACGTTATGTGTTTGTCGAGTCCTGTAATTTATTTCTTCAAATATAGTATTTTTGTACTTTTTATGAATAAGGCATACTGACTCAAGAATGAATAGGGATGGTAGGGTAAGAATTTTATTTAAAATAAAAAATGGTTTACACGAAACTCGTAACCCTAACTTATACATATACCTAATGGCTCTTTTTTGTAAAATGAAAACACTATTAAACAGTTGTCTTGAGCACACCCCCCAAAAACATACTCCATATTTAAGATGGGACTCTATTAATGCAAAGTAGCTATTTCTCACTATAGATGGATCTAATTCCCTAGCCAAAACTCGAAGGGCAAAACAATTTGAGCTTAACTTAGAATTTAATTGGCTTATGTGGATTTCAAATTTAAGTTTTCTATCTAAGTAAATACCCAGGAATCTGTTCTCTGATAAATTGCTAACCACAATGTCTTCTAAATATACATCATTTAGGTTGCACCTAAAGTTCATAATACTAGTCTTCGAAATATTGAGAGTTAATTGATTTGCGTCACACCATTGTTTTACTAGAATTATGTCATTATTCAGAGTATCATTAAGACTAGCGGAGTTGGTATCATGCCATAAAATGGTTGCATCATCTGCAAACACTGTAAATTTTCCTTTAATATTTAATTTTGTTAAGTCATTTACATAAACTAGAAATAAAATTGGTCCCAGAACAGATCCCTGAGGCACACCATAACTCATTTCCCCTCGTTCAGATGGCATCCGATTAAACGAGACACTCTGAACTCTACCCGAGAGATATGATTCAAACCACCTAAGTGCTGTCCCTCTAAAACCGTAAGATTGGAGCTTCCACAGCAGTATCTGGTGGTTAACGCAGTCAAATGCTTTTGACAAATCACAAAACACTGCTGCAGCCATCCCACCATCATTCAGTCCCAAATATAATGTCTCCAAAAAAGCAAAAACTGCGTCAGATGTACCCTTAGCAGATTAGAAGCCAAACTGTTCCGAACTAAGAATGTTATGTTTGGCGAGGAATGAAATTACCCTTTTCTTAACAATCTTTTCGATAATTTTAGACAGAGTAGGGAGCAATGCTACTGGTCTGTAATTTGAGGGGCTCTCTGCATCACCACCCTTGAAAAATGGCAAAATTGTAGCAATTTTTAAGCAGGAAGGAAAAGTTCCAGAGCAAAAGGATTCATTTATAACTTCCACCAAAACTTGTAAAACTGACTCAGGTAACCTTAGAAATAATCTAATTGAAATTTCATCCCATCCTGCTGCTTTATTATTTCCAATCTCTGCAAAAATACTCTTCAACTCGTAAATGTCTGTTGGAGCAAGGAAAAAAGAATCTGTTACACTAGTATATTCAAAAAAATGTTTATAGTCTAAAGTTGCATTGATTTTGCTGGACAGATTGTGTGCAATAGAGCAGTAAAATTTATTTAATTCATTGCTTGATAATTTTGTATTTATGACTTTTGGTACCTTGTTTTTTCCCCTTAGTTCATTTACAATCTTCCAAGATTCTCGCTGTACATTTTTGGAATTTCCAATCCTATCTCTGTAGTATGAAGATTTAGCAAGGCCAATAATACTTCTATAAACTTTTCTATATTTATTAAAATATGAAGTAAAAAAGTGATTATGAAAATAAAACTTTCTAATGTGGTGAAGGGAACGCATATTTTTAGAAGAGGTTCGAATGCCCTTTGTAACCCATGGTTTCTTGATTTTTTTAACTAGCGTTTTAACAGGAAAAGTATTATTAAAGGCCTTGTAGAGCTCTGCATGAAACACCTCCACGGGATCAGGCAAAAGCAAGACATAGCTCCAGTCCCTCCCGCTGCATAATTGCGAAAATCTGTCATAATTATGTTTGGTATATAATCGTCCCTTTTTTCTAAACCTTCCCACATTTTTAGTTGTTTTTATTTTAAATTTACACAAAATGACTTCGTGGTCTGAAATACCTGCATTCATCACCTCAAAAAGAACATTATTTTTTTCAAAGTTTGTGCACACATAGTCAATAATGGTAGAGGAATGGGCAGTTATTCGTGTTGGTTTATCGACCACCATACATAGACCATATGAGCTTAATAAACATTGTAACATTTGTGTATTAATATTAAATGAATCTAAAAAATCGATATTAAAATCCCCACACAATACAAATAAAGTGCCACAATTTAACTGCGATAACACAATCTCCAACCTAAACAAAAATTTACTAACACTACCAACTGGAGAACGATATAAGCCAAGAATATATAGATTAAATTTGGAACAGTAACTTATTGAAAGCTCAAAAACTTTATCCTCGTTTAAGAAGTCAAACTTACTAATGTTTATAAAATTACAACAATTCAAGAATATTTCCTTAACAAGAACAACCGTACCTCCATGTAAATAAGTTGAACGGCAATAGTTACTAATAATTGAGTAATTCTGCAGAAAGAATGGTTCTTCTGGCTTTAACCAGTGTTCACTCAAAACCACTATACTTGGATTACTAAGAGTTTCCAAAAAAATGGAGAGCTCATCAGTCTTATTTCTTACACTCTGAACATTTAATAACATTATGGAAAATTCTTCAAGAAAGGACTTTTCTCTAAAAAATCACAACTACTATTCTGTGTATTATTTGTAGGACTGCCACTAGCTATAGTAGAGGTATCAGTATCACATACACAAGTCAAATTAGACTCACAATCATCCCGTCGAGTGATGGGACTCCCTGCCTCAACAGGTTGTAAATTTAAAATATTATCACTATTAATCCTAATTACATTACCATTAACAGGAGAAGGCAAAAGTAAGCTTTTTTGGATATACAACAAAAGTAATCTTCCAAGAGATTGAATATTATGCCTATATCTATTTCCGACCTTTACGTTATCTATCACTCTAACAGAAACATTATTCCTATGTATATAAGTATAAAATAAATCATTTATTTTTTTACTAAGAAAATTATCAGTCAATGCATTATTATAATAGTAGCAAATAATTAAGTTTGTAAATTTACCAATTGCAAAAATCTGTCTTAATGCTACTAGGTTAGAAAATCTCATGTTAATACTAAGACATACAATTACAAAATCGTCCTTGCCGCAATCTTGCGTTTCCCCAAATATATTACTTACAATTTCTCGTAAAGTCGCGTGAGGTTTAACAATACCTCTAACCTTAAAATATGGGGACTTCAACAAGACATTAAGAGTAAATGAGAGATTTCGACCGCTTTCATCTCCAAAAACAACAACTTTTCTATCAATTTTGGTTTCCGGGTGGTCCAGTTTCATTTGGTTAATAGCACAGTTCACATTTAGTTTCACATTTAATTTCGGTTCTGATAATGAGCAATGCCTTAGACTGGCTGTGAAACAGGAAAGGCTTTTCTGTAGATCCAAAACCTTGTCAGACAAATAGTTATTTTCTGCCGTGAGGGTTCCAATAGAAATTTGCAGACTTCTTTGTAGTTCTTCTAGTTCGCTTAACTTTTCATTTAATGACTTATTTAGGTCACGAAGCCTCTCCAGATTAACAATTTCTGATTCACACATTCTGTTTTCACTTTCAAGAACCCTTATGCTTTCAATCATATTTCTGTTTATTTCAGTGATGTCGTTTAAGTCCTTCATGATATTCTGCAATTTTTCATCAGATTCACTTTTGCTCATCTGTAACTTGGTATTTTCCGCTTCTAGCTGCGTAATCTGGGATTTGAGGTTGTTTACCTGATTTTTTTGGTCTATGATATCAGTCTTATCTGTTTGAGCTTCCGAATTGCAAGTTGAGTTGGGAGCAAAGCCAGTCTGAGTTTTCCTACTGTAATTTTTGTGGAGTATGGTCTGAGCTGCGCTGTTAATTACCTTGATGACGGTCTGCGTCTCCGCATCAGCGGAAATACCTTTATTAAAAGAAGCTATAATTCCCTTTTGATCTTCAATGGCTTTTGTGAGTTCAACAATCCTGAGCTTAGAGGAATTCACTTCAGACAGTAATTTAGATTCCATTTCTTCTGCATCATGTTCAAAAGCTGTAGAATTTCGCCTCATCCTCCTAATATGTTCATTTTTTAAGGTCAACTCCTCTGTTTTCTCCCTTATTATATTTTGTAGTGCCACAACTGTTGGATCATGTCCCTTTTCAGTGCCCGCTATGCTTGCACATACTTCTGAACACCATATCAAGTTTTGACTAATAATTGTGTAAGCCTTTGTTCTTTTCCAGCAACTAGGGTGAAAAATGTTATTGCAGCCAATGCAAATCCAGTTGCAGTTGGTCTTGTTTTTACGGCACTTAAATGTCTCAGACATTTCGAAATTTGAAGTAGATTACAGTTTTATTGAAAGATGCAGCAGCAGTAATTTAGGTACAAAATTTGTTCCACTAAAATTGTCTCAAAATTGGCAATGGCCTGGAGTTATTTTTCAGAATTAAGATTTACTACAAATATATGCTTATGTCAAACAAATAACAAATATATAATAATAAAAAATACCCAGTTTACTAAATACGTGAGACATCGAAAGTCTTAAGGTGTAGCCACCTACTCAATTTAACAGCACACCCCAAAACTTATTAAAAAGCCCTGGTATCTCTCATTCATAGACAAACAATCAAATTTAGGAAGGTCAGTAACCTCTTAATCAAAACAAGATATAAAAAATAGGAGATTCCCAAAACATAAACAACTGTTTCCATACAAAATATCTATATGAATAAATTATTTTGAATATTGATATTTCACAGATAAGGAATAATTTCTGTAGTTTTTTTGGGTCTAACTGGTATATATATTATAATTAAATCAGCTTTATATTATAGGGTTTTAAGACACATATATATAAATTTCACAACACAAAAACTACACTGTTAAATAACTGATTTTTTTCTCTTTAAAATAACACTACAAACACTAATTTATATACTAATTTAACTAGAATTAAACTTCCAAAAATAAGCAAAACACTGGGACTATTTTTAACAATTCTTGATGCACTCTTTTATTGAATTAATATATATCTATATATATATATATATATATATATATATATATATATATATACAATGTGTTTTCATTCCGGGTGTACATCCGTTCACTACTGTCGTTCTGAAAAGAACAGTTTTGCTGACGTTTCGCCAAAATCACATTTGGCATTTTCGTAGCTTTCTTTCTCGCGTCCGAATAGAGACTGAAGTGTTGGTGACTGCGACGCTTCCTTTTATACCCCCACTCGGGGCCGAAGGTTATATCTGCGCAGGCGTTTGTCGTTATTTATGTTTTCCGGATGGTGCTGTGGTTGTTGCGCTAATTGCGCTTGAGTTTTTGCGATTTTAGATTTGTCGATTATTGTCTTCCATACTGTTGGTAGTTTTAATGATTCGTCCCTTTTATTCAAATAACCTTGTTTTTCAATTTCTATGACTTCTCGGATTTTCTGGTTTTATAATGTTCTATATTGGCAATCTCCCTACACCCATCGAAATTCATTTTATGGCCGGTTTCCTGACGATGTATGGAATAAAGCTGAGGTTGTTTGGTTATTTCTGATGCTGAGTTTATGCTCCTCCACTCTTGCTGATATTCGCCTGTTAGTCTGCCCCACGTACAAGTTTTCACAGTCCTGGCACGGAATACTGTATACTCTGTGGTTTTCCAGTTTGATTTTATCTTTTGGGTTTCCAAGTAGTTTACCTATAGTTGTTTGTGGCTTGTGTATTGTTTGTAAGTTGTGTTTCCTAAGAATCCTTCCGATTCTGTATGTTGTGCCTTTTATATATGGTAAGACTACTTGTTGCTTTCCCGGTTCATAATTTTTTTTGTTCGTTGTTCGGGAAACCTGTGCATTAATAGCTTTCTCTATGGTGCGATTTGTGTAGCCAAGAACTCAGAACGACAGTAGTGAACGGATGTACACCCGGAATGAAAACACATTTCATTGCTTTTGTTTTTTTTAAGGTAAATTTCGCTTTGTCCATAAAATTGTGACAATTTTCCACACATCCAGAAAAAAAACAAATCTTTTTAATTTATGTGCTACTTTTTGTAAAGGTTTGTTGTCTTAACCCATTTCCAATTGTCTCTCTTAAAGCCAGTCGATAAAAACACCATGAAGCTTGAAATCCGAGCCATTCTATATTCCGATAACTGTCATTCTTCTCAATTTTCTCTTTGTCCCGTTCTTCTTATGAACATTCGCCTGTCGTCAGGAGGGTACTCACCGAGTTGGCTTTGATTGATAGATGCATAGCGACCAAATTTTGTTATCGTTATTGCTGATAGAATTGTTTTATCGGATTTAGACTTCATAATCGCCAAAAACATGTCAGATATTGATCGTATCACAAAAAGTATGAATTAAAAAATACTAAAAGGACTACAATAATTTCTTTCCCTGTGAATATGTTAATGATGATAAATTACTAAAAACTTGAAAGTTTGATTGTTATATTGTAAACATGCGGCAATTAGAACAACAAAAATATACGCAAAATAAGTTTCAATTTGGAGATCCACATACGATAGAGAATGTGTTTCACAGTTTTGACACAAGTAAAAAAATATTTCCAAAAAAAATCCAGTTTTATTAAGATCGTATTAATTTATCTACTCATTGGTATATGATTTTCACATTTTGCATATATTTATTATGGTCTTACTAATTTAAAAACAATAAATATTGTGCAGAAAAAAACTTGGTTTTCTTTTCTATTCAGGTCAATATTTAGCTGAAAAAGGCCCAAAAAAAGTGCAAATTAAAAGTTTCAATTTTACTTAACATACCTCCTAGTATGCGGTTATACATAAAAAGGAATGAAATGAATGCAGTGAGAATTTGCTGTAGTTTTTTGCTGCATTTTTTATTAAAAAGTGGAATACTCATATTGCGTGGCCACCACGGTAACCTGATTTGATTCCTTTGGACTTTTTTTTCTGTAGAGGTATATACAGGGTGGCCCATCGAAAACGTACCGCAAGGCATAACGGCCAGGGTAATTTTTTTTTCAAAAAATCCAAAAACACGTCAATTTTGTTTGTGAGGGGGACAACTTTTGCCCTTAAAATGATCGCAAAATTTTCAACCCTCTAAGCGGGGGTGTCATCCCCCAAACTTTTTCAAATGGGAAGAGGGGTCAAGTGGTACCGCAATGAAAAGGGCTTTCTATTCTCTATACATTCCCGCTTTGGGTTTGAAAATCGGTCATTTAGAAAATATGAAGGATTGAAATTTAAAATGTTTATTTACAAATTATCAGAGTAAATGATAAGGATAAATTCCTTCGACGAATTCGCTATTTTTGTCCTGTTATTTTAGATGTTTACTGCTGATTTTAGTGATTTGACATGCCACAACGATCAGGTGCGGTAGTTGCTAGATAGCTGTTCTGTAACTTGTGCGTTTAAATTTCTCAATATCATTAAATTTTTTATCAATAATTATGGTGTACTCACTTGCAGAAAAAGTGGAAATAATCGAACTTTATTTTAAAAATAATGAATGTGGCAATCGGGTTGCGCAGATATTTAATGAACGACATCCTGAAAAACACCTTTCCGGCAAAATTGTTCGCGAGTTAGTAGCAAAATTTCGCGAAACTGGATCCCTTATGAATAAAAAGAGGCAGATGGAAAATCCTGTAGTAAATGAAGCTATGGAGGTCTTTGTATTGGGCCAAGTTGCCATGGATAGTACGCTGAGTACAAGAAAATTAGCCAATGAGACCGGCGTGAATCGTACAAGTGTCCAAAGAATATTGAAAAAACACCATTTCCACCCGTATAAAATTCAGTTGGTACAAGAACTCAACGAAGACGATTTTGATCGCCGCTTGCAATTTTGTGAAACTATTAGTGAACGAGTGGCCAATAATAATAATTTTCTATTCAATGTGTGTTTTTCGGGTGAGTGCACTTTCTTTTTGAACGGTGTAGTTAATAGTACCGGCATAACTGTCGGTACTGGGCTGAGAACAACCCCAGGGTATTTCACGGGGTGCACACACAACATCCTCAGAAATTGAACGTGTGGGCTGGTATTTTTGGAAATTCTATTGTGGGTCCTTTTTTTCTTCCTGGAACTCTAACAGGTGATATGTACTTAGATTTACTGGAAAATACCATCGACCCAGCCCTAACTGACATCATCGAAAATAATCCTGGATACGTTGAAGCGGAACTGATATTTCAACAAGACGGTGCACCTCCACATTACTCTCAAAATGTGCGTAATTATTTAAACACTAACTTTCCCGGGCGGTGGATAGGACGAAGGGGTGCCATTGAGTGGCCTCCCCGGTCACCCGACTTGACTCCTTTAGACTTTTTTCTATGGGGACACATAAAAAGTAAAGTGTATAGCACTCCACTTGCCTCATTAGAAGATCTGCGAACACGAATTATTGACGTTTGTCGCGAAGTGACCCCTCAAGTTCTTCAGAATGTTCGAGAACGATTTGAAGCTAATTTGTATTACTGTATGGAGGTCGACGGGCAACATTTTCAGCATTTGCTTCATTAATACGGTAAGTTTTTTTTTATTTAATTCAATTTATGCGTTTTTTGAAAAATGTATTTTTCAAATTTCAATCCTTCATATTTTCTAAATGACTTGACCGATTTTCAAAACCAAAGCGGGAATGTATAGAGAATAGAAAGCCCTTTTCATTGCGGTACCACTTGACCCCTCTTCCCATTTGAAAAAGTTTGGGGGATGACACCCCCGCTTAGAGGGTTGAAAATTTTGCGATCATTTTAAGGGCAAAAGTTGTCCCCCTCACAAACAAAATTGATATGTTTTTGGATTTTTTGAAAAAAAAATTACCCTGGCCGTTATGCCTTGCGGTACGTTTTCGATGGGCCACCCTGTATATGCTAGTGAATGTGTTTATTGTTTCTCATTTTTACCACAAATAATAAGAAAAAGAATGTTAAAATAGCTAGTTTTAATTAAAATGTAATATTTATTGATTCAGTCTTGAAATAAGTTTAATTTTTGGTACATATCTAGAGATGTTTATTTGCTTTTATATCAAAATCTCAGTATAATTCATGATAGGATGTTAAATTAGTTATTTAGAATGGTATGTTATCGACACGTCTTCAACTAATTGAACCACAATAAACAAGACAAGAGAGAAGATTAGAGAACTTAATTATTGAATCTTAATTGGTTTTATTTCAGTGACGGGAATTTGTTTAATGATATGGGTTAGAAGTTTCATGCTTTGCTGTTATCGAAGGGAACCATCGTCATTTTGGACAAACCTTCAGTTTCCTACAAAATGATACCATAATGCAGTTTTTTGGATGCAACTGTTATCAAAAGATGAATTAGTGATATTTCATGGCCACCACGGTCACCTGATTTGTTTCATTTGGATCTTTTTTCTAAGTTAAAAGGGAAACTTAGTTTTCTTTCCTATATAAGTAAATATTTAGCTAGAAAAATACACAGTTACAAAAAGGAAAGAAATTAATGCAGTAGCAATTTGATACCGATTTTTGCAGCACCATTAGTACTGTTTATTTAAAAATTATTTTACAGTTTAAAAAACCTAATTAACTTTGACATCAGCTTATGATGAAGCTTAATTCACATCTTAGTGAACCTGATCAAAATTTTCATGCATTGCTGCTGTCGAAGGCAATTATCATCGTTCTGGACAAATCTTTTTATTCCATCAAGATAACGCTCCTTTTCACTACGCAACACGATGCCAATATGGCAATTTTTTGCGTGCAACTTATATTTAAAGGTGGATTAGTGATATTACATAACCACCACTATCACCCCAGTTGATGCCTTTAGACTTTTTTTTCTGAAAGGTCTTTTAGAAACGACACAGTCAAAATAACGAAGTATCTATCTTCTGGTTGATTATTTTCTAATTTTCAATTTGTAGGTGTATATCTGCTAGCGAATATTTTATTGTTCCAATCTAGTCCGCGGCTATAGAGATGAGAGCATCATTAATACCGAACCTCTGCGATCACTGACTTGTTAAAAATTAATTTACACTTTAAGACTTGATTAACTCTGACATCAGCTTATTTTTGAGTCATGTTTTACTCTTATCGAAGGAAATGATCGTCATTCTGCACAAACCCTTTAGTTTCCAACAAAATAATGCCAGTAATGCAGTTTTTTGGATGCACCTTTTATCAAAAGATGAATTAGTCATATTTCACGGCCACCACGTTCACCGGATTTGACTCATTTGGATTTTTTTTCTGAAGGGCTTTTCGAAAACAAAAATATACGCAAAATCAGTTCAAATTTGTAAAGTGTACGTAGGCAAGTGAATGTATTTATTGTTTCTTAGTTTTGTGATATATAAAACGTTCTAGTTTGATTAAAATTAATACGATTATCTATTCATTATTATAATGATTTTACATTTTGCCTATATTTATTGAAATGTATCGGTTTTCGTTAATTTTGTTTCACCTAACACCAACGTCACAATGATCCATTTCAGTTAGACAACTATCTTGATTTCGTTTTTTTTAGGCCTCTTCAGGACTAGGCTTCCTGTGTAAGGAAAGGCGGCACAAAATGCACAATAATCACTGCTTTTCATATCATAATCTAATTTAAAAACAATAAATTTTAACTAAGAAAATACCCAAATTCTCCAGTTTTTTTTAACATTCCTCCTAGTACGCAGTTATAGAAAGGAAATAAATGAATACAGCAGGAATTTGCTATCAATTTTCGCAGCATCATTAGTACTGATTATTTAAAAATTATTTTAACGTTTAAACTTTGGTTAACTTTCACGTCAGCTTTATTATTGAATCCTAGTTGGTGTTATTTTAGTGACAGGAATTTGCTTAATGAACCTGATAAAAATTTCCATTCTTTGCAGCTATCAAAAGCAGTGATCTAATCTGATAATCTAATTTAAAAACAATAAATTTTAACTAAGAAAATACCCAAATTCTCCAGTTTTTTTTAACATTCCTCCTAGTACGCGGTTATAGAAAGGAAACAAATGAATACAGCAGGAATTTGCTAACAATTTTCGCAGCATCATTAGTACTGATTATTTAAAAATTATTTTAACGTTTAAACTTTGGTTAACTTTCACGTCAGCTTTATTATTGAATCCTAGTTGGCGTTATTTCAGTGACAGGAATTTGCTTAATGAACCTGATTAAAATTTCCATGCTTTGCAGCTATCGAAGGCAATGATCCTCGCTTCGGGCAAATCTTTTTTTCCAACAAGATACAATACTACGTAACACGATGCCAGTAAGGCAATTTTTTGCATGCAACTTTTTTAAAAAAATTAATTATTCATATTTCTTGGCCACCACGTTCACCTGATTTGACTCCTTTGGAGTTTTTTTCTCTGAAAGGCTATTTAAAAACAACATAGACAAAATCACGAATTATCTAAACTTGTCTTTTTCTTATTTTTAATTCGTAGGTGTATATTTGAGAGTGAATGTGTTTATTGTTTCTCATTTTAACTATAAATAAAACTTTATAAAAAACATAATGCTAATTTATTTAGATTTAATAAAAATGTAATACTTATTGACTCAATCTGTTAATAAGTTTCATTTTTTTGTACATATTTAGAGATTCCTATCTGGTTTCATTTCACAATCCCAGTATATATCCATGATGAAATGTTAGGTTAGTTAATAAGAATGGACATACTATACTGAAACGCGTCCAACTAAATAAATCACAATAAACATTGCGGTGAAATGAACTTAGTTTTCTTTCGTATCTAGTTTGGGAAATACCAAAAAAAGTACAAATTAAAATATCCAATTTTAGTTAACATTCTTGCAATCCACTCCGCGGGTATAGGGAGGAGAAAAACGAATTCAGCAGGAATTTGCTACCGATTTTCGCAGCATCATTAATACTGATTACTGCACGGAAATAGATGACTCCTGCTTCGAACGTGACAAGGGAGAGGATCTCAGAACCTCTGCGATCGGTGAACTGTTAAAAATTAATTTACAGTTTAAGACTTGATTAACTCTGACGTCAGCTTAATTACTGAGTCTTAATTGGTGTTATTTCAGTGACGGGAATTTGCTTTCATGCTTTGCATTTTAATGAGTAAATACAACAAATTATTTATTGAAATAATGATTTATTTGATTGTATTATATTATTAATACAGGGGAATACGGGACTCGATAGATAATGAAACCCATCCAATGGCGGCTCGCAGGTGAAAAAGTAAGCAGAATTTTTTTATATGTGGAAGGGGTAGAATATTTTTTTACGACTTACCAAAATTTTGTATACTAAATCAATTCTTCTATCCTTCATAGCAGCAAATGTATTTATAACATCCTCATAAAATGGATGAGTTGCCCTAATCTCCTCCAGACATTCCTTTTGAATTGAAATATTGCCTAGAGAAGTAAGTATTTCGTGAGATATTGTATTTCTTAAATAAGTTTTTACACGTTTGAAGCAAGAAAAACTTCTTTCCACTGAAGCACTTGTCGACGGTATTGTCAAAATAAGGGAAAACACTTTATATGCCTTGGTTAAAATATCTTTATTTTCTTTAATTTTTTTCACTTGCTCTTGCAGCGATATATTCCAATTAATCTCGTTGGCAAAAATAAGACCAAGCTCATTTTTAAGTCGTTGACTTTTTGAAAATATTTTCCCATATAACTGTAACAAATTTTCAAACGGGCCAGTCGGAAAATTTAAACTATATTCGGAAAATTTAGCAGAATCTGCCAAACATAAAAATGTAAGGTTTTCAGAGTCTTGAAAGCTTAGTGTCATTTCCATTAAAATATGGTCCAATATTTCATAAAAAAGGGTTCTATACTTAGCTTAGCAAGCTTGTAACAATCATTTTGAAAATGATTATTACAACGGTCAAGTTCTTAATTATCACCTATTTATTCACAAAATATATCTGATATTTTGTTTCTTTTAAGACAGTCAAATATATAAAATACAAACCAATAAATTATCGTAAATAATAAAGCAACGACGCGACAAGTCCCTAATGTTAATAAAATCCGAGATCGTTGTTTGGCGACACCTTACTGCAGGCAACCCGTTATACCCTATGTTTTATTTCCAAATTATTTCAGGGGTTTCAAAGTCTGAGGTTATATCAGCTGATTTTGTCTCGTTAGTGGTGATCGGTGGTGGTGTTCCGTAGCAAAGGGAGATGTTTTGAGACTTTTCGGGATGATAAAGTGATTTTTTTAATGTCTGTCGAGGGTTTCTGTCATCGAGAGAACTAGGTTGGTACCATGTACCGGAACAGGATACATCATTTTTTTTCGCTATGTTAGGACTATAAAACCTTTGGACCGAACAAAGAGATCCTCTCTTACTACCTCTCTGCAGAATAATAATGAAGTGTTAGTTCTCATAGTTTTTTTGTGCCGCCATTTTACACGACGTGTAAGAAGTTCTACTGATCGGCGAATTCTATGAAGCCTTAATTGGGATTGGAAAGCACTTCAAGACTACTCAAAGCCATAACATCAGGTAATTAGTCATTCAAAATTATTAGAAAATCTTGCTAGGGAGATGGTTCATGGAATAGTCGCCACGTGGGTTGGTACTCAGCACATTTCTCTATCTTTTCAGGCTTTTAACGTACTGCAAGAAGCTTTTATCCTACTACAAGGACCTTTTAACCTACAGCAGGAGCATATTTTAATTAATACCGCAATCACAATAAAATCAACATCACTCTTTTATTGTGGGAAGAACAGTGGCTTAGGCAGGTCAACTTAGGGACATCAGGCAGGAAGTTGGAAACTTAGATTCTGGTTGGACTACCGTGGCGTAGCTGGAACGGGGCATTTGAGATTTTCCTTGTTGGCTTGTGCTGTTTTGGGGCCTCCGTTGCAGTCTGCTCGTCTAGAGGACCACTTCCTTTTGGTTGAGCTTATAGGCTAACCGCTGCTGTGAAGCGTTGAGGAAATTCTTCATTTAGGGAACCAACCCAACACCGAGTCTAAAGATAAGTACCTTTCTTTGTTTAGCTTATAAAAGGTAGCTTTACTACTGGTGTTCTACTTACCCTGAGCGTACATTAGAAATTTGATCTTTCGTTGCTATATTTTCAATTATTCAGCCTTCGCGCACTATAATTACCTTTATAAAGTCACTTTAAGTCATTAACCAATTTAATTCTAAATAGTTTCTCATGAATTTATTTGCAAATCAGTAACTATAAACTTTTATTCTAATTTCGGTACCTATAACTCTCCAAAGTATTACTTTGTTGTATTTTATTTAAATAGTTGATTTTGAGTAAAGAATTCATTGAATCTTCCGGCTTATTTTATTAAATTTGAGTTTTGTAAAACACTCTTATTGTTTTTTTTCAAATAATTGCTTTGTAAGTGCTCATAGCTTATAGGTAGTAAGAGACTTTATGTTTTTTGTAGTATAAGTTATATTAGGTATGTTGAATGTATATTGGGTACCCATGTCTTTGTGTCATAAGTGTTAAGTTTTTTGTAATGGGCAGTACTTCCTAAAATTACCTGTGATTTTCAGCCACCTGTTATAGTTTTATGATTGTTTGAATATATTTTGCATTACAGCCCATCTTCTTATTATCGGTGATTTTCAGTCAATATCGGTATATGATACTAATATCTGCATCTCTCATATGAGGTTTTTATAAAATAATATTTATTAAATCTGGTTTTTGCAACATTCATGCTATGCTCTTTCAACAATATTTGGTAACAAATATAAAACTTAATTAAGAAAATAAAATTTAATTCAAGGTTGTATCCTTGCCCTCTCTCTTTCTTTTCAATTATCCATCTAATCATTTTACTTAATTTAAAATTTTAATACTTTAAATATTCACTCCAATCTTTCCACCTAATCAGTTTTGCATAATTTAAATTTTAATAATCAAAATATTTAATTACTGGTAGTTCATTTAACTTTTATGGTAAATTTATGTATAAAAAATTTTCAGTACTTTCAATATATTAAACTTAAAGATTTAAATATTATTTCATTTGGCACATTTAATTTCATGAATAATGTAGTTATCGTTTTACCTCATATGTGGTGATTTGATTGTTACTGTTGATTGTGTTGAACAACATTTAATACCACTGTGATATTTATACTTATATTTTATATACAACTTACAATAAATTTCCTTGCATTAGTATTTCATTCTTTTATTTATAATCTGTCCATTGCAGGAATTAGAAGGTTTTGGGAAGCTACATTACAAGTTAACTTAAGTATTGTGTCTTAGCGTACATTAGTATCTATCTTGTTTTTTTCTTTTCTGCTCAACCTTTTTGGCCACTCTAGGCCTGGCGCCCACAATATTGTTTAAATTATTTGAACTCACGCCCTAACGCCTCCGAAATAAAAGAATCTGAGCACCGAGTAAAACAACGTAAATTAAAAAAAATAAATAAAATAAAAAAAAAACAACAATAAAAAAAAATAAAAAAAGGAGGTTGTAAGCTCACGTTTGTAATGATTTATTTCTGTAATAGAATTTGCTTTATCAAACATGGTATTAAAATGATTTTTACAGAGGGCCTCACGACAACGTTTTATATTAGATCTGCAAAAATGAATTTCAAACGTTTTTTTTAAGAACCCAACTTGAACAATCACATTTACTAACTTCGAATTTGAAGACCAACGAGTTTCTGTAATTGTTGGTATACGCCTCGTAGATGCAGATGTAAGAGCATACGTTCGTTTGGCTGAGTGATGAAAAAATGAGAGAATACCACTAAGGCTCGCAAAAAAATTCAACATTTAGAAATATTTTTAAACTTTGCTGCATTAGCACAAATACAGCTTGCGGCGCTTTTTCTTTTTTTGTGAAGGCCATTTAGATGGCAGGACATCAATCACACTTGCGCCATCGTAACATTGCCCTATTAATTTATGTTTATAGTCAAATTGGTCCAAAATTTGTTCCAATAAAGAGCTATGAGAGCTGACATTATAAAATCCTAAGAATCTCTCGACTACTGAAGCTTCTGAATTAACGTATCTTAAAATTATTGAGCATTGGGAGGTTTGCGTAATATCAGTGGTGTCATCCACTTGCACAGAAAAAAACTGTGTGTTCATTATTTCATTTTTTACATGATCATTTAAATAATCAGAAAATCATTCAATTATTTCGTTTTATATAGTTTTCGACTCACCAGTAAAAACATTTTTAATTATTTCGCGATGATCTTTTAGTTCTTGCGCTGCTCTCATCGTGGCCGCGAAAGACTAACTCTTGTTTTATTTTTTTTACTGGATCCTAACCCCAGTCTGCTCTCGCATGTTTACAAACTATTCACAAAGATTATCACATCCAGCCTTTGTTCTAAGTGGGACTTGCACCAACCACGAGAGCAGGCTGGATTCCGTTCAGGATATGGCACTAACGACCATCTGCAGGTGTTGAAAAGCTTGATATTCGTAGACTATGAAGAGGCTTTTGACACAATAGACCAACAACAAATGCTCGAGGCGCTTTCCGATTGTCGCATAGACTACCGTTATAAAATATAAACGGACAAAGTCTGTGCCACCTAAGATTCGCCGATGATATAGTCCTAATTTCCGATTGTATAGGTAAGACCAACATAATGCTGAAACAATTGAAAAATGCCTCTCAGGAAATGGGTCTCAAAATAAATACGTCAAAAACCCAGGTTATGACGAATTAGGTGATTGGCGATGGTGTTTATTTGAATGGAAACCGTGTGGAAGAAACCACTACTTATAAGTATCTTGGCCACGAAATCAGAATTGGAAGAGACATGGGCAGCATTCGGAAAATTGAAATATGTGTTTCAGTCAAGTATCCCTGTCTGTTTGAAGAGGAAGGTATTTGATCAGTGCGTGTTGCCTGTTCTAACGTATGGTTCAGAAACATTGACCTTAACCAGAAAAGCTACAAATAAAATCAGAACCAGACAGCGAGCAATGGAAAGATCAATGGGAGTGTCTTTAAGGGATAGGTTGCCAAATTCAGAAATACGTAGGAGAACGAAAATTGTCGATGCCGATGCCTTAGAAAGAATAGCAACCTTGAAGTGGAACCAGGACATGTCATAAGACTGATGACAGATGGACGAGGAAGATAATCGAATGGAGACCAAGGCACGAAGCATTCCGAAGTAGGGGACGACCACCAACTAGATGGCACGACGATCTAAGACTCATCCATCCAAACTGGATGCGGGCTGCACAAGATAGGAAGCTATGGAAGCGATTAAGGGAGGCCTATGTCCAACAGTGGACTTTAGAGGCTAATTGATGATGATGATGATGAACCCCAAATAATACATCACTCTAACATACCAAAAGAGGTTCGTTATAATGAAAACTATTCAGAAACTTGATATCTGGGATATCAATGGAATAGGTAAAGACTAATAATATAGGTTTCAATTACAATTAAATATTTTATATTTAAATAGGTTTACCAAACAAGTTGCCGAAGATATGTCTATGCAGTAATTTGTAAATTGGAAATATGAGAATTTTGGCTCGCGATTTCTGACTCACCCTTTTGTTTCCGTGGTATGGTGCAATAGAAAAAAATTCCCTTATTGGGACTATACAAACATACTAACAGTGACGAATTTAAGAGGGAGTTGGGGGGTTAACCCCCCCTCCCCCCAGAGCCTCTATTATTTAAGCTTAAGTGATACAAATAGCATAAAATAGGGATCTTTTTTTCGAGATTGGCAGTCAAAACCCCCCCAGAGACAGTGTTAGTGTGCTTTTAGTTATATAAAAATAAAATAAAGACTTTTTTTTGGTTGTTGAAATACAATCGCCTCAAACCCCACCCCTCAAGCTGCTACGATCGCGTCATTTAAAACATCTCATTTATTGGCGAAACACAAGAAACCATTCGAAGATGGATCGGTTGTGAAGGAAGCATTTATTAAAGCGGGTGAGACTTTATTTGGTGATTTTAAAAATAAGGCGGTAATTTCCAGGTTTAGTTTACCTATTAGGCCCTTACCAAGATCTCGCCATCGGGGCAGAATTTTCTCGGCCGCAAATTTCTCAGTATTTCATAATATTTGCTTTAACACCGATTGGAATTTTAAATCTGATAATGTCAACACAAACTTCAGAACTTTTTTAAATAAAACTTTAAGTGCTTTTAACAAGGCCTTCCCGCTTAAGAATATCAAACCTAAGCGGCATAAACCGTGGACCACGAAAGGAATACGAATTTCTGCTAAAAATATGCGCTCGCTCTCATATATAAAAAAATTCACCGACTCCCTTTTTATTCTCGAATATATCTCTAACTATAGGAGGATCTACACTACTCTTATTAAGTCAGCAAAAAAATTAAACTACTGAAAACGTCTAACAAACTCAAATAACGTTTTAAAAGAAACCTGGTCCATCATCAATAACCTCAGAAACAAATCAAACCCTGTGACTCAGATCTTGCCAGGGGTTAATGATATAAATGATTATTTTATTAATGTAAGCAAAAATGTTACCTCTAGCATCTCGCCAAGTTTGGACCCTCTTTCGTTTCTCCCTCCTTCAAAAAATGCTGATAGCTTTTTCTTAAGTCCCGTTAGCAACACTGAACTATTGAAGGTAATAAATAATATCAAAAGTAAATCTTCGTGTAGCACTGATGGCCTATCAATTAGAATATTCCTGAACTTGCCACTCCCAGTCATAGAGGCCCTTACAACATTAATAAATGAGTCCTTTATAACAGGTGTATTCCCTGATTGCCTTAAAACAGCTATAATTATTCCACTTCATAAAGGCGGCGAAAAAACTAACTCTTGCAATTATCGCCCAATTGCACTACTACCAGTGCTTTCGAAAATCATCGAAAGGCTACTGAAGAATCGTCTTATGCCATTTCTCCTGAAACATCAGATAATATCCCCGGAGCAGTTCGGATTTCTACCCAACAAGTGCACCAGCGACGCCATGTTCACGTTGCTTAGAGGCGTCTACTTATCTCTCAATAACAACCACCCAACTGCTTCAGTTTTTTGTGACTATGCGAAAGCCTTTGATTGTGTTAGTCATGAAATTCTGATAAACAAACTAAATTTTTATGGAATTCGTGGTACTTCTTTAAATTGGTTCAAATCTAATCTTGGGAAAAGGCAACAACTTGTAAGGGCTAATGGTTCCGATTCTGATTGTAAGTTGATTACAAGTGGAGTCCCACAAGGTTCAGTCTTGGGACCTATTCTTTTTTTGTTATACATTAATGATATCACGAACCTTAAAATTAATGGAAGAATTTCTTTTTTGCTGACGATACAAGCATAACTTGGAGTAATTTTGATACAACGTCTTTACACTCTAGTATCTCCAAAGACTTGGTTATAATTAAGGCTTGGTCTGATTCCAATATGCTTTGTTTTAATGTCGATAAAACGGTGGCGTTATCTTATAAGGGAACTTTGCAACCACTTAAGGTACATAACAGCAATATTGAATACGTAGAGTCGGTTAAATTCCTGGGTTTAAATACAAATAACAACCTAAAATGGTCTAATCATATTAACACCTTAACTAAAAAACTCTCTACCGCCTGCTTCGCCATTCGATCAGTTTCAAAAGAACTAGACGTTCCTTCTGCCAGACTTACTTATTTCTCTTTATTTGAATCCCACCTCCGCTATGGCCTTCCCTTTTGGGGATGCTGTACCACCGAGCAATTTCGTAGTATTTTTATGCTTCAAAAGAGAGCCATTCGTTATTTGTTTGGTCTAAATAATAGAGCTCACTGCCAATACTATTTCAAAAAACATGAAATATTAACACTTCCTGCATTATTTATTTTGGAAACGGTATGTTTGCTGAGAAAACATGTAAACACCCTCCCAGAAAGGCCACAACATGTATACTCTACCAGAAACTCTAGGCATGATATATATCTTCCCATTCCTTCCTCAGAATTAATAAAAAAATCAATTATTTACAACGCCATAAAACTTTACAACAATCTGCCAGTACATTTAAAATCTATCCCTATGCTTGCACAATTTCGAAAAAACACCAAAGCATACCTCATTGAGAGACCATTTTACAGCGTTAATGATTTTTACAGCGAGTAAGTCTCTTTAAATTGTCACTAAATTCGCTTGTTTACTTAAATCTTTTGTGAGTCATGTCCTAACTCGTAGCATAGAATTTTGAAAATCATCATATAGAGAAAAGAACTGTCGAACATTCACTTCAAACTTAATTATTTTTGTTAGGTATTGGATTAAAAACAAAATTTAATTCTTTTTTGTACACTACATTCTACACTAGTTCATTATACCTTCTGTTTAACATCACAATTATTTGTATAACTATAATAACATAGAGTTTAAGGTCGCATAGTTGCAATTTTGATTTCAATGTCATCGAAATTATTCACCTCGTACATGTGTGTTTGTTTGTTAATGTTATGTTATATTCTAACGTGTGTTTTACGATTTGGTAAATTGATAATTTACATTTTTAAAAAAGCATTGACCTATCGAAATTCTTTTCGATTAATGTTTTGATATGTCTTATTTTAGGTATATTTTGCTTTGTCCATAAAATTGTAAAATTTTTCTGCGGTAATAAAGCATACTTTTGTTTGTTTGTTTGTTTAAAACAGAAATCATGTCTGCTATTAGAGAACTTCAGTTATCTTGTCCGACTGTCACAAAGCGTATTGAAGTCATGAGTCAGGACATGGCAGATTAACTAAAAAATGATACCATGGAATGTACATACTTTTCTTTACAGTTCGACGAATCCACCGATATGACAGACACTTCGCAGCTGTGTATTTTTATTCGGATGGTATTCAATGACATGTTGGCTAAGGAAGAATTTTTGACAATCATTCCTCTGAAGGGGAAGACCCGTGGCGAAGATATATATGACGTTTTCTTCAATTTTGTAAAAAACTTCAAGCTACCGATATATAAATTAGTGTGCATTGCAACCGATGGAGCACCAGCATTGACTGGAAACAAAAACGGTTTTGTGGCATTGTCTCGAGCTAATGAAGATTTTCCTTCATTTTTTTTAATCTATTGCATTATACATCAACAAGTTTTGTGTTCAAAAGTTTTAAACACGGAGGAAATTATGGGCATTGCAACAAAAATTGTGAATTCCGTCCGAGCACGTAGCTTGCAACGGCGGCTCTTTAAATTGCAGTTGGAAGATAGGGAGTCAGCTGAACACACTGATTTAGTTCTTCACACGGACGTCAGGTGGTTGAGTCGCGGGAAATTCCTAGAAAGGTTTCAAGCATTATTGCCCGAAATAACAGCTTTTCTAGACGAAAGAGGTGATGACACACAGATGTTGAAAAACGAAAAATAGCTGACTGATTTGACATTTTTGACTGACATCACAATGCACTTAAACACCATTAACTTGTAGCTTCAAGGTAAAGGAAAAACTGTTATTGAGATGATTAGCACATTAAACGCATTCAAAAGTAAATTGCAACTTATGATAGATCAACTGAAAAGAAATGATCTGAAACATTTTCCGTCTTTGAAAGCAAGGATTTCTCAGTTGAATTATGATACGTATGAAACATTGAGGAATTAGCTACTGAAATAGCAAGTCAGTTTAATATGAACTCATGTTCTGTTGAAAATGAGTTGGTGCAGATTATATCAGATATACATCTCAAAGCTACAGCATCTGTTACAAATTTCTGGTGTTTTATATCTGAAGATAAATATCCGAATTTAAGGCAAATCGCCTTTCAACTGACAGCAATATTTGGGTCAACTTACTTGTACGAGTCTGCATTTTCTGAAATGAAGATAAAATATCGCAATCGACTAACTGACGATCATATGTCATCATGCTTGCGATTAGCACTCAGTGGTTACGTACCATCTTATGAAAAGTATGCTGAGGACATGCAGTGCCACGCTTCAATATCCAAAATCACTCCTTAGTAAAGTTTAACACCAGATGCAACTCTTTTATTTTGTAACAACCAATAAACTCGCAATTTTGAATAACCATGGCTTTTTTCATTGATATTATAGAGAAAAACCTAACTAAACTTAATCCAAACCTTTACTAAAATAATGTATATTGTGCGGAAAGCTAATATCTATATATGCTACGGTACACCCTACCTAAGTAGGTAGGTAGGTAGGTAGGTAAGGTGTATGTATCGTGTATGAACGACAACCCTGCATCACACATACTTGCAGCCTCTCAGAGTCGATCGTAAGTAGTCTAAAAATATTGAGGTAGATCGCCAGCAGTTCAAGTTTGAGCACCCCTGCTCTAGCATATGTATATCTACCCAGAAAATACAACAGAAGATTTTAATGCTTCCCAACTTTGCGCATATTTTTGTTTTCAAATAGACTATAGAAAAAAGTACAAAGGTGTCAAATCATATGAGTGTGGTGGCCACTTAATGTAACTAATCTACTTTCTGATAAAAGTTGCGTCTAAAAAACTGCCACAATGTTGTTGTCCAAAATGCCGCTCATCTCTGTCGTTAAAGTTGCATCAATAAGGTGTTCTAACATTTTGTGATATATATGTTATTTAAATTACTAGGTAAAAAAAAACGGCATAAATATGCGATCTCTAAATAACAAAAGCCAATTTTAGTAAGCTGGAAATATTCGGGTCAGTGCTCTAAACATACCGCTTCAATTCAATTTAATTTAGTTAAAATGTGTCGAAATGGGGTCTTAAATCCGACGCTGAGCGATAAATCTTTCATTTAAGAAAGTGGCTGTGCGCGTAAATTTAAATGAAACGACCTCATAAAGCAAAAGATTTAGAGATTGGCCCCAATTGGATTGAACCTGGCTCATCTGATGGCGGAAATCCGAGAATGTATCTTTAGCGAACACAAAAAATTGACACTGTTCTGTTTTAATAAAAATATTTTAGCAAAATAATTGACAATAACGAAAATAATTTAATATGTGTGCACAGTGTCGGTTCATGGTTAACTTTTCAGGGGGGTCAATATAATATATATATATATATATATATATATATAATATATATATATATATATATATATATATATATATATATATATATATATATATATATATATATATATATATATATATATATATATATATATATATATATATATATATATATATATATATATATATATATATATATATATATATATATATATATATATATATTATTTAATTATTAGTTGATATCTTGATAACGGATAGCGATATAAAAAAAGTTCACATACAAAAGTTGTAGAACAATACGGTCTTCATAACCTTAAATTATTTTCATTTATACAGGGTGTCTCAAAAATATGTAGCGAAGCAAAGTTGTGTTTTTTCTTATAGGACACCCTGTATATTTTTGCATATTTAGATTCTGCTCCTGATTCTACATATTTTTTGTATAACATGTCCTATGTCTAAATCTGATAGTTTTTCTAATATCCGCCATTTTGTAAAAAATTATGAATTGCAGTGCCTTTTTTCAAACGACGTGGGCCGTTGGCTTTTTGATATAGGATTATGATTTTTGGCAGGAACATTAACAAAAGTATGTGTTGACTTTCAACGTGAACAAAATTTGTCTGCGTTGTACAGGGGGTTCTAGATAAGTAGGAGAAGTTAAAAAAATTAAAAACATCATATCTTCTTTTTTTTTAAATGGAATGTATAGTATTTTAATATTTTAGACTATTCGTGACCCAAAACCCTATCTTTCGTTATAAATATGTCCTATACCTATTTGTCATACTTTCCGAGATTTTGACATTTTTGTATTTATTATTTGGCAATGGCATTCGCCTTAGAATTTGCTTTATTGTCGAATTTATAGAATGTTCCGAGGAATACAAAAATGTAATAATATACAGGGTGTTCCATTTAAAATAACAAAGTTGATATCCGAGGGACACTTTTGTATTTCAACTTTTTCTCTGTTATTAAAAATGAAGGAATTAAGGAGGGTGGCAAATCTCGGTGAATCACCCTGTACATTAATACACAGTAAAAAATGCAAAATTAAAAATTCAGTCTACTATTTTTCTTTATGTAAAAAGCCAAATTAATATTTTAATTAAAGAGACACAACAGAAAAAGAAGTCCTACAATCACTTGATTAAATGTTCAATATGACCACCATTTCTTTCAACACACACTTGTAGCCGATTCACAAAGGAATTGTTAACTCTATTCAGCATCGCGGCATTGATATTTGTACATGCATTTCTAATTCTCATTTTCATATTCTCTATGGTAGTGGGTGGCGTTTGGTAAACTTGCTCTTTAACAAAACCCCACAAGTAAAAATCTAGTTTTGTGAGGTCCGGAGACCTTGCCGGCCACGATACTGGACCTCCCCTACCAATCCATTTATTTTCATAATTCGATGAATGGTGATCCAAGGGGATAATGAATCTGGAGTTTTCAGAACTATAATAATTATGTCGGTTAATGTATCTATTTTTATGAAATGTCGCTTCGTCAGTAAATAAAATGTTATTGAAAAAATCATGTTCTTCTCTATTTGTTGCTAATGCCCAAGGACAAAATTCAAGTCTTCGATTGATATCATTTTCATCCAGCTCTTGTACCAGTTGAATATGGTATGGGTGAAAGTTATGTTTTCTAATTATTCTATTTGCCGTAGATTTAGCAACACCTCTCTCCTTTTCTAACTGCCTACATGAAATATGAGGATTTTCAGTTAAGGTTTGCATAACAAGATATGCAGTTTCTTCATTTGCGGCTGTTTTGTGCCTTTCCAATTTTTGTTCGTAATCGACACATCCAGTTCTTTCAAATAGTTCTTTGAGTCTGACAAATGATACCTCATGAGGATGACGTTCGGCATTGCTAAACCGTTGCGCATAAACTCTACTTGCTAAAAAACAATTTTGATCACTTGCGCCCAAAACATAAATCATGTTAATCAATTCTTCTCCAGAAAAATTCATTTTGAATCAATTTGAACACTGTTACTACACAAATACAAGAGTTTGACATTTCGCTATGACAACATTTTCCCCGTTTTCATTTGTTTTTACTTTAGGATTATCTAAGGCATCTTCGTACATTAAGTTCTAACTAAATGTTGACACTACCTACGCTTTTATAATAGCCAAAATAGTAAATATTTAAGAATAGTTGGTAAAATATCTGTTCTAAGTCTTTAGGTCACGATTCTTAGCACAATATTATGAGCTCAATTTTTAATTTTGCGTCACTTGTAGTGTATTATAATTAGAAAATTCGATAATAAAGCAAATTCTAAGGCGATTGCAATTGAAAACCAAATAATAAATACAAAAATGTAAAAATTTTGGAAACTATGACTAATAGGTATAGGATATATTTATAACAAAAGATAGGGTTTTGGGTCACTAATAGTCTAAAATATTAAAATACTATACATTCCGTTTAAAAAAATGAAGATATGATGTTTTTAATTTTTTTAATTTCTCCTACTTATCTAGGACCTCCTGTACAACGCCGACAAATTTTGTTCACGTTGAAAGTCACCCCATACTTTTGTTAATGTTCGTACCAAAAATCATAATCCTATATCAAAAAGCCAATGGGCCACGTCGTTTGAAAAAAGGCACTGCAATTCATAATTTTTTACAAAATGGCGGATATTAGAAAAACTATCAGATTTAGACATAGGACATGTTATACAAAAAATGTGTAGAATCACGAGCAGAATCTAAATATGCAAAAATATACGGGGTGTCCCATAAGAAAAAATACAACTTTGCATCGCTACAGATTTTTGAGACACCCTGTATAAACTACAACTTTTGTATTTTAACTTTTTTTATATCGCTATCCGTTATTAAGATATCAACCGAGAATGTACTATTGGGACGCTAACTGCGCTTGTTAGCGCAACAACAACAGCACCATCCGGAAAACATAAATAACGACCAACGCCTGCGCAGATATAACCTTCGGCCCCGAGTGGGGGTATAAAAGGAAGCGTCGCAGTCACCAACACTTCAGTCTCTATTCGGACGCGAGAAAGAAAGCTTCGAAAATGCCAAATGTGATTTTGGCGAAACGTCAGCAAAACTGTTCTTTTCAGAACGACAGTAGTGAACGGATGTACACCCGGAATGAAAACACATATATATATATAATTATTATATTTTACACCATAGAGTCAGCTAAAAAATTCAAAGACACGAAACAATAAAACGCCCTTATACCTTCGCAATCACATATCCAGTCACATAAATTGGACATATTTTTACTAAAATAACAATTTACTTTTTTGTTTTTGTCTTTACTTGCAAAATTTGCCGACGTAAGGCGTATATTACTTATGCGAATTAAATCGGGAACACTCGGGAAAAACTCGACTCCGTTTATAACCACGAGGACATCGCGAGCGCCAGCCTCGTGGTCGAACGATAAGAAACGTTCGGAGATCGCTGAACGAGGCATCGATAGTGCGACTGCCGCGGAATCAACATGAATATTCAACGGGTTTACACGCTTAGAATAATAGAAGGAATTTCCAAATTTAAAAGAAATAAAAAAAATATAAATTATTTATTATTTTTTGTTTGGAAATATTTATTGAGGGGTTATTGACCATATGACCTAGAATATGACTGAGAAATCCTCGAGGAAGTTATTCCAGAACTGCTCGAAAATATTCCATTATAATGATGTTTACCTAAAGCAAGATGGGGCCCCAAGTCAGAACTCTAGGCTTCATTGTTAGCAATATGTAACTTTCAACTGTTTATTATTGTTATTCATGGCCTGTTATTAAACTATGCATTTAATTTTAGAAAATTTTCAAAAGGCATACAATTATACATTTTTAAATAGTTCAAGAAAAGATACATTTTATAGTCTATAAATATACAGGGTGATACATACAAAAAAAATAAAGTAGGGTCCGATAAATTTTTGACCTGACCCTGTATACTAATTTCAATGGCGGAATTGAGTTCTTCGGTGAAAGTTATATAAGACACAGTTTTCATATTTTCGATAGGTTATCTGATAGTTGTGATATAAGGGGTGCCTGAAAATGCAACATTTTCAATTTTATATCAATGTTATATTTCTTCCCTATTTCCCTCATTTGATAGTACCAATCTTGTCACACAAATACCGGAAATTAACATAAGAGTTAAAAAGCGTTCGATGTATTCACAAAATTGCTACATACAGTTTTTTCCTAAAAAAAGCTGTCTCTAAAAATTGACTTATATCTCTACTTTTATTTACACATATAAAAATAAGGCAATAGAGTAGTATATCAATACTGATCTTTTAAATTACCTCGAGAGTTTTTAGGGTTTATAACAAACAAGTTTTAGAAATAGACCTATATTTAAAATTTGAACTATTGAAGTTTTTATTATTGTTTTTTTGTTTCTTCGTCGCGACCTCTACTCAGATGTCGACGTCGACTTTGTTTAAACCCTAAAAACTTACATTTTCCTCAACTAAATAGTTATTTTCACAAACTCTTGATATTACGTAATTCTGCGAGAAATCGACGTTTGGAATTTAATTGAAAATTTAATCAGTCGTGTAGTAATCAAGTGAAAGTGTATTTTTGAACTCTGAAACTTTTATAGTTTTTGCTATTGTCTACTCTTTCATGGGCATCGCGAAGCATACAGTAGTGAAGGCGTTGTTTTATTTTAGCAGAAAATAACTTCATTTTCAACGACTTACCTAAATTTTGTATACTAAATCAATTCCCCTATCCTTCATAGCAACAAATTTATTTATAACATCCTCATAAAATGAATGAGTTGCCCTAATAGACGCTTTTTAACAAACTTTGATAAAAAAAAGGTGTATAGAGTTTCACGTGAAACATCCTGTATTATACCTAAATCCCAATCACATCAAAACCTACTCAATATTATTTCTCCATAATTATAGATAATTTAGTATGTCCATTACAATATGCCTTAGTTATAGTTTTTACATTAATTTATTCACTAAATGGCAAAAAATAAACTGTACATCTCGAATAAATATTTTACTTGACCTTTGGCGGCATGTCTTTTTAAAACTTTCAATCGAACTTTATTGTAACAACTATAACAGTGGCGCAAACCGCTTCGACTTTGTTGGAGATGCTATGTTTAGTTTACGATTTTCCTACTATGTTGCCATAACAACGAGTGCGCGATGACGTCGAGCGTATGGAAGAATAATGTTAACCATCGCCATACAACGTTCTCGGTGAATTGCTGTCGCAATACACCTCACCCACGTGTCGTTCAGTTTGGGGTGGTTGTTTACTTTTATTTTCGCGTATTTCGCTGCAACCGGTGAGTTCTTTTGCAGTTTGCTTGACTGTTTTGTGTTATATTTATTCACGGTGTTGTTACAACTTTATTTGGTGTCTAGTTTATTAATGTACATTATTAGTTGACTATAATATTTACGCTTTAAAACGAATCCGATCACGCATGTGATTTACATTTTGTAGGAAACTTCGTGACAAGATCAGAGGGATGTAGTAAATGTAGGGCAGCCAAGGTTTGACTTGACAATTTCCGGAAAAAAAGAAATAAAAAAAAGTGGCAGAACATGGAATGCAAGTTTTAAGTCATCCCGGTTTTCAGTATACAAATGGTTACGTAGTAGTCAAATATTACAAAAATTGTTTTGCTGGCCTTGTTTACTATTTCCCAATAAATATTCAGCGTGGAATAAGGATGGATTTGCAGGTATGTTAAATATATCAAACTCTTTACATAAACATGAAGACTCGGCGGAGAATTGAATATGCGAATTAATGCTAAAAACAATTTGTAAAAAATCAAAGCACTATAGCTGACGCTTTAAAAGAAAATGCTAAACTGTATAAAATACATTTTAACGAAAACATCCGATTAAATAGACTATTTATGTGCTTGGTAAATGGCGCTTTGTACCTTGCAAGAGTTAGCCTTTCGCGGCCACGAAATAATTGAATGAATTTCTGATTATCGAACATCATATTCTTCAGGTCTATACATACCTTCTTTTGTTAAGATTTTGCTATTTTTTTTTTAAATTTTATTCTCATATCTATTTAAATTGGCCGAGGTCAGTCTAAATTTTCTATTTATTTTATACGGGAAATTATTATAGTAATCGATTTTGTTACAAATTTGTTTATTGTAAATTGAATTTAGTTATTGGAGTCAGTTATAATAATGTGCTTATATTTTTCTTACCCAACGTTTCGATTAATTTTAAGTCTTCATCAGGGCCTAATTTTTTTTTAAGTATTAGAATTATTTCTACTTTATTACGTATTGTTAATTTAAATCATTCGGATTCAGTCGAAACCTTGTATTTATTTTAGTGTTAACGCTGGTTATTGAGATTATATTTGATAAAGTAAATTTTAGAATTTTCCTTTCCGGTCTTAGTTTGTTATTGTGGATTTGTTGGATTTATTGACACAACGTTTCGACTGAATTTTCGATACCCATCAGGGTATTTTGTGCTTATTGATGGTATCTTTAGTGACTTCATTTTAAATTATTTTATTGTATTTTTTTATTTTGTTGCTTGCGGTTTTAATTTATTTAAAGAAAAGTTATGATTAGTGTCTTGAAATTAATTAAATATTTTTTTATACTTCCCGGTAGTACTAAATTTTTAAAATTAAATTATTGTTCTGACTCTTCAGTTAATTTTGAATCAGTAGAAACCATTTGGGGATTTTTTTGAATTAATTAAAATTATTTGGGTTTTCGTTATAGACTTTGAATCACTATGAAAAATTCTAGAAAATTTTTGTTTTCATAGGGTTCAAGTCAGGGGCCAACTGTAAGTCACAGTCCTAATTTCAGTCAGGGGCTAATTGCAACTGCAAGTCACAGACAATTTCAAGTCACGGACATAACTTCAAGACTCGGGACTAATCCCATGTCACGGGCCTAGTTTGAAGTTAGGAGCGCTTCAGAACTTCCAGGTGCAGCTGGATTTGGTGACACTTATTGTTTACTTTTTTTTCTTTATACCGTAACTGATAACATACTTATTGTTTATATTTTTCTTTTATACAGTGACGGATAAATAGATTTTTTTTCTTAACTTCATTTGTGTGTTTTATTTATAGCTCACTCTTTTCCTTTTAAAGTATCAAGAGGAAGCAAGTGCCGCGAAGGTCAAGGGGCTTTCCAATTTAAGTCATTATAAATTGGTGGCGCTCATTTTTTTTCCTCTCTTTTTCTTTCTTTAAGACTTCTTAAGTTTTCCCACGCCCTACTCTCTGGGTTAATTGAGCTAGGGCATCTACATTGCACGCTCTGTTGACCACGAGCTGTAATCTTGATACCTTTTTGTGATCGAAATAATTTAAAATAAAACAACAAATAATAATTATTATTAAATAAGAGCGTAGCAATCTTGTACCTTGGTTCTGAGAAAATCCAGGGTTACAAAATGAACATTTTTTCAATACCATGTTTGATAAAGCAAATTCTATTACAGAAATAAATCATTACAAACGTGAGCTTGCTAAGCTTTTTTATGAAATATTGAACCATATTTTAATGGAAAATGACAGTAAGATTTCGAGACTGTGAAAAACTTACATTTTTATGTTTGGCAGATTCTGCTAAATTGCCCGTTTGAAAATTTGTTACATATAACTGTAACTGGCGAAATATTTTCAAAAAAAAGTTAACGACTTAAAAATGAGAATAAAGATATTTTTTCCGAAGCATATAAAGTGTTTTCCCTTATTTTGACTATACCGTCGACAAGTGCTTCAGAGGAAAGAAGTTTTTCTTGCCTCCAGCGTGTAAAAACTTATTTAAGAAATACAATATCTCACGAAATACTTACTTCTCTAGGCAATATTTCGATTTAAAATGAATTTCTGGAGGAGATTAGGGCAACTCATCCATTTTATGAGGAAGTTATAAATAAATTTGCTTCTATGAAGGATAAGAGAATTGATTGAATATACAAAATTTAGTTAAGTCGAAAAAAATATTCTACCCCTTTTATGTATCGACTTACCGGAGTTGTATTAATCCGAATAGAATTCAATATGGTTAGGAGCGGTGTCCTTTGATATATTGTTTAAGCACTTAACACGCGTAATGCGGCACTAAACTTATATCTATCGATATGGGTCTGTAGTCCCGAACTGTAGCACTAAGTATACGAAGTATTATGTAACTAAGATCACTATAACCGTAGTAGTGTTCCGTTTATTCCGGAGCGAAGTAGGGCGTATTGTAGTATAGTTTTTACTGTCTTGTGTTCACTTCACGCACACGCATAGAAGTCTTTATTAGAGTGTTATACGTTTAAAGTTTAAGAAGTAACTAAATACACAATAATCCCCTCCATATATAAAAAAATTCTGGAAAAACAATTATTGCGATATTTTCTTGCTTCATTGGCACTTACTTTTTCACCCGCGAGCCGCCACTGTCCTGTATTATACCTACATCCCAATCACATCAAAACCTACTCGATATTATTTCCCAATAATAATAGATAATTTAGTATGTCCACTACAATATGCCTCGAATAGATTTAAACTACCCCGTTGACATTATTGACCTCTCATTGACAGCCCCAAGCCGAAAATTAAATTGTGCGTTGCGAATGTAATTCCATTCCAATTCTGTGCGTGACACCAAATTGGAATGATGCACACATTTCAATACGGAGTTTTATTAGTTCTCAAACAAGATAAGGGCGTGAGTGCTAAACGAAATCGTCGAGAATTTATTACCCTCCGAGATCAGGGTTAGCAAAAAAAGTACGGATAAAGTGAACATATTTTGGGTGTGGTCTCTGCGAAAATCGGAAGGAAGATACGCTCGAAAAATTACCATAATTCGAAACTCTTAACGATAAGAAGTAAAATAAGGATATCACTTAATCTGGGCGTTACTTTTGAAAAGTGACTCTCATTTACGAATTACAAACGAAGCAAGAAAATATCGCAATAATTTTTTGTCCAGAATTTTTTTTATACGTGGAAGGGGTAGAATATTTTTTTACGACTTACCTAAATTTTGTATACTAAATCAATTCCTCTATCCTTCATAGCAGCAAATTTATTTATAACATCCTCATAAAATGAATGACTTGCCTTAATCACCTTCAGAAATTCATTTTGAATCGAAATATTGCCTAGAGAAGTAAGTCTTTATTGAGGTATTGTATTTCTCAAATAAGTTTTTACACGTTTGAGACAAGAAAAACTTCTTTCCACTGAAGCACCTGTCGACGGTATTGTCAAAATAAAGAAAACACTTTATACGCTTTGGTCAAAATATCTTTATTTTCATTAATTTTTTTCATTTGCTCTTGCAACGATATATTCCAATTACTGTCATTGGCAAAAATAAGACCAAGCTCATTTTTAAGTCGTTGACTTTTTGAAAACATTTTTCCATATAGAATAGAATAGAATAGAATAGAATATATTACACCACGTTACATGAAAGTTTGTGACAAGTCATTGAAAATGCAAAATTACAAAGGTAACAGAATACAAATACAATTAAAAGAACAGATCAGTAGAAACACTACAAAGCTTAAGATACAAATAACCAAATACAGGCAATGTAAAAACTAAAATAATAAAAAAACAAAAAACAAGATAAGTAACATTATTATTGTGCTGGTCAATAGGTAGCTACAGGTTGTAAATAAGAATGTGCTTTTTTTATATTGTTCTTACACTTAAGTTTACCTAGGTCCAACTGTACTGGGAATATGATTATATAATTTTAGGTTCAGAGAATTTTTTACAGACATATTAAGTTTAAAGCGAGGCAGCTTAACCAAGCCTGCTGATCTTGTGCTGTGTTTCAGAATGTAAAATTAGAGATGAAGATTGTGTATGTATCTCAATCAAAGTATGATAAATGAACAAAGAAGGTAAAGGCATATTTTTAAATCTTTAAAATAGGGTTGACAATGTGCTCTAAACCCAGCTCCAGTCATTTGCCTAATTGCCTTCTTTTGAAGCCGCAATACTCTAATTGAGTTCACCGCATCACCCCACAGAACAACACCATATGATATCAAACTGTGAAATAAAGAGAAATATACCATCCTTAGCACATCCAAGTTAAGGCAGTGAGTTAATTGTCTCAAAAGAAATAAGGATGAGGAAAGTTTACTGCTTAATGCCTCAATGTGTCCATTCCAAGACAATGAGTCATCCAGCACTATTCCTAATAATTTACCAGTCTTACCTGAAGTAAACCTACTATTGCTACTGATAAGAAGATTAATCGTTTTAGACTGATTTAATTTTAAATTGTTCGTAGTGAACCATGCCTCGGCCTGCCTCAAAGAGACTCTTCCATACTCAAGAAGAACATTCACATCTGAACCAACATTCAAAAGGGTTGTATCATCCGCAAAAAGAACACATTTGCTTACTGAGGTCATAGAAGCACAAAGATCGGTAATATAAATAATGAACAACAAAGGCCCCAAGACAGAGCCCTGAGGCACTCCGTGTTTTATAGGTTTACAAGTGGAAATTTTATCCCTCAAAACAACACACTGAAGTCTCCTGGAAAGATAAGATTTAAACAGATTCAGGGCGACTCCCCTAATCCCATAGTGTGCCAACTTAACCAACAACAAGTCATGGGAGGCACAGTCAAAGGTCTCCGATAAATCACATAGGGTAAGCAGAGAATGCAGACCATTCTCCAGACCCTCGACTATGCCCTCAACAACATTAAGGATCGCCCTGATAGTTGAGAAACCAGAACGTAAACCAAACTGAGAAGTACACAAAATACCTAATTAGTCTGTCCTTTAATATAATTTCTAAAACCTTTGAAAAAACTACAATAATGGAAATCACCCTTCTTAAACAAGGGGGTAATTTTAGAATATTTAAAAGCATCAGGAAATACACCTTCAGAAAAGCATTTATTTATAAGGATTGTAAAAGAACTGATTAATATGTCCAAAGTTTCAATCAGCATACGGCTATTGAAATTATAATAATCGGTACAGTTAGAATTTTTAAGGTGTTTAATGAAATGAGAGACCTCAAGTTCTGTAGCCGGATACAGGAAAAAACCTGAAGCCGGCCTATTTTGCTTGGCTATAAAATCAGTTGCATCCATAGAAGTATTGGGTAGGGTTTTTATTATATTTTCAGCAACTTCACTGAAAAAGTTGTTAAACTCTTCCAGAGAAATGCTGACGTTATGAGAAAGGTTCTGCTTTCCTCTTTCAAAATTAATGATTCTCCAGCAGACTTATTGGAAGAATTAAACAAAAAACCATCATACGCATCTTTTTTAGCTTTTTTAATTGAAATAGCATAGTCTTTTTTTAAATTTTTATAGGTTGACCAAAAAGAAGGGTCATTACTAGAGTTACAAATATCTTTTATCACAAATAAAATGTCTCTTTTGTATTGCAAATTGGAATTAAACCAGTTTACTGGTGGTTTTTTATCACCGTGAAACCTCACTAGTGGGAAGCATTGTCCTGCCAAAGAACTATACTTATCTAAAAGAAAAATGGCCAAACTACCAACTTCAGAAATTGGATCATAGAGAATATCCCAGTTTGACTCTCTTAAAAGAGATCTGAGTCTATCGAAGCCCCTGCTGTTAAAGGCCTAGTTAAGATTACGTTGTTTGCATAGGCAAGATGTGGTAAAATAATATACTGACCTAGATGATCTGCCAAACAGGTCTCAAACACACCAACACTGAAATTTTCAGGATCTATATTTGTAATAATGTTATCTATACAAGATTTTGATGTTGCTGTAATGCGAGTGAATGCGGAAATACACAATTTAAGACCATACGAAACTATAATATTGTTGAAATCAGATAGCACTGGCGATGCAGTCAGAAGGTTCACATTAAACTCGCCAGCGATTATGATTCTGAAGACAGAACCATTAGTTAGTTTATGTAAAATTCTTTCAAAATTATTCAGAAAAACTGCAGGATCTCCAAATCCAGATCGGTAAAGTGCTATTACAATACAGTTTAGATCAGGAATTTTAATTGCACAAAACTCAGAATCCAACTCAATACAAAATTCATTTAAATCAATTGGCTGAGTTATTACGTTATTTTTAGTAAATATACAAACCCCTCCATGCTTTTTAAGTATCCTTGGAAAAGAACTTGCCAAATAATAGTCATTTTAAGCAAATGCTTTGTAACTGTAACGAATTTTCAAACTGGCCAGTCGGAAAATATAAACTATTTTCGGAAAATTTAGCAGAAACTGCCAAACATAAAAATGTTATTTTTTCACAGTCTTAAAAGCTTAGTGTCATTTCCATTAAAATATGGTCCAATATTTCATAAAAAAGGGTTCTATACTTAGCACTAATTTTTTCAGGTGAAAGCTTAGCAAGGTCACGTTTGTAATGATTTATTTTTGTAATAGAATTTGCTTTATCAAACATGGTATTAAAAAAATGTTCATTTCTTTTTTTACAGAGCGCCTCACGACATCGTTTTATATTGGATATGCAAAAATGAATGTCAAGCGAGTTTCTGTAATTGTTGGTATACGTCTCGTAGATGAAGATGTAAGAGCATACGTTCGTTTGGCTGAGTGATGAAAAAATGAGGGAATACCACTATGACTTGTAGAAAAATTCGACGTTTAGACCTATTTTTAAACTTTGCTTTATCATAAGGTTAAGACGATGCGCAAGACAATGGAGAAATACAGCCTGCGGCGCTTTTTCTTTTTTTTTTTTTGAAGGCCATTTAGATGGCCAGACATCACACTTGCGCCATCGTAACATTGCTCTATTAATTTATGTTTATAGTCAAATTGGTCCAAAATTTGATCCAATAGAAAATATAAATTCTCCGACGTTCTATCGAAGCTGACATTATAAAATCCTAAGAATCTCTCGACTACTGAACCTTCTGAATTAAAGTATCTTAAAATTATGGAGCACTGGGAGGTTTGCGTAATATCAGTGGTGTCATCCACTTGCACAGAAAAAAACTGTGTGTTCATTATTTCATTTTTTACATCATCATTTAAATAATCAGAAATGCATTCAATTATTTCGTTTTGAATAGTTTTCGAGTCACCAGTAAAAATATTTTTAATTTTTTCGTGATGATCTTTTAGTTCTTGGGAGCTTCTCGATATTAATAAACCTAAGAGCTTTTTAAAATTCTTTTATTGACCCGCTGCTCTCATCATGGCCGCGAAAGACTAACTCTTGTTTTGCAAGGTACAAAACTGCGTCAATTACCGAGCACATAAATAGTCTATTTGATCGGTAGTTTTCGTCAAAATGTATTTTGTATAGTTTAACATTTTCTTTTAAAGTGTCAGCTATAGTGCTTTGATTTTTTACAAAATTTTTGACCAACTTTTGTCAACAAGTCAATCGGGTGAGTAATTTTTTAGCTATGCTTCGAATAAACAGACAGACCGACGGAATGAAGAAAATATGTTTTACTGCCCCTAGGTGAAGAGTGCAAACATTTTGGAGGGTAATTTTTTCATGATTACAATAGGTATCTCTCTTTTATGAGGGAAGTAAAAATCACAAAGACACTGATAAATTTTATTATAAATTCGCAAATCGCAGATCGAAAATCAAACGAAAATCGAACGAGGGAATAACGAATAACGATCCGCACATCGAAATAAAGCTGATAAATTCAAAAAGGAGCACCGAATACAATTGTATAAACGAAAGCAATGGATCAGTTGAAAATAGTAATTTATAGAAAATTTAGCAGAAACTGTCAAACATAAAAATGTAAGTTTTTCACAGTCTTAAAAGCTTAGTGTCATTTCCATTAAAATATGGTCCAATATTTCATAAAAAAGGGTTCTATACTTAGCCCTAATTTTTTCAGGTGAAAGCTTAGCAAGCTCACGTTTGTAATGATTTATTTCTGGAATAGAATTTGCTTTATCAAACACGGTATTAAAATTTGTACAGAGCGCCGCACGAGAGCGTTTTATATTGCATACGAAAAAATGAATGTTAAGCGATTTTTTTTGAAGAAATCAAATAGTATGTCCGTGATTGAAAAAATGTTATTAAATACTAATGCCAGGAAGGTGAATTCAAAATCGTTCATCTCACCTAAAAGCTTCCCACAAGCCGGATTGATTTTTCATCAGATTTGTCACAGATTGTAATATGAATGAATGAATTTGCTTTATCAAACATGGTATTAAAATTTTTACAGAGCGCCTCACGACAGCGTTTTATATTGGATATGCAAAAATGAATGTCAAGTGATTTTTTTTGAAGAACTCTAATAGTATGTCCGTGATTGAAAAAATGTCATTAAATACTAATGCCAGGAACGTGAATTCAAAATCGTTCATCTCACCTAAAAGCTTCCCACAAGCCGGATTGATTTTTCATCAGATTTGTCACAGATTGTAATAAATTCAAAGACGTCTTTTAATTCATTCTAGTCTTGAACAATCACGTTTACTAACTTCGAATTTGAAGATCAACGAGTTTTTGTAATAGTTAGTATACGCCTCGTAGATGCAGATGTAAGAGCATATGTTCGTTTAGCTGAGTGATGAAAAAATGAGGGAATACCACTAAGATTTGCAAAAAAAATTCGACATTTAGACATATTTTTAAACTTCTTGCAAAAAAAATTCTCCGACGTTCTATCGGAATTCTGAATTAACGCATCTTAAAATTATGGAGCACTGGGAGGTTTGGGTAATATTAGTGGTGTCATCCACTTGCACAGAAAAAAACTGTGTGTTCATTATTTCATTTTTTACATGATCATTTAAATAATCAGAAATGCATGCAATTATTTCGTGGCCGCGAAAGGCTAACTCTTGCAAGGTAGAAAGCGTCATTTACCAAGCACATAAATAGTCTATTTAATGGGATGTTTTCGTTAAAATGTATTTTATACAGTTTAGCATTTTCTTTTAAAGCGTCAGCTATAGTGCTTTGATTCTTTACAAATTGTTTTTAGCATTAATTCGCATTTTCATGTTTACGTAAAGACCTTCATATATTTAACATACCTGCAAATCCTTCCTTATTCCACACTGAATATTTATTGGAAACTAGTAAATAAGACCAGCAAAACAATTTTTGTAATATTTGACTACTACATAACCATTTGTACTCCTGAAACCAGGATGACGATTAAAACTCTGATCTTGTTCCTTCCATCGATTAAATGGAGTTTCCAACAAAATGCAAACCACATCCGTGATCGGATTCATCAATAATGTAAATGAATAAATCCGATACCAAATAAAGTTGTAACAACACAATAAGTAAATAACACAAAACAGTCAAGTAAACTGCAAAGGAACTAACCGGTTGCCGCGAAATCCGCGATAATAAAAGTAAACAACCACCGCAAACTGAACGACATCGCGAACGCGTTGTCATGTCAACGTAGTAGGAAAATCGTAAACTAAACATAGCACCTCCAGCAAAGTCGAAGCGGTTTGCGCCACTGTTATTGTTATGAGTAGAAGTATTTTATCAGTTTATTTTTAAACTGTGAAATATATATTTTTTAGAAATATTTATAATCAGCAACAAAAGTTTAGAATATTTGACAGGTATAATGGTTATGATACTGCTGGTTTTGAATATGTACAAGCGCTAACGAATTGCTTATCAGTGGTACGATAGCGCAATCGGTTAGAGCGATCGACTAGTGATCCGGAGGTGAGGGTTCGATCCCCGCTCGTGCCACAACTTTTGCTGTTGATTATAAATATTTCTAAAGTTCGTTTGAAAGTTTTAAAAAGACATGCCGCCAACGGTCAAGTAAAATATTTATTCGAGATGTATAATTTATTTTTTGCCAATTAGGTGAATAAATGAATGTAAAAACTTACATTTTAAGAGATATATAATAAATATAGTTAGATGTTCGCTTGTTTATTTTTTCCTGGTGAAGTAGCACTTCACCTACTTCACCTGAATAGCAGCTACTGACATTATGACTATCAACTACATCTCATATAAAACGATTAGGTTTGTAATGAGGGCAACTCGAAAGTTTCAAAATTCCACCAAAGAGTGGAGTTTGGATTTAGAGCAAAAAGTAGGTATTATGAAGAAGTGTCAGCAGGTAAAACGTCAAACGATTTTTGCCTGGGCTCTCATTGACCTTGAACCTTTATTTTCGGGTTGCACTATTGCCGGTTGTTTTGCCATTTCAGTAGAAACTATGTAATTATGAAAAATAATACATTTCTAATGTTTAGGATATTTAAATGATAACAGAGAAATTATTTTGTTAAATAATCAAATTTGCAATACATACCTAATATCGGAATTTCTAACAGATTATCATACAACTTTATACACTCTGATACACATCGTTTTAGGTTCAAGTAATTTTAATAATCTTTTCTTTGGTTTGTTATAGGTAAGCTGCACAAGAACAATGTCGCAGGTGTATGAAGGTAATTAATGTTTAGAATTAGAAATATTTAACTCATATATTTTTAGAATTAAACTTCACAGTTGTGTTGGTTTGTTTCTATAAAAAATTAAAAAATGAGAGTGTTTTCCATTTAAATTTTGTCGCTAAGTGATGTTCAGTTTTACATTTATTTTGTATCAAGTTCTTTTAATTTGCTTTAACCTTTTTTTATTATTTCCTAGTTGATTTAATTTTAAACAAAAGTTCAGCAGATTCTAATAGTCTTTTCGGATTTTTGAAGCATGCATCGTTGATATCAGGTATGGGCAACTTTTGCTTTTTTTTATTTAATAATTATAATAATATAACCAAACATATAAAAAAGAAATTAACCAAAATTACACAGGCGCAAAATGTTTTCTAAATTAACATCTGTAAGCAGAATACGATGCTTATTTTTATTAATTTTCATGATTGAAGAAAGCTGCTAACATTTATACGTGCTTCCGAATGTATAAATTATTTTTCTCAGTTGTGGATACTTTTTTTCGAAAAGGTAAGTTCTGTAAAATTCGCTTAGTTCCACATCATCAAATTTAGACTTCAAATATGAGTCTTTTTGAAGCTAGATCAACTCCATTTGTAGGTCAAGTGGAGGATTTCAAAAAATATTGATATTCTTAAAATCGGAAAACCAACCAGTTAATTGCTCTGACAGTAGTTTCAGTTCTTCAGCATAGCGACCCATCTTCAATATTTTTGTGGCTGGATAATGTTAAAAAATAAAAACAGTTTTTACTTCTCATTTGTGTTTCCCAGAAGCGAATTTTGTTTTGAAAAGTTTTAAGATGACTCAGCTGATTTACCAAGTGCCCTTGCTTAATATACCTATACAAAATACATTGGCATTTCTCATCTTGATCACTATACCTACTTTAGCCTATGCATTTTCCCTTTCTACAAGGTTTAGCGAATAGAAAGTAGCTAGTAATTTTGACCACAATATACCTTTTTCGATTCAACATTTTAATTCTTTAAAAAAAATGTATGTAGGTTTTATCTATCTTCATTTTTTTAAAGCCAAAATTAGCCTTTTAAAGGTTAGGTTAAGATATAATTTCATTAGGTTTAAATTTAACCAGCCCTCTGCTGTTACAGGATCTGAGATTTTTTGCAAGCAATTTATTATAGTTTCCTAATTGTTATTTTTTATTTGGTTAGAAATATGGGTAGCGCTAATCCTGTTAGCATTTAGAATTAAATTAAGAATATTATAAATAAAATCAAAGGTACTCCATAGGTGGTATTCTTCTTCGTAAATTGTTATTTATTAAAACAACAGTTTTAAATTTGGTTAAATAATAGAGTAAGTATACAGAGTGTTTTTGACTGTATTAGTAGATATCTATATTTGTAATAACCATATTTGTTCTTTTCTTAACTGTATAATAAACTAATAATTGTCTTGTGATTGTTATTATTGAAACAAAAGATTTGAGATATAAATATCACATCTATTAACAATATACATTAAAAAATTACTGTACAAAGAAAAATAAAACTAAAATTAATAACAAGAAATTATTATGGCTACAACAAGTTCCAATAAGAAGAGAATGTTGGAAATTAAATGCAACCCAAATTTAAAAATTGTAAATTTACTTTAAACCCATGACAAATTGATAATAAAAAAACAAAAAAAAATTAAATTTAATAGATAAACCTCAGCTTCCCCAAGCCCACTTGTAACAAACAAACCCGAAATAACACCAAATGAAAGAGCTTTAAACTCCCGAAAATCTTTTCTAGTTTGATATTTACCGTAAACCAACTATAAGCCTTTTACCTAAATAAAAAGTCAACTTTTAAAACTATTAAATGCTTTGTTCGACCTAAAGTATAGTAGCATCCAACAACCAATATCGACTTTAGATCCTCTACATGTCGCTAGAATTAAGACAATAGTTAATATTAAAAATAAGTCGGCTTAATCTAATGAATTTTATATGATTTTTTAGAAACTAGTATCTTGTCAGTATCGCAAATTTAAAATAAGCATGGCGAAAATAGTCATCATTTATATTTCGCCACCCGTTTTCAAGGTTTAATTTTGTAGATAGAAAAAAATAATAAATACAAAAGTGGTATGGATTTCAAAGAACTGAAAAAATCAGGAAAAAAATAATTTTGAATATACAGGGTGTGTCACAAACTAGTACCATGCCAAATTTTGGTTGTTTTAAATGAAAGGCCCTATACAGTGTGTCCCAGATTCGCTTCTCTACACAGGGATCTCGGCTCCTATTATACCTATAGCAAAGGTTGGAGAAAGTTTTAGAGGAAACTTATTGCATTCGATATCCGGCTTCAGATTTACGATCGATCAATTGTTTTTGGAAATATCGGGGAAAAACAGAAAATGGCGGATTTCGTTTTTGGCCAGTATATCCAGAACGGTAAATTTGACAGCTGCCAAAATGTGACATTATTGAAACACATTTTTAAGACAAATAAGATGGCGTATACGACACCACTTTATTGTTTTTGGTTAACCCGCAACCCGCATCAACTTTCATTTTTTTATGGCCGCCATATTGGATTTTTCGATTTTTGGAAAGAGCCTAAAATTTCCCCGTATGCATTAAAGATTTTAGTATCATTGAAATATTACACTTCGTAAAGTTAGGTTTCAGTTTTTTCTAAGGAGGCCATGATTTAAAGTAATGTTAGCTTTCAATGTTTTTCTAAGGAGGCCATGATTTATCTGTAACAAAATTGGATTTTGACTTTGACGTTAAGTTAAATAGTTGAAAGTATCACAGCTGTGTTTTAATAAGTAGTAGGTACGCTTTTATCCCAATAAAATCATAAATCTGACACATAAATTGTCAAAACCTATAGAAAATGGTCGGTATTCCGTATTCAAATGAAGAAAAGGTTGACATGTTAGCTCTGTACTTTCAATCATACAGAAACGCCGACGTTACCGCAGCAAAGTATTTGGAGATGTACCCCGAACGCAGCCTCATAAAACCCAATTCAGGAAAATCGCAGTTAATTTAATTAACCATGGTGCCTTCAAACAACCTAGAAGCGGATACAATAATAACAATGAAAATCGAGACAAAAACATTTTACAAGCTATCAACGAAAACTCTAGTGCATCCGTAAGAACTGTAGAATAGGAAACTAATGTGCCAAAATCAACAGTACAGAGAGTTTTAAAAAAGAATAAGTACCATCCATACAAACCCATAATAGTACAAGGACTTAAGGAAACTGATTTTCCAAGACGACTACAGTTCTGTGAGTGGTATACTAGGAGATGTAATGAAAATCCTGATTTTGTAAATCATGTCTTGTGGTCCGATGAGAGCAGGTTCACGAATTGTGGAGTCTTTAATAGGCACAACCGTCATCATTGGGCTGTGCAAAATCCTCACGAAGTGGCAGAGAGACGTCTACAGATCAGATTTGGAAGTAACGTTTGGTGTGGGATCATTGGTAAGTTAATATAACCAATCTTTTTTAAATAGGCACCAAATGATGGTCAAGTAATAATCTTTTTTTTTTCGTTTAGTTCTTTAATGATACTAAAAGAGTATAATCTAATGAAAAAACAGTAAAACGTTCTACTCTAGTCAGTCAACTTACTTTTTTGATATTGTATTACATTTTTATTCAATCATTTTGTATTGTAGTTTCGAAGAACCTATAAAAATAGAATTGGGTTCTATAAATTTATTAACACTTTATCTAAATTTTCTGCAGATTTAGCTAATTCTCTAAAATTATTTTGATTGTCTGAATTTAATGATTTATTATTACCCAGGAAGCCTAGTTCTTGCGTTATGAAAAAACTACCATATTAATCAAATGATTGAATCATTATGATTTATAGAACGGCGTTTAGCTATATTTCTGAATAATTTAAATTTTAAAGCGCAAGGGGTTTGCTCTTTTGATATTTTATGTTTTATTAAGGCACGGTATACTTCTTTAAGATTATTATATCACTGAAATAAATTGATTTAGTATTTCCCAAATTAATATGCAATACCAACAAAATAATTTATTACGGCTATTAATTCCCGCTAACCAAATATGTTTTTCTTTTTTATAATAAAACTGAATAGGTTTCAACTGTATACAAGCTCATTCATTACGGGATGTTTCGATAATTATTTTTGGAAAGAAAATATCTACTTTTTAATAAAGATAATTCTCCCTTTATAATTTATAGTTTCTACTACCACCCGGCCGACCCTGCCGCCCTTGACTGTTGTGCACCTATTTATAAATTATTAATCATTTCAGGAAATCGACTTATTGGACCATTTTTGATTGACTACAGCCTAAACGGGCAGAGGTACCTAGAGCTTTTGCGAAACCAGGTTGTACCAGCCTTACGAGCTGTTCTAACGGAAGATGAATTAAGAAGAACTTGGTTTCAACAAGACGGATGTCTGGCTCACAATACCATTCAAGTCAGGAACTTCTTAAGAGAGCAGTTTGACGAAAGAATAATTTCTTTAAATGGTCCAATATCTTGGCCTCCTAGATCCCCTGACCTGTCGCCCTTGGATTTCTACCTCTGGGGTCACAAGAAGAATGAAATCTATGAATTTGATCCCCCCGTGACCGTAGAAATCCTGAGACAAAGAGTTCTGGACACATTTAGAAATATTAACCGAAATACACTTAACCAGGGTTGTACGAAAAACAGTCACCAATTTTCAAAAATGGTCTCGATGCAAATGGACGTCATTTTGCAGATTTGTAAATTAATGTTATCCACTTACAAAGTAGTTAAAGCTCATTTACAATTTTTAAGTCGTTATTTACGTTCATGTTGTATTAAAAATTCAATGCGTTCAATACATTACTTACTTATTAATGTAATCTTGTGACAAATAAATCATGGCCTCCTTTAAAAACATTGAAACCTAATTTACGAAGTGTGATATTTTGATGACATTAAAATCTTTAATGCACTTGTGAGATATCACTGGACTGGAAATTTTAGGCTTTTTCTAAAAATCGAAAAATCCAATACGGCGGTCATAAGAAAAATGAAAGCTGAGGCGGGTTGCGGGTTAACAAAAAACAATGAAGACGTTTCGTATACGCCATCTTATTTGTCTTAAAAATGTGTCCGAATAATGTCACATTTTGACAGCTATCAAATTTACCGTTCTGGATATACTGACGAAAAAAGAAATCCGCCATTTTCGGTTTTTTTTTCCCAAACTTATTGATCGATCGTAAATCTGAAGCCAGATATCAAATGCAATAAGTTTCCTCTAAAACTTTCCCCATTTAACCTTTGCTGTAGGTACAATAGGAGCCAAGATCTCTATATAGAGAAGCGAATCTGGGACACACTGTATATTTTGATCTATTAGATTCTCCTTATTATTCCCTTTCCAAAAATAGTGTGTTTATAGGTGAAATCGGTAAGTTTTTGATGATATTAAAAAAATATTAAAATGAGTTTAAAGTAGAGACATATTTTATTATGAACAAAAAATATATAATGAAAATTTATAAAATAAAAGAAAAATGATAATGTAAAAAAATATACATGTACATGTACTTCTTGGTTGGCGAAACACCTCTCAATATTGTGTAACAATTAACGCATTTAAAAATAAAATTACAGTGATTTTCGTTAAATCTTGCAATTTCTTTTCAATTCTCTGTTCCAATATAACTATATTTTCAGGTCTATTGTAGTAAATTTTGTTTTTTAGATAACCCCATAGAAATACGTCAAGCGGCGTCAGGTCTGGACTGCTTACTGGCCATCTTATATGTCCATTTCGTTCAATCCACAGATCATAGATTCGATTCAAAAATTGAAAAAAATGAATATAAATCTCTGATTTAAAGGAATGTTATCTAACTGCTGTTTTATATCATTTTTCAGATACTGGAGATATCTGACACCAGTAAGGCTTTCACGAAAAAAGATTGGTCCGATAAGCTTATTTTTTAGAATGCCATATCAAACATTTAAACTTTGAATTTTGACTACTTGAATTTTGTGTGGATTGTTTATGTTCTTCATAACCATGAATGAGTAGAAACGTATATGGGTGATATTATAACGGTGAAGAGTTTGTTGAATTTTGCCAAATGATTTTTCAAAATAAATCGATGCATCAGTAATTGATCCTTCAGGGTTTTACGCAATAAAATGAACCAGATATAGTTCTAAGTATAGAAAACTAACAACAATAATTCACTTGTAAGGACTTTCAATCCTTCTTCTTCTATTTAAAATTTTCGTATCTTCAAATTTGTTTCCTATATATCTTATTGTTGGGACTGGGAATTTGCCTATGATTAAATAGACGTTTATGCCCTGAGGTCTCTGGCTCGAGAGTTTGTAAGTCGCCCAAGGGCACACAAATCTATTAATATCTGTGGTACATACAAACTTTTAGTTCATACTAGTTCATTATTGCATCCAAAATATAAATATTTAAAAAAAATCGGAGAATTCAATTTGATCTTAACATTTTCATTCAGTGTTCAGATCTCGTGGAGTAAAGATTCCTGAAGATGCCTCGTGCAATCGAAGGCGAAACGTCGGATAGTAATTCCAATTTGACACGGTCTAATCCTAAGAACCATATGGTTTCTTAACATTTTTAGCTTATCATATCAGACATATCGTTTCTAGGGAATTGCTGTCAAACTTAGAAAGTCAAAATGCAGGAAACTTTTGGAATTCCTGACGATGCTGCAGAAAAATCGGAAAACACAAAACTTGCTATTGAAGAAATCGAGAGTCACTTACAACAGATAATATGACAAATTAAGAAACTCGATGGCAGTCATAAATATATAGACCATATTAATAAAACTTTGCTGCTTGAATATTTTGGTGATCTAACTGAAACATTTTCTCTGGGTTTCTTATGGGCCAGTTATTCAATGGTAAATAGGAATATTAACATCGGTAATTTTTTTGTAAAGTTGCATTAATATATTTGGCGTATTTGGTGGATGTTGTTTATCAGAACTTGTAAATATGCTAGTTACTCACGCAGAAGATACAAATTTGGTTTTCGTGGTAAACGTTCCGGAGATAAAATCCGATAAAGGACGCCTTTTTGCCATTATTTACGAAGATGAAATTGACAGTTTGAAGCTGATATGAGACTACATGCAATTAAAAACGAAACGAATATATATCGTTCTGTTATAACGCCAAGTTTTGGTGATACTTTCAATTACATCAGCATATCTCTTAAAGGGTTTTAGTCTTCAGAACTAAGGAGCCATTCTGCTACCGTCAGGCAGTTTCCTTGAGGGGTATCAGTATTAAAACCAAAATACCCGAACACTGAAACAAACAAAAATTCATTCGACTTTGAAAATCGATGAGGGAAATAGACAGTGGCGCCATCTGTAGGTACTATGCTGCACTAAATCGCTTTAGATGCCACTGAGAGTACAAGAAGACACATCTGTGCAAAATAGTAGAAGAAAAGAAGAGAAATTGAATACTGAGAAGAGGGAATCAAACTATCAGAGACTGTAACAAGGTTGTAGAGCGGTTATTTATAATATTTAAAATTATTTATTTATTTTTTTGAGACATAGCGGGCAACCCTATCACAATACTGAAATTAACTAAAGTAAGATAAGTAAAATCAAAGGTACTCTGTAGGCTTCTTCGTAAATTATAATTTATAATGTTATCAAATATAATTGTTAGTATAAATTTAATTAAACATCTTACCTCACCAAATCAGCGGCCACTTATAACTCGAACAACAGCAAACTGCAACAACGATGTTATCTTCTTCTTGGTTTTTAAAAACAACTTAAAGATCTATTAACATAAGTAAAAGAAGTGAATTACTGTACAAAAATAATACTTAAAACTAATAACAAAAAAAAAGTATTTAAATCTAGACAATGACGGAATTTATTTAAAATCCCCATACTTAGGGCAGAAGAAAACAAAACAAAAATCTTTTTAATAAACCATAAATTTAACTCTTGAAAATATGTAAAAGTTACTCCCCAAATAAATTATATAATGAAAATAAAATATCTTTGATAATCCATCAACTTTAATAACCCACTGTATACGTAAAGCCTCATAAACCACCACAAAAGAAGAATTTGAAATCAACTGTAACAAACAGAACTTTGACACAGACTAACTCTTGTTTTAGAAATCAGAAAAAAGGTTGACACCTAATTTGACAAGAATTGCCTTTGGTGTTGTTTATAAGAACTCGTAAATATGCTAATTACTCACGCAGAAAATACAAATTCGGTTTTCGTGGTAAACGTTCCGGAGACAAAATCCGATAAAGGGCGCCTTTTTGCCGTTATTTACGAAGATGAAATTGACAGTTTGAAGCTGATACGAGACTACATGCAACTAAAAACGAAACGAATATATATCGTTCTGTTATAACGCCAAGGTTTGGTGATACTTTCAATTATATCAGCATATCTCTTGAAGGGTTTCAGTCTTCAGTTTTTTTATATATAAAATATTTAAATCTATACAAAAGGAAGCATTTCTTTTCTCATCCATTCTTAAATTGTTTCTTTTATAAAACGTATTTCAGTTAAAAAAACAACAACATAACTTATTGTCCTAAAAAGTCCATACAGCTATAGAAAACTTAAGACTTCGAAATTCCCTTCGGGTCCCTTTCATTTTCAATACATCTCCAATTTAACAACTTTCTTTTCGTATTCTGTTTTGTTCCCGTTTTCTTTTTCTTTTCCTATTGAGAACGTGCCAAGACTGCAGAGCCCGTCGAAATCGACGTCCGGCGTCACGGGCGTCGTTTCCATAACGACGTCGTTTATTCGATTCCGATTTCGGGTTTATTTCCATTTTATCTATCATCTAAGAGAATATTTGGCACTAAGGGATTCATAAAAAAATCCCGGGATAAGTGACCATCAAGCTTTGATAGAGCTTTGAGCAATATTGCCGGTATTTGTTTTGATTTTCGTGACAAAAAATATACAGATTGACGTATTTATTTTATACAAAGTTAACATATCGGCTGCTCGTAGTAATACCTTGTTTTTTTAGGGTAAATTTGAAGTCAAATATTTTGAAAACCGAAAGAAGCATGCGCCAGCATTTAATAGAAAAATTCTTTGGGGATAAAATCTTCTTCTTCTTAATGTGCCCTCTGCTTTTACTTGAGGTTGGCGACAATAGCAAATTCTTCCCTTGTTTTTAAGAATGATTAAACCTGCCCAATTTCGAATGTTTCTCAGCAATGACAACTTCTTTCCCACAGTCCTCATCTTCATTTAATCTTTCCTTTCACTTTTAGTTGGGCATAGGTATAAAGACTTCCATAATTTATTGGTATGCAAGAGTTCTCGCTCTCTTCCCACTCAGCGCAATACATCTTCATTTGTTGTACTGAACATTCTATAGTAAGTCCACATCTCAAAGGCTTCCTGTTTATCTACGCTCGTTTATTATTTGTGGTTTATTTACGGTCCAAGAAGAGTGGACCAGACATAACCCTATCGTACTCTCAGCCGAAGGTCACGGTTTATTGTGGAGTGACACAAGAAGCTCTGAAGGTGTTTAATTCTACCCAATATCTCTATATCGGGGTATAATTTACTACCAATCCAGCTTCCCAGGTACTTAAACTTGTTGACCTGTTCTAATATCTCCCCATCTATCAGGTAGGGTAAGGACAATTCTTTCTTCATCACTTTGTTTTTTCTTATATTTATTTTCAATCCTGTTTCCTTGCCCTATTTGTTCTGTCGAAACATTTTTGAAGCCCAATATCCGAATCTGCGTCTAGAACCGTATTATCTGCATATCTGATGCTGTTGATAATTACACTGTTCACCTTAATTTCTTTCTCAATGCCTTCTTGAATATGTCCCTATCAGTCTGGCTTCCCAGCAAAATTCCTTCTAGAAATCTTTATACCATATATATATATATATATATATATATATATATATATATATATATATATATATATATATATATATATGATCATTGTGTCGACTGTGATGCCGAACATGTTCCAAACAAGGATCATTTTCTTGTTATGACGTTGGTGTACGTGGAATGAAAACATACTATAATATATATATATATATATATATATATATATATATATATATATATATATATATTCTATGCTATATACAAAAGAACTACAGATGAGGAGATTATTTCTTCACCGATGTGTCAAGAAGTTCTCGCTCTCTTCCCACTCAGCGTAATACATCTTCATTTGTTGTACTGAACATTCTACAGTAAGTCCACATCTCAAAGGCTTCCTGTTTATCTACGCTCGATATTTTTACGGTCCATGTTTCCATTCCATAAAGAAGAGAGGACCAGACATAAGGTTTATTCTGGAGTTGCACAAGAAGCTCTGAAGGTGTTTAATTCCAGCCAATATCTCTATATCGGGGTATAATTGACTACCAATCCAACTTCCCAGGTACTTGTTGACCTGTTCTAATATCTCCCCATCTATCAGTTAGGGTAACGACAATTCTTTGTTCATCACTTTGTTTTTTCTTATATTTATTTTCAATCCTGTTTCCTTGCCCTATTTGTTCTGTCGAAACATTTTTGAAGTCCAATATCCAAATCTGCGTCTAGTACCATATCATCTGCATATCTGATATATATATATATATATATATATATATATATATATATATAAGGAGCCATTCTGCTACCGTGGTATTTGCGCCGGTAAGGCCATCAGGCAGTTTCCTTGAGGGGTATCAGTATTAAAACCAAAATACCCGAACACTAAAACAAACAAAATATCACGTCATTCGACTTTGAAAATCGATGAGGGAGATAGGCAGTGGCGCCATCTGTAGGTACTATAGTGCACTAAATCGCTTTAGATGCGACTCCTTGAGAGCACAAGAAGACACATTTGTGCAAAATAGAGGAGAAAGAGAAATGACTCCTTCACCAATGTGTCAAGGAATGACCACTGATTTCCTGTTTCTCACATCGACTTTCAAATTTTAGTAGCAGCAGTAGCAGTTTTTGGGTCAACAGCGAAGACCCGGAGCAGTTCTCTGGGCATCATATGCGAAGTCTTCATAGAAATTGGGGCACTATTTTAAGGATATCGGGAGGATTCCTGAAGTTGTCCATCTGTTATACAAGGTGACCTAGAAATTTGAAGAAAGAAGCTGAGAAGAGGGAATCGATGTATCAGAGACAAGGTGGTAAAGCGGTTATTTATAATATTTTTTTATTTTATTTATTTATTTGAAAATATTGAAAATATGATAAGTAAAACCAAAGGTACTCTGTAGGCTTCTTCGTAAATTATAATTTACAATGTTATCAAATATAATTGTTAGTATAAATTTAATTAAACACCTTACCTCACCAAATCAGCGGCCACTTATAACTCGAATAACAGCAAACTGCAACAACGATGGTATCTTCTTCTTGGTTTTTAAAAACAAATGGAAATTATTAATATTATTTTATTAAAAACTCTGCACATTTCGTGGAAAAACTTAAGACAATCCAGTTGGTGCCGAAGATATTTTGGTCAGTTTCGATATAGAATCACTTTACACAAATGTTCCTGTCAACGACTCAATTTCCATTATATCAGACATACTGGATAATAATAATCTTGATTAGAACTTAATAGACCTAGTGGAAGCTTGCCTTACATCTACTTATTTCATTTTTCAAGGAACTTTTTATGAACAAACTTCAGGGGCAGCTATGGGATCTCCCCTATCACCTGTGGTAGCGAATATCTTTATGGAAGCCTTTGAGGATATTGCTCTAACATCCGCTCCACTGAAACCGAAGCACTGGTTTAGATATGTAGATGATACTTCTGTTGTTTGGCCTCATGGACAGGATAATCTCCTCATATTTCTGGACCACCTTAATCAGCAACATCATAATATCAAGTTCACGATGGAAATTGAACCTAATGGAACAATTCCCTGGTATAAAAATTACCATTGTATTTTTGGTACTCAGATTGTGTTCAAACTTCATTTCTATACTAATTCGATACCCTAAAAACCGACAAAAACGTCCATTCGTTAGTAGGACGAACGTCGAATTTTTATAGCCCTCGGAAGATCGGGAAAATCGCGACTTTATGTACGCCTCCGGAAAATCGTTGATATCTCGCAAACCGTTAATCCTAGAAAACCGCTCGAGGCAGATTCTGAATCTACGAAAAATTCTCTATCAGATATACAAATATTCGCTTTTTTAGTACACTTTTAGCGACGCGACAATTACCTAGTGTTTTTGTCAAAATGGCGGGCGCGCCGCTTACATCGAGCCGCGAAAAAAATCATATCTCGAAAACTAAACGAGATAGAGGGG